>CM061041.1:74152571-74620071 GCA_030762985.1 Adelphocoris suturalis | reverse complement strand
TATATATTGATAACATCTACTGGACTGCATCTGATTGCACATTCCATATATATTGTTCAATTTCCTTCCTTACTCACAGACAGTTTGAAAATTTACAAATAACAAATATAGGTAATATTGAATGATTACATGTTGTGATGATATCATTTTCCTCAATATCTTTGAGAATAAACAGTTTTTCTTCTATAAATTCACACCATTATTTCTAATGAATTACATGTCGATGGAATACTCACTTGAGCAGGGTAGTGAGCAACGTACCATTCATGGTAGATCAAAATTTATCCAAATTCAGCTGTGTGAAATATAAAATAATCATATATCCATCATCTGACGGGCACTTTTCACGGGATACCAGAAGAATTTTAAGGAAAAAAATATAGGAATCGAGTTTCAGCCACTACTCACTGGGTTAATACCTATATACTCGTACTTGACCTGGTTAATCTATTATTTGGTTTGATTGCTTTGCAGGGCCTTTTAAGGAAATTAAGAGGAATCGATCGTTAGCAAAGCAAATGGAATGTCAGACTTGCTCCTGACAGACGTTCGTTTATTGCGGATTATCGGAGTTCAAAGGCTTCGCGGTCGTCATCTTGTTAAATCGTCGGGTTTATTCCACAAAGAACTACTGAGGTTTCCCCGCCTTGCACATTCTATACATCAACTTCTCCTTGAAAACAGTTCGATTGACCAAAATAATCCCAACAAACGCTAATAAATGTTTTAGTCAAGAGATAATCTTCATGAAGAGGTACCGACATGGTACTAGACGCTAATACTATTTGTGGGCGCGCATATTTAATTCTTAAATCTTGTAGTAGAGCGCTCCACCTAATACCTAATTTCGTAATTTACCTTCTCAGATTGCCTAATGGTAGCACTATCACAGTCCAGTTTCAGTATTTTTGCCTCCTCACTACCGAAGGTAGGGGAGGTGTGTGTTCGTGATTGAAGTCAAAAACATTTTCGTCCTCCAAAATCAAAATTTCCACCTGCTTTTTGCGTTTCAGAGCTTGCTGATCAATTTCGGTTCCATGTCTGTCTGTCTATATGTGGTAAATCACTGAAAAGAAACACAGAAGTTTGAAGATAGTGCTCTCGTACTTAACTTACAAACACATGGAGTAGTCATGTAATTAACATGATGGAGAAATTCTTAATAACCACTCAGCTATAGTGAATAATGAATGATGTGCTCGGATATACTTAGAAACATTGAATAATATAAGAGAGAGGCAAAGATTACAGTACTTACATGAAATATATAGGGCCCTCAACACGGGGGTTGGTGGTCTCGTGGGTAACATTGCGCGTGATTAGTGTGCTCCCACTGCTGCACGTGGAGAGTGTGAACAGATTGGTGACTACCTAATATTCATCACTTCTTTGATTCAAAGTTGTTGCCCAAACCATATCATGAAAGGCCAGAGAAGGTTCTTTCTTAATATAACGAGCAAATAGTTGGTGTTCAACTTTAATATCCCTCCCTATCAGCACTGGTGCTTATAAAACTCATGGATACCTTCACCATCATTGCCAGAACATGATGATTTACATGTACATTGCGTTATGATGCTTCAGGTTTTAATCCTCTAATTAATTTTCAACTTCTTTCGTCTTGAAGATTCAGCATATTAATGTAGGAAAACTCCCACTGCTGCATTGGTGGAGAGTGTGAACAGATTGGTGACTACCTAATATTCATGACTTCTATGATTCAAAATTGTTGCCCACACCATATCATGAAAGGTCAGAGAAGGTTCTTTCTTAATATTACGAGCAAATAGTTGGTGTTCAACTTTAGTATCCCACCCAATCAGCACTAGTACCTATTAAACATATGGATAACCTTCACCATCATTGCCAGAACATGATGATTTACATGTACATTGCGGTATGATGCACCCTCCAGGTTATAATCCTCTCATTAATTTCCAACTTCTTTCTTCTTGAAAATTCAGCACATTAATGTAGGAAAACTTGTTAGGTACTTACCTAACTATTTAATATCAATAGACGAGGAGGATGAATTCTGCTTGGACTGATATTCTAGACTAAACATTAATGATCGTTATGTAACAATTTTGGGCAGATATACTATTTTTTCGTCATTATATACCTACTTATTTCAGCTTTAGAATTGAGTTTTGACGATGCAATAGATTGAGGGATCAGTGGAACTCATCAATAGAAAAATGGATCTTTTCAATAAGAGTTGATAATATTTATTGTTTGTCCATCTGCCAATAAGTTTGAAAGATCAACATTATAACAAATATTTTTTTAATAGGAAATCAACGGCTCCTTCCGACTCCTCTCTCAGGGTTCTGGGCGCCTCAAAAATGTTCCCACGATGACTAACTCGGAAAACCTCTGGTACCAGCAGGCCGGTAAGTGGTAATATATTTGATTTCATTTACCTACCCATTAACAGCGCATGAGTTCTAATATATGCATTAGAACTATATGATCGGTGTGTTGCCATCCATTTTCTATGGTAGGGGTGGTTTGAGGGGATGCGATATGTGTACGGCTATAACTCATCATATTTATTGCAGGTCCAAGTACTTTCGCCTGTGTACAGGCCTCACCAGGGATACTAATACTGTTTGGTTTGCTATTCAGTCTTGCATTATATAAAATCATGCTTTTATACTATTTGACACTAAATAATTAATAATTATATAGTTTACAATACATCAAACTTTTGAAAACTTCCACATAATGGAACCCCAACCAAAAACAAACTGCATTTCATATAACCAACTAGTAATGAAATGATGGAACTTGATGAAACCATGATTTATATAATGCAGGACTGATTAGCAAACCAAACAGTATTAGTATCCCTGGTGAGGCCTGTACACAGGCGTTGTACAGTTCTTGGACCTGCAATAAATCATGATGTGTCTATCGTCTATTAGAATGCCTATCCATTTCACTTCACCACAAGTTTTACCAACATAACTTCTTTCCTGTAGGTAGTTGTTGAGAGTCTTTTATCGCTGTTTGTCAATTCATCTAAGCAGCTGATAAAGTTTTTGTTTCTTCAGTATCCTGTAGGTATATCGTTCCCCAAATAAGACTAACAAATAGCAAGAAGTAAAATTACTGTAGTAGGCACCTATCTATCGTCCATTAGAATGCCTATCCATTTCACTTCACCTCAAGTTTTACCATCTTAATTACTTGCCTGTAGGTACTTGTTGGGAGTTTTTAATCACCGTTTATCAATTCATCAATTCTCAGATGAATTCATTTGGAAAGCTGGTAGAATTTTCGTTTCTTCAGTATTCATATATCGTCTCCCGCATTTTTAGGGATTTTAATCATACTCACACGCACAAACTTGGCCCGTAAAACTTGCCACGCTATCAATTGACATTGACTGGTATGATGATATCATATGTCTTATGTCGCATTGATGTCACATAATTATTCAGAAGATATCAGATATCTGTCACACTCGTTTGTACAGTTCATGGATAGATAGGTACCTATATTTCTGGGTGCTGAATTCCCATAAATACTCGTAGGATTATAATCTTAATCAAGATAATGCTGTGCTTAGTCTGCCAGATCCTATAGCTGTATAAATTGTGGTTTCTTCCAGATTAGAAACGATGGTGACTTTGGCGAGTTGCACAAAGACGGTGGTAAATCCAAGTGGTAGAGCGGTAGTCGATGTATAATTTTATTATAAAGAGCGCCGTTATTCATTCATGTGTTGAACAAATCCACATCAACAAACCATTAAATATCCAAATTACATCAGTTGGTTTTATTTCAATTAAAATTGAAAGAGTAATTCATCCCCTAACAGCAAATCATTGATTTTCGAGCGTTAATGCATAATAGGGTAAACCATTAACTCTTATTAAACATTCAAGAATTCATTAATTGATATTATGCTTTAGGTTACTATGTCGTTACTGTTACTGTGGCGGCAAATGGAGGGAAATAAATCGATTAATCGATCATTTATACGTATATTTCACATCTTGAGTTCAAGCTTCAATGACAGCTCAGTTGTCAAAGGCGGTTCGTGAAGGTCATGAATGGTTCATAAATAAGTGATGTTCTGCGAAAACAATACTCATCCCTGCTTCAATCCATGTACCTGTTAAGACAACATCATAGGCTAGTTGCTGATTAGGAAATCCTCTCATTTACCTCACCAGATGCCATCACCGCTGTAGAATTGTCCTTATATCCAGATCTGAGTTGTTCTTCATTACTGCTATTATCATTGAAACTGTAGTAATTAATTTCATTCAATGTTCTTATATTATTTTTCCAATTACCAACTCATTGACTGATGTTCTTCCCTTTTGCAGACGTAATGGCAAACCAGTCCGAGTCCAGTGTAGAAGAGCTTGTCAGCGTGGATGACTCCGATGTGTGTCAATCTATCGACATCAGTAAGTTACCTGCTCATTGGAAAATAAAATTATCATCGTTCTTACGTTTAGCATGAGATATTAGAGAGTCCCTAGAGATCCGTTGGTCTCAATGCGGCGTGCGGTAACGAGTAACTTTACCGCACCTTAAAGTCACGTCAAGTCCTTAATGGATCTAGTTGTAACGCTAAATCCATGGAAGGAGGAAATTATCCCTAGGAAGTTATTTGAGTCCATGGAAGGAGGTTATTTTAGACGAATACGTTTTTTCCGGATTGCGATCCGTTAACGTATCTGTACGGAAGGATGCGTCACCGTAACTCATCGCGTCAGCGTTACGGTGCCGGATTGTCAATACCGCACGGCGTATTGTGTTTTACGGATCTACTAGGAACTTTCTATCGTCAAATCACATCCAGGCCGATAAAATTCCGATTATTTGCTATGAGGGACTGATGGTTTTAGACTTAACTTTGGGAAAAACGATTTGAAAATTGTAATGGGTATTCAATAAACTACCTATTGAAAGAACACATGAGGCGTAATATATGTATACATTATAATTTTGTCAGCTATTCCCATCAGGAATATTCTTCCAGACCACTGAGATGCATACTTACCCCATTCATCTATAATCGTAGAAAATCGTACAAAAGTTCCAGTGATGCAGCATGATCGAATGTGCGAATTTTCTTAACTTATATATCGGATTATAATATGTAAAATTGTATTGAAATTTGAGCAATTTCACTAAAGAGAAAGTAATAAAAACCAATTTCATGGCAAAAAACTCTTACTAAATAAAATTTGGTGATTGAAAAAATATTTTGGATTTTATTTTTTATTTTTTTAAATATTTTTTATGGATTTTTCAGCAAATATTAATGAAATTCAAGTACGTTTTTCTGCATAATTTTGTGCAAAATTTTTTCAATGTCGTAGTAATCGTTGATGATTTGGTTTTGATTAAAAATCTGCTAAAAATTATTAATTTATCAATTTTTGGCCGTTTTTAGCAATTTATTGTGATTTTTTAGTACGTTTTTTGAAATATGACCAATTTAATGTGCTCAAAATTGTTAGCCGACGAACCCTTCCTTTCGTTTGGATAGCTTGATTTTTTGGCGCAAGAACGGGATTTTTATCTCAATCCTAATGAGACTTGTCTGGAATGCTGTTGGATCTAGACAATTTCATTCTGCCCTACTTGGTCACCCACAAAGACATCTGAATCTAAATTAGAGTAATGCTCCTATTGACTTATCGAAAAATAAATCCGTTGTAGGTTACAGTGTTTTTAGTGGTTTACCCGCCGCGTCGTGTCTGTAAATGTATACGTCAACCGATTGAATTTTTCGAATTTGTATTTGAGGTCAAATGGATTAGGGTGAAATATCCCATTTTCGGCTCCCAAAGTTATGCAGCATCATAGTTTCCATGTGAAACTAACCTCTATTACTCGTACTTAAATAGCTTTTTTTTTGTTTTCCAGGTAAAGAAAGGAGAAGGAAATCCGTCAAAAAAGACATTGAGAGAGGTAATTATGATTATTCACATCAACATCGAACTAATTCCTACCTAAAGCTTCACTAAATGTTAATTTAAGATTTAAAAAAATCCCTCGATTATTCATATAGGTTAAATTAAAAGTAGTTAAAACCAGCAATAACAATTTTGTACTTTTGAAGATAATTCTATATTAATTAAGATCATTCACAGCCCTTCCAAGGTTTTCCGCGATTTTTACACTTTTAAGTCAATTTGGATTTGCAAACCACAGCTTTATTATAATTTAAAAAAAACAATATTCAATCTAGAATGAAATTCTTAACAAATAATGTAAACATTTTGGAGTTCCAATGGATAAATCTGTAAAAGTGTAATCAAATAATAATAATAAAAACAGTGCGGTTATAAAACATCAGAAAATTTGTAAAACTGTATTTTTAGTCCTTAAATTTTAAAAATTTTCCGGGGGAGAGCCCCACTTTTTACCTGGGGGGGTCCATACTCCCCCATAGGGGGGGGGGGCATAAAATGTGAGTCTAACACACTTGCAATTTTCGCCTTAGTCCGGCCCTGGACCCATAAGCCATAAAAACTACGAGACATTTTCCTCTGACACTTGGTTTTGTTGTTGTTTTCACGATAGATCGAATACAAAAACCTATATACTTTTGAAATATTGGTATTCGATATATCGATATTCTTCCCGATATCAACATCCCTAGTGCTATCTTTCTTATGAAGTTGAGTGATTCCAATGTTATTTTCTCGTTACAGTTCACGAAGACCAAATATTTTTGCGGCATCTCGAGCTGGACCCCCCAGAGGAAAATGAGACAGCGAGCCCTAAGCCCGGGCAGACGCCCTTCACCACCACCCGCACCCTCAGCAAACAGCACGGAGGCAGCTTTGGGTTCAGTATAGCATGGACCCACCCCCCAAGGTAAGAATGTCACATACCTACTTCTTGGATTACTCTTATACTTGGGTACCTTTCGCGTCCTATTTTTAGGAAGTCCCTCTTGAAGCTGTCTTACTGGCAAGGCTTCGTTAAGAAGAGGCACGCCTATTGGGATTGAAACAAGGAAAACCTAAGCATGAAATAAATTTAAAAAAAAAACTCGCATACAAATCCGTCTTAGACCATTCTAAGATCGAATCTGTGAAAAAAACCATAGGTGTGTGTCTGCATGTATGTGACAAATTTAGTAACGCTGCCCAGGCTACAATTCTCAACTAATTTCCGAGATTATTTCTTTGTTCGATCAAAATTGTAGTCTAGTAGTAGCTCATGAATATAAAATGTACTGACTGAAGAAAAAATCCTTGAATTTAACGCAGCCCACCTTTTATAGAACATAATAAGCCACATATCCGTCGACATTGACATCACTTATTATCAATCCTAAAGGGTTTGACAGTTAGCAAATGTTAGCAATCAGAAAGTTGGTGATATGAAAAGAGGGCAAATCCTCAAAAAGCATATTTTTCAGGGGAGCCTTTCAAAGATTTACCATGTTTGCTGAAACTCTCATTTACAAGAAAAGTTTATCGACCCATGATCTTCTAAATTCATAACATTTCAGTTTAATGACAAACTATAGAAATCCTGGATACCAACCAACATAATTAAAAAATTTGCTCACATTGAAGAAACGTCGTTAATATTCGCCCTTCTTACATGATTTGCCATTTTATGAATATGGCGAACCACGAAGTTTTGCATAGTATAACGTTGAGAGATTTAATTAGGCGGCCAGTGATTTTTTGCGTCTAGTATTATAAATTATGAAAAATATATTAGGCACCTTTGAACACATTAAACAGAATAATGACACACTAACTTCTTCCTTTCTAAAAATGCTCATGCAGCATGATCGTTGAGCGAATTTTCGTAAGTTTCCATATTGTTATGCTGTTAAATTGTTTGATTTGAGCACAAATTAATTGTGCTCTACCAATTTAGTGACCAAAAAACTCGTTCCGAATTGGGGAATACATGAATATAGGGAAGAGGGAGAACAAAAGGGGTAAACCCGAAAAAACATCTTTTTTTTTCGACAAATTTTGTCGACGTCACCCAGGCTACAAAATTTCAACCGATTTTCATGATTCTTATTTGGTTCGATTCCAATTATAGTCTAGTTGTGCAACAAACCTTGGGAATTCTGATTTGCTGTCGAGGTGAGGGGTAGAGGGAGTAATACAATATCAAAAAAGAAAAATGTGTGAATCCCTTAAAAGAAATGTGTTCTTTGATTCTCCACAAATACCTGCGAACGATGCCCGTACCATCAGCCAAAACATAGATGATCACAGTGCCAAGTATAAAGACAGTAGTCGCATGTTGCAGTCGATTTACTACCAAATTTGGAATTTGTATACCATGACAACTTTCTATTAACTAAGAGTTGCTTGAATTTCCGACCAATTTATACTCTATGATACTTCTGTTATAGTTTTTAAAAATTATTTTATTATTTTTATTGAGAATTTTTCTTTTTTTCGTTAATTGACTTGGTAGGCGTTGATTATTTTCCCTTCATTTTCGTTTGAATGGGTAGAGAGTTATGGTAGATAAAATCAACAGAGAAATGTTGCTCTTGATTAACAATTGATTGTCGCACTAAACTAATTCAGCCTGCATTGCTAGCAGCTTACCTGTACCTATAGCACAACAATGACTTTAATAAGTAGAGTGTGGTAGGATATTCATGTAGATGAAGATATTATCATGTATTGCCATCAGTTATTTTATTGTTAACCGTACCTAGATTAAATTAATTTTTTGGTTGGTAGGTATACTATCCCTTTCTGTTTTTAACTGACTGATTGTAAAACTTTATTAATATGGGTGATTGAAATTGACTCAAGTTCTGCATTTTGTTTTTAAATTTCGATATATATATTTCAGGAATTACCATCATCAGTTATACTGATACAAAATAAACCTACATCTCTAGTAGCGCTTTCACTTAACCACTAACAAACTGTCTCTTCACTACTATTCCACTTTCCAATTAACTATCTCACTTTAATTAGGAATCTGAGACTTTGGTATCTTAGTAACAGTTTCACATAAAAATGAAGGACACACAATAATAGCCTAGATGAAGGTAACTGGGGTGTAAAACCTTATTAATTTAACAAAATTGGATTGTATTTTTAGCTAATAGCTGGTGATGATGTGGTTTCAGGGTGGAGAGAGTAGAGAGTGGTCTTCCAGCAGACCTAGCGGGCATGCGTCCTGGCGACTACGTCATCTTCGTCGGTAACACCAACGTCGTCACGTTGCAAGAAGAGGAGATCCTTGAACTGATCAAGTAAGCAGGACATAAAACGAAATTCCAACCGAAATTTTATAGAGCACCACCACCACAATCCATCACCTTACCCACCACCACCATCCATCACCTTACCCACCACCACCATCCACTTACCTTCATTGAATCCTATAGGAGATCAGAGCATTTATAAATAAGTCCATCTGTCTTGCTGAACGGCATTCCTTCTTTCTTCTGTCCCAGTGTTTTATTTATTTTTTTGCTTGTCCAGTTCTAACTCTTCTTTAATGACTCCTTAGATCTCCCCCTTCACCTTCCTTCCAGGAGCTCAACTGTTCATTCACTTCTTAAAAGCCAACTCCTGCATCCCATGAGTCCCATACCCCGTCCTCATCCATTTTCTTCAGCCAGTTATTCGATTCGAAGCTAATCCGTAGTTTCCTACACCCACCACCACCAATATCTCTTTTAACTCTCTCCAATAGGATTCAAGTTAAGTACAATTTACCATCATAAGCTGAGCAAATCTATGAAGTGTGTATCTTCAAATTTGTTCGTTCCTGGTTATGGTTTGTCTATCCAGGACCATGATTCTTTTACATTACATCTATGTTGACTCGTGGATCTCTAGCATTTCCAAGCCAAATGAAACCATTTCCAAGTCAAATGGAACCTTTTCCAAGTCAAATGAAACCTTTTCCAAACCAAATAAAACCTATTGAGAAAATTATTGAACTGAGGTACCTAGATAGGTAGGTACCCACTCACATTCAACAATCAGAAATTTCTCAAACTTACTTGTTTCCTATTCTACTAAGGTGACATCCACGTCGGTAATCCTATGCCTGAAATTTATCGAATTTTCATTTTGTCAACGTCTTTCTATGATAGGTACAATTGCATCTACCTGCAACTTGCAGGGTACCTACCTATCTAGGTACCTCAGTTCACTTTTTCTCTATAGGTTTCATTTGGTCCCACTTAGAAGTGGGAATAAGCGATCGCATTCAATACGTTCTTACCGATCAATCTTGAAACTTTCTCCATACCTACTCATGCTATGCCCTCTAAGTAAATCATGTCAGTCCTCGTTAAAAATTTTTTGAGAGTTACAGAATGTTACATGTTCGAGTTCCAAATTTTCACATCCTATTGGCACTTATATTCTTTTTCGTAAAACAGTTTTTCTTCTTATCTTCAGGAACGGAGGCAACCGGGTGGTGTTGGAAGTGTACAGAAAGGCGGGCGGTGGAGGCGGGAGCAGTCAAGCTAAAAGCTTCCTCAGTGCGAGTGGCCAACCGCGATCTTCCACTGCTTGCTCAGCCACCACAACTGCAACGGCGTCATTCGAACTCTCCAAGCGACGCCTGCATTTACCTCAAGTGACCTTCAACTCAGAGGTTGGTACAGGTATCATCGTCTGACCACGACACAAACTAGACAATCCCTAGATCTAAACAGATACACCCATTGAAAACAATATAAAAACTGCGCCAATTAAGATAGGTAATCGTTGCAAAAGTGATCTTATGTGTGGATCTTGCATTGTTTTTCACGCTGAATTCAGTACTCAATTTTATCTGTTCCACTCAAAATTTGTGTCTACGCTGCAATAAAAAACTTACCAAATTATTTAAAAATTAAGCTTTTTTTATCAAGGCTTATTGATATGATCAAGAATAGTTTGATTCGATATACTTTTTACAATGTATTCAGATCTGAAGCCTCGTTTTCCATAATTCAACGATAACTTGCGCATTCGGTTTAGAGTTTTTATATCCTCTGTTAACCACCCGAAAATTTCACTCCATGAAACCATTCAGGCATCACAGTAGGAACCTATTTCTAGACGAAATTCTCCTGCTGAAAAGTTGGGGAGAAATTGGGTTTCAGATTTGAGTTTAGAATGAATAATAAGGAAATTCCAATCGGTTTGTCCAAGTTACTGATACTGTTGATCTTACTTGGAGAGAATAGCTAAAGTACCTACAACTCACAACTGTGCTAATTTTTTATTGCAGCACAAAACCCTTACCTATGTGATGGAAAAAAAGGCTTCAAGTATGAATTCAGCGTTATAAATCATTCAAGATCCACCAGCTGGCTTCAGTGCTGCAATTTGACTCATTTCTTGGCTTGTGTTACTTTTTCGGCAAACCCATTACTGAACCTAAGTAGGCATCTACCTACATTCGTACCTATTTGTATACCTACCTTCATTTTTCCATACTTATTTTAGTTTTTTTTATCTAAACTCTGCATTGGCACATAATTTCATTTGTACTCCATTATTTCCCTTATACAGTTTAAGACCCCCTATGGCTACTCCTCTGATTGTAATACAGTGAATTCATAAGGTCATTGACTACGGTCATTTTTTCTCTTAGATACCACGAGTGTTGTGATACCTCGTACGAGTATAAATATTGTACATTCCTGTATCATACCCCTTCCCTACCTCTTTTGTTTGTATCAGCTTATTTAGTTTTTTATTTCTTAATTATCAATGTTATTATTTACTTAATTCTAACCTTGTTATAATTAGCCAATCGCTGTGATTAACCTATCATTTAAAGTCCTATGATTTTATCAAAAGCGTGCCTTATTATTATTTATTTACCTTATTTTAAGTTTCATTATGTTATTTTTCCGTTCATTGTCAATTATTGTATCATTTGTACATGATTTTTTCAAATGAATTTTTAAGTAACGTTTTATTATTTCTTTTGTTGATCCTTTAGTCCCTGATATCCCCCTTCCTTGCATTTTTTGTAGACGTAGAAGCCCAAATTAAAAAAAAAAAACTTCCTAGGTACTGTGACAGTTCCCGTGAGATCCAAGAGAATGCGCGTCCGTCGCTCTAGCACCGGGCGTCATCCTCGTGTTCTTGAAATGCTGTGTTTGGCAATATATGAGGATCCGAGAACCGGAAAATCATCTTCTCCGAACATAGTATATATGCTATTAGTACGAGTTGTATCTCTTATGGTACTATCAAACCCGCCTCTCTCTATGAGTGTGGATTCAGGCCCCATTGCATTTCTGGGGGCGACCTAAGTCCGTTACAGTACTAAAACATATTCATTGAATACATATGCTCGACTTTGTATGTAGGTATCATGATGTGGAAGGACCAATACTGGTAAACTATAATTCAAAGGACTAGAGGCATACTAACAGTTTGTATGCTTATAACAAAGACTTAGAACAAGGCCCACCATCAAACAGTTTTTGACATTTTATGTCTTTACTTTGGCACATAAACGAAAAAAGCGTTAAGAAAAAGCGTTACGGTTGGTTTTCTGATGATTTCCAGTTATAACCAGTCGCTGCTGGGGAAATGGTAGGTACTTCGTCGTTTTTCATCCCACAAAATTCGTTGGCAATTCGTTCGAAAGCTCTCAATTTATCCAACCATATTATGTTTACTACTGCGAAGTGCGTGGCCAACAAGCTGAGTTATGAGTACGGTTATTTGAATAATTGTGTACACTCAGGTGATCATTCTCAATAATTGATATTGTGAACATGATTGCAACCGATTGTTAATTTCTGATGATTTCATTGAGCTGATGTTTCGATGATTTGATTCATAGCTGGTGATCCGAATATTGCGAGAACGGTTTGATTTGTGAAGCGGTGGTTAAATCATTTTAATAGGTAATTTCTATACTTTACACTCTAGGAAGCTGTAATTTCGTATGTAGCCTCTTTAGGACATTTACTTGACGATGCACAGGGTCCGGATCAGATGACTGGCTCTTAGAGTTTGCATATGAGTCTGCAACACATACGAGTCTGCAACTAAAGACATAAAATGTCCCAATGTGTTGCAGACTCGTATGCAAGCGTTTTCTTTTGATTTTCACGTACAACCAAGCCGTTGCTGGGGAAATGAAACTTCTTTAGTTTTCACCGGACAAAAATCGTTCTCCACTCGTTGGAAAGCTCTTGATTTATCACGCATTTCTTTCGTACTTTTTCTTTCTGTTAGAGCTCAAGAAGTTATATTTTCTTAGGAATGGATCCGTTGTTAAGAAAAAAATCATTAGAAATCAGGAATGAACGTCTCGTTGTTTATATAGGTAAGTATCAACGCATGACACATTGTCTTACCTTACCATGGATATGTTCATAAACAGCTATATTTTGGATGTGGTTTTGGAGGTATACAGACATTCATGTGGAAGTATTTGGCCAAATTCCAACTGCTGATTTGACTTCTCAACTCGGCACTGAGCTGGTTTGGCTCCTTGATGTAGTACAAGGTGTTATTATATCAAGGAGCCAAAATCAGCTGCAAAGACAGTGTTCGAGCAATATGTTTACGTCCATTGAGAGTGCAGTTTGTCTGCGTAACGATGTGTATCTAGGACTCCTCAGAAAGGGGGTTAAGGATAGAAAATTGGTCCATTGAAATTTGGAACATGTGTAATAAATTCACTGCTTTCTGGCAGATGGTGAACGATTTTTGTGGTAAGATAATTCAGCAAATTACTGTCTCTCTAGCGATGATTACTTGCACGTGAACTACCTATTACCTATGGAAAATCGTGACATTCTTTCTGTCCGACGATATTCTGTCTGAAAATTTGGGATTACCCCTGAATTAAGGACATGTCTATGTCAAACATTTTACGTTTTAGGTTAAAAAAAAAGTTAGTAAAAGTGATCAAGTTCATTTGGCGACATTTTGCAGGGCACCATGCCAATGTTTTCCATCTTACTGACTGGTGGAAAAGTGCGGATTACAAACCTAATATTAGTTTGAACCAAAAAGTCTGTCTTGCATCAGACTCCCAAAAATCTCATCTGAATAAGCTGCTTTCCTCGATAACTCTGTCCGAAATGTACATACCTACCATCCACCTTCCATCACAAATTTCTTGAATCTGAGCATATAAGATAATGGATGCCAATTAAATTCACAGTGCGATTGAAAATTGTCAAGCAGTGTTATGAACTACAAAAATACCAACACACTAATACAGATCATGAAAAGGTGAACTGATTGAATAGTAAGAGGTTTCAATTTGAAAAAAAGGGTTCCCGAATTCAATTTGGTATAGGAATGATTAAATGATTATGCTTCCATTGGAGAAATCCAAGAAGATCCCCCCACTCAGCCGTTTGGCCATGTATAGTCAGACAAACAAACAGACGGAGTTTCATTCTTATAAAATAGTATAGACATCTCATGATTAGGTACCTAATGGAGTTGGGATGCACTCTGTTCTTTTTGTTTTATCTCAACCACTGAGAAAGACCAGCGATATTAAGCTCCAACTTGAGCCAAAACAGCATGAAATCTGAGCATTTTTCTCAAGAGAAGTAACCCCCTCCCCCCCAAAAATTTTCCCACTATTTTTGAGATATCGAAGCGAAACTTGGAGAGCGTTTATAGGGTGCCTAATAATAAGTTTTAAATTAATATAAATCAGGGAAAAAATCCAAAAATTTTTTGGACTACTCAAGAGAAAGGAGGGATACTTTCCTAGAAAACAATTTTCCCATTTTTTGCCGAGTGACGCCTCATTTCAAAGATTTTTTATGTGATAGAGGTGTTGTCGGCCGTGATGTTGTTCATAGTTGCATATAGTCGGAATTCGGCCCAATGAGAAAGAAAGAATTACAAAATCTTTGTAATCATTGTAATGACGTTTTGGTCACCATTCTGTGACCATCATCAGATAGGTTTAAAGCTTTGCCCTCAATGAAGACAGTGTCAAAAACAGGAGGTTTTATAAACCTCATAAAATCGTTAGAGCTAACAAGCCAGGCTAGAGCCAAAACAATTTCATTTGGGGAAATAGTATTGAGAAGCAATATTTTGGTTTGCATGTGAATGGCAGGCTGTTCAAATTTGATCACATTTAACAGCAACCTGACAATACGTTATTTGCGTGAAATCTAATGGTCTTCTGATGTGGCGCATACGTCTAAGTACGGTAAGTGTATGTAAACTAAGTTTTGAAATTGGGATGAGAGAAAGGGAGGAAAAAAATACATATCCTCAATACATATTCAATTTACGAAATTTATGAATTTATCGAATTTGTGAAAAGTTTTCGATAATTGAGGTTTAAAATCAACATTATTAATTGAGGTCCGATGTTATGGATTTAAGAGTTTAAGCCATATTATCAAACCTCATTTATTTCGCTCGCTGGGTTCCCAGACTGTTCGCAGAAGAAATGAAGAAGCAAGTTCCAGTCATGAAGCATGACCGCACGAGCGAATTTTCTTAAATGACCTCCTTTCGCATTAAGTAGGGAGTTAGTAGCTACATAATAATTATGTTAAATTGTATTGAACATGGGCAACTCAAATACAAAGAAATTGTTGAAAACCAATTTTATGGCAAAAAAACTCAAATAAATAAAATTTGGCAATTCAAAAAAGATTTTGAATTTGTAGATTTTTTTGCAGTTTTTATAGATTTTTTAGCAAATATTAATATTTAAGTAGGAAGCTACGTCTTTTCGCATAATATTGTGCAGAAAATTTTTAATGTCCTATTGAATTGTTATTAATTTTATTTTGAATAAATTCATCACCTGGCACATTTTTCTCAACGGAATCGAAAACGCTGCAAATTATTACATAAGGTTTTACTATTTCTGTGTTTAGATAGCCCTTCTACACAGATCATTGGTCTATAATTATTAAACCCCGTAGGTATGTAATATATGATCATATCATGGCGCATCGTGAATGTAAAGGTTCACACCTTTACAGTTCCAAGACAAAGCAATTTTACGCTTCACAGTAAATGTTAAAAAACGCTGCAAATTATTTCACAAAGGTTTATTATTTTTTCAATTGAGTATGATCGTAGTTTTAGTTGGCTTGCGTACGTCATAAGGCGCGTCCAGACTCCTCGGCGTGTCCTATTTCGAGTTGCCACAACCTATACTTCTATACGCATGTTTATATTTCTCGATTTGAGCTCCTATCTCCCCCCTCATGACCCTCTGCCAATGTTTTCATCATGCGTGCAAGGCGTGCGCGCGTACGTCAGCCTAACACTCAAACCTCGAAAAAGACACTTTTTCACCTATTTTTGGCTCATAGCACCCATGGGTGTGGAGCGATCGAGCTGGCGAGAAGTTAGGACCAACTAGACCCCAAGTGGAATCTATGTGCGAAAGAACGGATTTTTTAAGTAAATTCTTAGGCCTTTTATGGCCCGGACGGCGAACGGAGAACGGCGGACGGACATTGCAAATTTGGATTCTACGCACTTTGAAACGTAAAATCTCAAAGTTTGAGGGGGGGGGGGGGGGGGTATAAAAATTTTTTGCTATACGATCACATAGTCTTATTATTGGAAATAATAAACCAAAAGTAAAGAATATAGGTTCAGAGACCTCTCAGCTGATCAGTGCTCCTCCGTACCTCGTAATTGTTTCTGAAGATTTGACGTTGGGTACACATGTCCCACTGTGCGCGCCCCTACTGAATTGTAACTACATTCCCCCATAGTCTTTTCGCACGAATATATTGGTAATCTATCTCCGCTGCTAAAATATAGATTAGTTGGACAAATAGGTTGATCAGAATGATTTGTGTAGTTTGGTGGTCTAGATGCTCGCAAACTCGCATCTCAAAAACACACAACATCAAATAGGTAGTCAATCGCTTAGTAAAAATTCAGATCAGTTGGACAAATAGATCAGAATGATTTGTATAGTTAGATCGTCTAGATGCTCGCAAGCTCGCATCTCAGAAATACATAACATCAAGTAGTCAATCCCTTAGTAAAAACGCTGCAAATTATTTCACAAAGGTTTATTATTTTTTCAATTGAGTTTGATCATAGTTTTAGTTGGCTAGCGTACGTCATAAGGCCCGTCCAGACTCCTCGGCGTGTCCTATTTCGAGTTGCCACAACCTATACTTCTATAATTATATACGCATGTTTATATTTCTCGATTTGAGCTCCTATCTATTCAAATAGTTATTGCCTTAATAATATCATTATCTAAGTACGTACGAAAAGTCGAGAGGATATGTTATTAAATATGCGTAGGAAAAGCTTTGGTATTAACACACAAATATGACCTTGAAAAAAACATATATTCATGCCTCGAAAGAACGCCGGCGCCGTACCCACCACAAGGTGCCGCGGCGCCGGCGCCTCCTCTCACTCCATCCCCCCCCCCCCCCCCCCCCCCCCCGCTCACCCCCCTCACCACCCACCGTGACCCCCTGCCAAGTGTGCCAGGCGTGCGCGCGTAGAAAAAGACACTTTTTCGCCCGTTTTTGGCCCATTGCATCTATGCGAGTAAAGCGATCGGGATGGTTAAACGTTAGGACCAACTAGACCCCAAATGGAGTCTATGTGCGAAAGAACGGGTTTTTTAAGTCAAGTCTTAGGCCTTTTATGGCCCAAACGGCGGACGGACATTTCAAATTTGGATTCTACGCACCTTGAAACGTAAAGTGACAAAGTTTGAGGGGGGGTTATAAAAATTTTTTGCTACACGATTACATAGGCTTATTATTGGAAATAATAAACCAAAATGCAGATTAATTGGACAAATAGATCAGAATGATTTGTAGGTAGTTTGGTGGTCTGGATGCTCGCAAGCTCGCATCTCAAAATTACATAACATTAAGTAGTCAATCCCTTAGTAAAAATGCAGATTAATTGGACAAATAGATCAGAATGATTTGTGTAGTTTCGTGGTCTGGATGCTCGCATCTCAAAAATACACAACATCAAGTAGGTAGTCAATTGCTTACTAAAAATTCAAATTAGTTGGACAAGTAGATCAGAATGATTTGTATAGTTTGGCCGTCTAGATGCTCGCAAGCTCGCATCTCAAAATTACACAACATCAAGTAGTCAACCCCTTAGTAAAAATTCAGACTAGTTGGACAAATAGATCAGAATGATTTGTACTATAGTTTCGTGGTCTGGATGCTCGCAAGCTCGCATCTCACAAATACACAACATCAAGTGATCTACATGCCCAACTAATCTGCATTTTTACTAAGGGATTGACTAGGTACTTCATGTTATGTCTTTTTGAGATGCGAGCTTGCGAGCATCCAGACCACCAAACTATACACATCATTCTGATCTACATGCCCAACTAATCTTCATTTTTTGTAAGGGATTAACTGGTACACAATCTTCTCACCAATAAATCTTTTTTTTCTTGGGATACTGATAAATCCGTAGATTTACCGGTCGGAGCGATCATACAAGCCCAGACTGATAATAGGGGAGACTAGCGCTGCTGTGCGGCGGAGGAGGGAACGACGGGCCGGTGTACGGCTACCGTCGAGTCAGTTGTCTGTCTTTCAACTTGCCGCAGTCGCTACCATTTTGTTAGGTACTTCTGTTTTGGTTTATTATTTCCAATAATAAGCCTATGTGATCATGTAGCAAAAAATTTTTATAACCCCCCCTCAAACTTTGTCACTCTACGTTTCAAGGTGCGTAGAATCCAAATTTGAAATGTCCGTCCGCCGTCCGCCGTTCGCCGTCCGGGCCATAAAAGGCCTAAGAATTTACTTAAAAAACCCATTCTTTCGCACATAGACTCCATTTGGGGTCTAGTTGGTCCTAACGTTTAACCATCCCGATCGCTTTACTAGCATAGATGCTATGGGCCAAAAACGGGCGAAAAAGTGTCTTTTTCGAGGCTTTTGGTTTATTATTTCCAATAATAAGCCTATGTGATCGTATAGCAAAACATTTTTATAACCCCCCCTCAAACTTTGTCACTTTACGTTTCAAGGTGCGTAGAATCCAAATTTGAAATGTCCGTCCGCCGTTCGCCGTCCGGGCCATAAAAGGCCTTAGAATTGACTTAAAAAATCTGTTCTTTCGCACATGGACTCCACTTGGGGTCTAGTTGGTCCTAACTTCTCGCCAGCTCGATCGCTCCACACCCATGGGTGCTATGAGCCAAAAATAGGTGAAAAAGTGTCTTTTTTTGTATATTTCAAGTTGTATAGAAATTGGAGATTTATGAGTGAAAAGAAAATGTTAGCTATTAATTGTATGAACAAAAAAGTATTCTAAATGATACTCTTCTATTCAAAAAGAGATTTTGGATTTTAGGCTATTTTTTGCAATTTTATAGATTTTTTAAAACAAAATTTAATGAAGTTCAAGTTTTTCGCATAATTTCGTACATAAATTGTTGAATGTTCTACTTCATAGTTGATAAACTTTATTTAACCAATCTTATGCTAAAAAATATCAATTTAACGAGTCTTAGCCATTTTCAGTGATTTTGTCAGCACATTTTTTGAAATTTGACCAATTAAATGATCTCAATACACAGTATAGGTAACACTTTTATGTGTTGGAAAGATGACTTGGTAATAAATTGTTTTGTTCATCAACTATATTAAAAAGCGTAAAATTGTGAGATTCCGCTGCTGTAATGGATTGAACCCATTTGTGAGGTCCATTTGAGAAGTATAGGTTGTGGCAACTCGAAATAGGACACGCCGACACGCCAATTCTCGTGATTCTTATTTTGTTCCATCAAGAATTCGATTTAGTTTTGGAACGTATGCCGGAGTTTCAGATTTCATAGTGAAAAAACTTAAACTGATCCTTCATGAGTTCATTGTTCCTCATACTGTTTTCTGAGTGTTAGCTATTAGGTACCAACGCTAAAAAATGTCCTTTAAACTTTGCTAAAAAAAAAAAAAAAATAAAAAAAATAAATAAAAAAAAAAAATAAATAAAAAAAAAAAAAAAAATTATTGCGAGTTTTCTAAAAAAATCTAGTCTTCGATTTTTTAGAAAAAAGTTGATTTAATCGAATCTTACATCGATTTGTATTCATCACTATTACAATGCGACCACCCTCTACACGATCGGTCCCACAAAGTAAGCGAATTCTAAAAGGATGGAATTCCGTAAGTTAGGTTGTTAGAACGAGTGAACTTGAAACGGCTGCGTCCTAGAAACGAGATAGGTACTTACGTTTATTTCTTCCCGGAGGCGATATGATAGGTAGGTGCCTATACCTTCTTTGTGGATCCGCCGCCGCCCCTCGCTCCGACCACCCTACGCGATCCGCGAATATTACTTTTTGGCTTAGGAAAGCCTAGGACGATGTTCATTACGATCAATCAAAGAATGTGAAAAATAAAAATTAGGTAGGTAGGTCATTTCATAGTTGCTGGAAATTTTCGTGAACAGTAGGTAGCATCCTAGAAACGGGATACGATTTATTCCCCCCCTGGCCATGATTGAGTTTAATACCTTCCGTGTGGATCTGCCCGTGTGCTCGCGTCCCGACCCCCCCCCCCCCCCTCCGCCACTACACGATCCGCGAACCTTCCTCCGCCATTCCTTGGAAAGATCTCAAACCGAACCAAACGCTTCCAGTTAAATAGCAAGTTTTCCTGATTACAATCAAATTTGGTTGTTGGCTGCTTTCTACGACCCAGTTGAACGCGTCCATTCGATTTCTTTCCGCCTACTTCTGGAATTCCCCAAGTCTTCTTCAGGTAAGCCACTTCAAGTACCCTAGGACAGTGCCGTCCTTAGGGTGGAGCGAGTGGAGCGGCCGCTCCAGACCTCGCGCTGAGGAAGGCCTCGCGCTGCGAGGCCTTACTCTCGCTAAAACACAATAAGTAAAAGTTTTGGTTGAATTGAAATAGTGTGGTGAGTGAAGATATACATGCCTAAAGTATAAAGTCTGATTATACGCGCAATATTTTCAATTATTAGATAGATAAAACAAAAACGAACAAGATATTAGTGACTTAAAGAAATCAAATCAATCAAATCTTTATTCACGGAATAATCCATTTTTGTCACAATTGTATAGATGAATAAAATAGTCAACAGAAGAAAGTAAAGGTGTCTAAACATATGCAAAATGCTAAACATATGAAAGCAATACAAAACATCGTTTGATAGCGGCGCGGCGGCAAAATGACCGAACCCTAGTTTATTATAATTTACTATTTGATTTAATAAAAAGCAAGAAGACATTTCGTTTTTTCTAATGAATTTATTGTTTGTTAGACAAAAATTACTATGTTTAACATTAACCAGCACTGTTTAAGCATTACTTAAAGAATAAATTTTGTTTTGATTTTTCTAGCTTATTTTTCTGAGATTCCTATTGTTTTATTTTTACCTGAAACGAAATTACTCGAAACATACCAACCTGAAATGGGTGTTTTGCACCACCCCTCCCCATTTTAGAGTGTAAGAGATAAACGTTTTGTTTATCAAAAAGCTTACAACTACGACTTTGCAGTATAGCTTGACAAATATTTTCCGGAACCCCCCCCCCCCCCCCCCCCCCCCCCCGGTATCCATAGTTAAAAAAGGCCTCGCAAAAATGTTTTGCTCCAGGCCTCGCATTTTCTAAGGACGGCACTGCCCTAGGGTAGAAACGAAGCACTTCGGTTTGAAGGGATATTCCTCGTACCTACCTATCTGTTTTTGGATAATGTAGCAACCTATTTGAAAGTAAGTTGATGGTGGATCGGCAGTTGTCGAGACATTTTTGAAGTGAAAACCTCTTAGGCACGTTGAGCACTTATTGCATAGAGTAAACAACACACACACACCCTAGGGTGGTTAAAAAAAAAAAAAAAAGTTCTGGGATTTTTGGTCCCCATTGCGTTTTTGCTTCCTCGGGTTGTCAGGATGACCCTCCTAAAGTTTTAGCAAAAAATATTAATCCTAACCACTTTACCTGGGTCGATTTTTGCCAGTTATCGACTGCTATCGTAAACCAACCTCTAAATTGGGGCCGACGTGATGATTTGAAGGACGGATTTCAATTTTTTTAGATCTATTTATGGGTTTTCGCATGCGCTGAACACGATGAACCTATTTATTTTACGCTCCGTCCACTAGTTATCCGGTAAACTGGCAGAGGGCACTGCTTGAAGATAAGTAAAAATCGAAAATTTCACCGAAAATGCTGTCGCCTGGATAAGAATTGTACTAGAAACATGCTATTATGGTCGGATAATATGCTTTGGCATGTTCTGAACATGATTCCGTTTTTTACTTTACTTTTTTACTTCGTTTATTGGCCATAAACCTCAAATTACTTGTAGGGTAATAGACAAATTCACCCTAATTTCACCAGAAATTATGTCGCGTTGATAATTTAAGGTCCCAAAATACCTTGTGCCGATAAAATTTGGTATTTTCCAGGATACTCGATACAAAGCCGTAGGTAATTTGGCAAGGACCTGAACCGGCATTGTACTTATTCGCCAAATATAGCGGCGAAATGGAGAAAATGGCTAAAATTTTCCCATTTTTCTGTAAAATTCCTTAGTTTCCATCGGTTTTCCGGGGTCAAATTCATAGTTCTGAATTGTCTGAACTGTGATTGGATTGTTAAATAAAAAATGATGCAGTATAATTGAAAATAATATGTAATATAATTTTAGTTTCACAAAACATAACATTTTAACGAGAATAACATAACAAAAATATACAAAAAAAAAAAAAAAAAAAAAATTAAACACGATGAAATATCGAAACATAAAAAAAATACCTAATTTTATCGGCACAAGGTATTTTGGGACCTTAATTATCAACGCGACATAATTTCTGGTGAAATTAGGGTGAATTTGTCTATTACCCTACAAGTAATTTGAGGTTTATGGCCGATAAACGAAGTAAAAAAGTATAGTTAAAAACGGAATCATGTTCAGAACATGCCAAAGCATATTATCCGACCATAATAGCATGTTTCTAGTACGATTCTTAACCAGGCGACAGCATTTTCGGTGAAATTTTCGATTTTTACTTATCTTCAAGCAGTGCCCTCCGCCAGTTTACCGGATAACTAGTGGACGGAGCGTAAAATAAATAGGTTCATCGTGTTCAGCGCATGCGAAAACCCATAAATAGACCTAAAAAAATTGAAATCCGTCCTTCAAATCATCACTTCGGCCCCAATTTAGAGGTTGGTTTACGATAGCAGTCGATAACTGGCAAAAATCGACCCAGGTAAAGTGGTTAGGATTAATATTTTTTGCTAAAAATTTAGGAGAGTCATTCTGACATACCGAGGAAGCAAAAACGCAATGGGGACCAAAAATCCCAGAACTTTTTTTTTTTTTGAACCACCCTACACACACACATATATATATATATTAATTGCTATGCCATTCTTAGGCCGACCCCCGATAATTTTTTATGTAGCGTCCGGAACGAAATTAAAGATGATTTTCACGTACAACCGAGTAGTTGAGTAGTTGCTATAGATTGTGTCACAATTTCAGTGTTTCAGTTGCGTCATCATTTTTTCAAGCGCCGAGTCAACGTAACGTTTGCTCACAGCATGGAATGATCGAGTAGGAAGTTCGTGTACGGAAACATGCTTCCTAATACTACCACCGAATCTGTCACTAGGCATTCTGTTTTCTCACAAAGGCTTAATAAATGTAACCCAATTCCTCTAAACGATCGAGAATTTTGTTGGCTTTGCTCTGAAGTCGGGAATTACCAGCACCGAATGATCCCAGGGACAACTCTAATCTTTTTACCAGTAAATTTGGGTCATCTGTTGAAATCCAATCGGGGGACACATCTGCATCCAAACCTTGGAAGTGTGTGAACATATTTGTCAAACCACTCCTCTTTTGGTTCATTAGTTCCAATAATAAGCCTTATGTGATCGTGTAGCCAAAATTTTTTATAACTCCCCCTCAAACTTTGTCACTTTACGTTTCAAGGTGCGTAGAATCCAAATTTGAAATGCCTGCCCGCCGTCCGCCGTTCGCCGTCCGCCGTTCGCCATCCGGGCCATAAAAGGCCTAAGAATTTACTTAAAAAACCCGTTCTTTCGCACATAGACTCCATTTGGGGTCTAGTTGGTCCTAACGTTTAACCATCCCGATCGCTTTACTCGCATAGATGCTATGGGCCAAAAACGGGCGAAAAAGTGTCTTTTTCTACGCGCGCACGCCTGGCACGCTTGGCAGGTGGTCACGGTGGGTGGTGAGGGGGGGGGGGGGGGTGAGGGGGGGCGCCGGCGCCGCGGCACCTTGTGGTGGGTACGGCGCCGGCGTTCCTTCGAGGCATGAATATGTTTTTTTCTAGGTCATATTTGTGTGTTAATACCAATGCTTTTCCTACGCATATTTAATAACATATCCTCTCGACTTTTCGTACGTACTTAGATAATGATATTATAAAGGCAATAACTATTTGAATAGATAGGAGCTCAAATCGAGAAATATAAACATGCGTATATAATTATAGAAGTATAGGTTGTGGCAACTCGAAATAGGACACGCCGAGGAGTCTGGATGGGCCTTTGACGTACCTACGCAAGCCAACTAAAACTAAGATCATACTCAATTGAAAAAATAATAAACCTTTGTGAAATCATTTGCAGCGTTTTTTAAATGAAAACGTTGTGTATTAGTTTGCAGTGTTTTTAGGTATATTCTAATCAAACAACCAATTCAAAGAAAATCAAACTTCAGTACCATACTTTATCATACTACATATTATTTTATAGGTGAGTTATGCGAATGACAAAAACAATTATCGAGTGGTGGTTAAATCGTCCAAAGAGTAAGAGAGGATATGCCATTGGCTCCTCTGTTAAGTACATCACCTAATAGTAAACCAAATATAAGAAAAATCAACAGAGTATTGAACTACGAGCAAACCCAGCAGAGTAGTGGATTCGTCCAGTGAGCGTCCCAACAACTAGTTTGTATAGGTACATAAGCTAGGACTTCTCAGGAGGGGAAATTGGCCCACTGAAATATGGAGTGATGTATTATAAGTATTATAACTTACGGCTTACCAACGAACGATTTTTGTGGTACGGAAAATCAGGAAGTTATATTCTCTCTAGCAACAATTTAGTTGTAGGTGAAAATAAGCTTGACATTTTTTTCTGTTGGACAAAAATGTGGAATTAACCTCAGAGCTAAGAAATATCCATGCCATATACAGGGTGTCTCAACTTAAGTAGGCAAGACTTCAGGGATCAATTCTACAAGTAATTTGCAACTAAAAGTGTCTCCTAAAGTGTTATTTTTCAGAGGCTTCGTTTTCGAGTTATTGACCATCTAAGATTTTTTCGTGTTTTCGACCTTACCTATCTCCTAAAAATGGCTGTGACCCCATCATTCTCTGAGTATTCTCAAACCTGAGGATACCGTTGGAAAGAACGTTAAATTTCCTATTTTTTTTATGCCAAATCATAATTATTCAAGAGAGTTAAGATACCGAAAAAAGAGGTCAAAGTACAAACTTTGTAAAATTCTAAAAATTTGCGTTTTTTCAATCTAATTCCTCCTTCCATAAAAAAAATGAACAGTCGTTTGCAAACAGTAAAAACTTAAAAATCTTATCAGCTTTCTAACGGTATAGCCAAAAAATTGATAAAAGTAACAACAAGGAGAAAAAACGGCTTTTGGATGCGAAAAAACGTGGTATTTTTAACATTCAAAAGCCATTTTTTCTCCTTGTTGTTACTCGTACTTTTATCAATTTTTTGGCTATACCGTTAGAAAGCTGATAAGATTTTTAAGTTTTTACTGTACTTGCAAACGACTGTTCATTTTTTTTTTATGGAGGGGGGAATCAGATTGCAAAAACCCAAATTTTTAGAATTTTACAAAGTTTGTACTTATACCTCTTTTTTCGGTATCTTAACTTTCTTGAATAATTATGATTTGGCATCAAAAAGATAGGAAATTTAACGTTCTTTCCAACAGTATCCTCAGGTTTGAGAATACTCAAAGAATGATGGGGTCACAGCCATTTTTAGGAGATAAGGTCGAAAACACGAAAAAAATCTTAGATCGTCAATAACTCGAAAACGAAGCCTCTAAAAAATAACACTTTAAGAGACACTTTTTGTTGCAAATTACTTGTAGAATTGATCCCTGAAGTCTTGCCTACTTAAGTTGAGACACCCTGTATGTATAATTTTTTTTTATTTAGTAAATTGCAAATTTCAATTTGGCGATCGGGCTTGCCAACGCACTCGACCTGTCTTTTGCCAAGAAGGAAAGAATTTTTCAAGCCGTATTTTAAGAGTTTCTGGGAATACACCCTATTTATATATATATAAACGACGTTAAAATTTAGGATTGTATTTTTTAATGTACGAAATGGATATGTAGGGGGTCCCCGCCCCCTTCTTCTCCCAATTTTTAAATATCGAAGCCATCTAAATAGCTCAATTTTTCTTTGAAAATTCGTAAAAATGACGCAAACAGTATTTGATTTTGATATTCTTTGTCAGGGGAATCTGAAGTTCTGAAATGCCAGGGAAATTTCAAATTTCCATTTGGGGGCCACCCTGAAATTTCCTTTGAACTATCGGGTTGTAAGAAAAGTGAAAGCCAGGATGGACATCACAGCTGAGGGAGTCGGTCAGTAGGCGCAGTGATCGCGCGTAGTTGTAGTAGAACGCGTTAGTGTGCGTTTGGATGGACAGGGGGGGTCAAGATGCGGCCGCGATATCGCGGCGGGGTTGTTTGAGGGTCGTCGCCCCGGCAACGGACGCTCGTTTCCATTATCATCCGTCCGCGGTCCACCTTTTCCCGGCAGTTCTTCCTCGGTCGTCCGGGTCGCCGTGTCGCGGGAGCCGGAATCCGTGTGCCGTTCGCGGGTTTTCAGAGCGACGAGGTCCGGTCTTCCGTCTGTGCCGATCAGCTCCCCTCCGGATCGACCTCTGGCCTCTGACCTCCGGCACTGAGAGGAGGTCAAATGCCGTATTTGGGCCTTTACCTGCGAGAGGTGAGTTTCCTTTGACCCCTATTCCGCGATTATCGACCCCCGGGAGTTTCCAACTCGGCTCGGCGCTTCCTCTCATGAGCTTTCCGATTCTCCCCCGCCTCTGAGGCATCTCCGCAAGTCAATGTCAACCCTCCACCTTACAAATTCAAGATTCAAGATTATTTATTTGGCACAACAAGAAAACAAACAAAAGGAAATATACTCATCAATAAATAAAAAAATTTAAAAACAAAAAAACTTAACCAATAAATTTACATAAACCTAATTACGTAGATGTGAAGAATTACTATTCTAAAAAACTGGTGGCAGAATCTGTGGATTATTCCCTGCAGGGGTGTGGGAAGTGAAGAAATGGGCCTTTAATTCCTTACTTCCCCTGTAAGGGAGCGTGAATTTATTGTTGTACCGGTTTCGGTCTGAACACAGACCATCTTCAACAAAAAAAAAAAAAAAAAAAAAAAAAAAAAAAAAAGCAAGCCCCCTGGACCCCCGGTTACCTCTATTTACATACTTCGGACGAAATTATTGAAACACAGAATGTGTTTGCGTTGTCGCGCAACCAAGTGACAACCAAACAAGCGTCATTGTTTACTATTCATTTATAACATCAATTTATATAGTTATAGTATGAAACTACGAAAAAAAATACGAAATAAATTCGTGATAAATCAAGAGCGATTTATCAAGTAAATGTCCTAAAGAGGCTACATACGAAATTACAGCTTCCTAGAGTGTAAAGCATAGAAATTAGCTTTAAGAGCCACACATCTGATCCGGACCCTGAGCATCGTCAAGTAAATGTCCTAAAGAGGCTACAAACGAAATTACAGCTTCCTAGAGTGTAAAGTATAGAAATTAGGTACCTATTCAAATTATTTAACCTCCGCTTCACAAATCAAACCGTTTTCGTAATACTCAGATCACCTGCTATGAATCAAATCATCGAAACACAAGCTCAATGAAATCATCAGAAATTAACAAGCGGTTGCAATCATGTTCACAATATCAATTATTGAGAATGATCACCTGTGTGTAAACAATTATTTATATAACCATGCTCATAACTCAGTTTGTTGGACACGCACTTCGCAGTAGTTAACATAATATTGTTGGATAAATCGAGAGCTTTCGAACGAATGGTCAACGAATTTTGTGGGATGAAAAACGACGGAGTACCATGTCCCTAGCAACGACTCGGTTGTACGTGAAAATCATCCGTCACACATTTCGTTACCATCCCGCGTTCCATTTTCGGCTAGTTAGTCCATGGCTAAAACACATTCTGTGTTAAAAACTCCGAGCATCCTTGGAGCTAACTAAACAGGCATAAACGTCAACAACAATACGGAAGAGAAAACTTAATATACCATTTCCAAGCCAAATGAAACCTTTTCCAAGACAAATGAAACCTTTTTCAAGTCAAATGAAACCTTTTCCAAACCAAATGAAACCTTTTCCATATCAAATGAAACCTTTTCCAAACCAAATGAAACCTTTTCCAAACCAAATGAAACTTTTTCGAAACCACATGAAACTTTTCCCAAACATAGTGTATTTCTGTAAAGTAAACAATCGTAGACAAATAATATATATATATTATAAAATTTCAGAAATTCAGTCTTAGAGGTTCAATCAGTCAATGTAAGTCACTACCAGTGGCGGCTCGAGGCAACTGCATCATCGTCAGAAAAACAAACTATCAAAATTCATAGTTTAACAACAATTTCGAATAAGAATTGCAATTTTTATGCCCGAAACTACCGACAATATCACAAAAAAAAAAATGCGAGTACTTCATACCACCCTGTCGCTTGTCACAAAGAAGGAAATGAAATATCGCATTAGGAAGGAATTCGAGTACTCGTTAGTCACAAAAAAGACATCGGACGTATGTAATATTAAGACTATCAACTTATATAAGGAACAAAGATGTACCTTCAGGAAAATCAATCTTTGTGAAACCATCCAACAGAAAAGAAAACTTAAAACTTATGAGGAAGTGACAAAAGGTGCAGTAAGCCTCACAGCGTCTGGAAATAAAGTATGCATATATAGTATATATATATTACCCGACTTAGAAAGGGGGTATTATAGCCGTCGGCACTTGGAGGAGGGGATGCAATTTCTATGCGTTTCAGGGGATGGGGGGGGGGGGGGATTACAATAGTAATGCATTTTCAGATTTCTTTATATAATGTACTAATACATACTATTTAAATATATATTTATATTCAAAATTTTGTATTCACTACTCCTCCGAAGCCGCTGTTCCGATTTGAACCAAATTTTGATATGATGTTGTATCACCATGTCGGAACTTGGGCCTCGCTGGCTTTGGTGTATTAGCGAGGATCTGCTGAACACGATCCGTAGTAACAATCATAATGATGGCAAAATCGTGCTCAAATCTCTCCTATTCACCGTAGGACGTCGAAATTTGATAGGGAGCTAGTAGTGTAAACCTGTACACTTACATTCGAAAACTCATCAAAATTGACGTCAGCATCCTAGAGCTGTTTTTTCGCATAAAAACGCACGAAAGTATCTGAGAATAGTTGATTTTAAGCTCCAAACCGGCCCGTCCTGAAGCTTTTTCACTTGGAAACGCGCGCACACACACACACACACAGTAAAGTTCCATGATGCCTGCTTTTTAGTTAGTAAAACAAGGAACAAAAAACCATGGTCGAGTGCTAAAAAATGCATTAATTTGGCGCGCACTGGTGGTGTGGCTGCCAGCAAACAGGAGTATAAAAATGTCAATACGATAGTAGAGCCTCTTTTGGCCAATTTGTATACGTTTCGTGCTTTTGGGGGAGCATCCCCATTATAATCTACGATACGTTGTAAACTTACCTTTCACTTCGACTCGGTGTGTTGCTGCCGCCTCCTCTCCGCTGCTGCTACGCTTAATCGACTATAGAAAGTATTTTAGTCAGGGACCTCAGTCGGTACCAAAGTTTTTTTACTCCCCATGAAACTGCCCTACCTCAACGTGCTTTTTGTTAAGCTCGTATTACACTTCCGTGTGTTGAAGCTAAAGGTTTGTATTTGCACGAAACGCACACAAATTGGCCAAAAGAGCCTGTACCATCGTATTGAGATTTTTATACGCCTGTTTGCTGGCGGCCACACCACCAGTGCGCGCCAAATCAATGCATTTTTTTCGCTCCCGACCATGGTTTTATTGTTCCTTTTTTACAAACTAAAAAGCAGGCATAATGTAATGTTACTGTGTGTGTGCATGTGTGCATTTTAATGAGCGTTCGAATATAAGTGTACAGATTTACCCTACTGGAGCTTCTTATTTGGGACAAAAAAATACGAGTAAAGTGAGGGGTACCATCCTGAAGTGAGCTAATATTTCTCCTTTTCACCGTAGGACGTTGAAAATTGATAGGGATTCTATCTGGGACAACAAGAAACGAATGATCTTACAGGCTTCATCCTGATCAGCTGAGTGTCTAAAAGTTACCGTCTGTCTGTGAATGTCGTCTGTCTGATTACAACGAAAATTGATAGGGAGGGGGGGGGGGGGGGGGGCTCTCTGGGGTATCAAGGGACGAGTGAAATGACTGGCTCCTGCTGACCGTTTCGTGTGGCCTTTTTTGCAACATCCTCCACGGACCAGCGGCCAGCCCCGGTTGAAAATGACACTGTTAAACTTGCCCCTAATAATGATATTTAGATCATCCGCATAGGCAACAACGTCGTAGCCTGCTCGATTTAATGTCACGAGTAGCTCATCTGCTACCAACAACAGAGTAGAGTGGACAGTACCCCACCCCGCGGGCATCCTCGGTTTGCCAGGACAGTGACGCTCTCATCCCCCAGTGTTGTAATAACTCTGCTAACCAACATAGCCTTGGGTCCATTCGTCCTTGCAGCTCTTTCCAGTGTGACATAGTTGGTGTTATCCAAGGCTCTACCTTTGTCCAGGAAACAGTACAGGGCTTAACTAGGACTTGAAAGAATTCTTGCACAAAACTATGCCGAAAAAAGTGATTGAATTAATTTAATTAATATGTGCTGGAAGATCTATAAAAACTGAGATAATAGGAAATCCCGTCGCGACCAGCGGAAATTAATAGGAAATCTTTTGAGAACAACTCGAAGATGTCACAGCGAAGGAGGAAGCGCTGGAAATCAAAAAACACTGTTTACTCCACGAACTTGAATATTAGGAATCCCTTTTTTGAATTTTAACAATTCTTTTTTCATCATTTAATTATCTTTCCTCTCTTCTGATCCATAAAAAATAAGTGTTCTAAGTAGGTACTTTTCACCTACTTATATTTTACCTATCTCCATTCGAAAAGTTGGTTTTGCTTAAGCAAACTGCGTGATTCTTCTTATAATCTCACTATTTAGTTTACAAATGGAAATAATGTAAATCATATTTAGGAATAAAAGTGAACCTTTTCGAAATCTCTTTACCACTACTACTTTATTCTCCTACTTCTGTTTCCATATTATTTATCTTTGAAATAATGAAAGATTTCTGCAGAGAAAGCGATACGAAGTCCAAATGGAATTTGTCTGGCTCGAGAGAACTTAAGCTGGTACCCTTCACGAAAAGAGCATTCAGAATCGCGACCAACTAGGGTACCTACTACTCCAGTGAAAAGCTGATCAGGTTTCAATAATAAGGAATTCGATTTAGCGCCTTGAAGTTTCAGGTTTTATCGAAGAACTTTGTTTGGGAGGAATCTGAGCAGCTGAGTCTGAGATATAAATTTAACGATTTTTAGCCGTGGTTTGCTATTTTTAGTGATTTTTTCAGTCCTTTTTTTGAAATGTCACTAATTTAATGTGCTCAAAAAAATGCTGGCCAACAAACTTTTTTTTTTTGAAAGCTTGATTTTTTGGCGCAAGAACGGAATTTATTATTATCTCAACCCTAAGGAGAGTTATCGGCTGAAAGGATATATATTAATATATATATATAGTTTTGATGAAGGATGAAAACACTCTCGTGTAATATTAATTTGAGGTATTAAGTACAGATGGTTGGGAAATATAGGAAACACATAAATATGACTTACAAAAATGAGAGAATATTTCGCCGTTTCGGCGTCGTCAGCTCTAGTGAAGAAGTAGTTCAACGACTAGAAATCAGTTCTAGTCAGCTACTTCTTCACTAGAGCTGACGACGCCGAAACGGCGAAATATTCTCTCATTTTTGTAATTCATATTTATGTGTTTCCTATATTTCCCAACCATCTGTACTTAATACCTAAAATAAAAAAATAAATAAATAAATAAATAAATAAATAAATAAATAAATAAATAAATAAATAAATAAATAAATAAATAAATAAATAAATAAATAAATAAATAAATATATATATATATATATATATATATATATATATATATATATATATATATATATATATATATATATATGTATATATATATGTATATATATATATGAAAAAGCGTTAAACTCTAGGATTCATTCCAGAATGCCTCAAAACGGACTTCAATGAAGACATTTTTCAAAAATTTTGATTTTAAAATTTTCAGAGCCATTGCAATGGCTTCATTTTTGCGAAAATTTGCTAATTGACTCCGAAATGTTAATTTTTTGTCAGGGAAATCTGAAGCTCGGTCAGGGAACAGTCAGAGAAATGTCAGGGAAATTTAAAATTTCCCTTTGGGCCATCCTGTAGTAACCAAATGGCTATAGCTATGATTTCCATGGTGTTTGCTATAATTTCAATACAATTTAAAAGGCCGTATCACACTTGCATTTTTCAGCTTTTTTCTCGCATTTTTAATGCTCGAACATGAAGAAGGCAAAGTGCTTTTTCCCAAGGTCAGCTTTTTCAACCATTAGGTACGCATCCTGGGCGGAGCATTTTTAAACTCACTTGAGAAAATTAGAACATGTTCTAATTTTTACCTCGTCGCAAGAAAAATGCTAAAACGTAACCCTTGGGAAGGTAACAATTCAATGGAAAACCCCTAGGAGCCCTAACCTGACAGATTTAATAAAACTGCATTCCGCCAGAATGCGCTGTTTTTGCACTTATTCCTCTTCAACATTCACAGCTGACCTTGGAAAAAAGCACTTTGCCTTCTTCACGTTTGAGCATTAAAAATGCGAGAAAAAATTTGAAAAAATGCAAGTGTGATACTGCCTTAACATAGTTATTATAGTACGATATATAATTAAGAAAATTCGCTCATATGATCATGCTCCATGACTGGAACTTTTTAAAATTTTTATTACGCGTAGATTTGCCATCGCTTGTCTGTGTAAACTACGGCATACTTCGGAACTGTGCCCCTTCCGTTCAGTGACGGATTAATAGAATTTCGTGGGTGGGGGCGGTAGTCCTCAACCTGGAGCCCCCCCCCCCCCCCCCCCCTCCCCGGAGAAATTTTTTGAAAAAAGACCTTGAAAAAGTAGCAGTTTTAGATGTTATAGACCCACACTTCATATCAGGCATGTAAACATAAAACGCAGGAGAACTTCTGTCCTCGTGATGTAATATTATTTATAAATTATACATTTATATTGTAAACACAGGATTAAATAATAATACACTTTTTATTTTTTAAATTTACTTTAGAAGTAAACAACCATTTAATAAACATTCACGATGAAATTAAATGAACAAAGTACATTTTTGATTAAAGATGAAAATACAAATAAAATATTACCTTGTTAAACATTTTTTGTCTATCACTGGTAAATGTGAAACAGTGAATAATTTAATTCAATAGAAAAACAATGGTTGCAATCAGTTAAGAAAACACGATTCGTTTCTTTCTTCGTCGAAACAGTAGGTAGGTTAATTATGTATTACGGCTTTTGATTATGTATTGTTACCGTTACCAAAAGCGGTAAACGAGCGACAAATACCGTAGGTTCCTACCGTAACTTGTTAAATAAACTGATGAACACAAACTTATCCCCATTAATTAAAACTGTATTCCTTGCCTGCTGCCTAATGTTTTTTAAAGAAGAAAGATGAGAGTTTACCGACGAAAATTCTGACACTACCCACGTAAATCTCCGATTGATACCCCGTGGCACCTACGCAGTTTGTAGGCCTACTTAAATTCAAACGAACAAATTAGTAAATTGGCCATGACAGATTAGTAAAACCGGTACCTACTATCCCAGTTTCCTCACAGTAGGTATAAAGTTCCTTCATCTATACTCGTATTTTTGTCAACATACAAGCGTGACGGCGTGATTCTATTCTGACGTTCCCTCGCAAGAATTTTTTTCTTCTGCCTCTCGGGGGGGGGGGGGGGGGGGGACCCCCGCCCCCTTTAATCCGTCCCTGCTTCCATTTGAATTTGGGGCTAATCGATGGTGCATCCCATTCATCACATTCTCCATACCGCATAACATTCCCATCATGACTTAGGTAACTACGATTGTTGGATCTTTCGGGGTTTGAATCTGCGGGAATGGGATTGAGATTGAAACTAAGACCTTCCACGATCACGGAATTTACCTGAGTGAGCGAACTTGTTCAAGAAGTAACGTGAAATGTCATAATTGGTCAATTAGGAAACGAAAAAATGATACTCAATGTAATTTACGTTTGTGCAAGCGCAGAATGAACTGATGAGTTGAGAACAATGAAATAGGTACGGGACCATCTGCAACCTAAACCGCGCATTACCTGACAATTTCATCAAAATCGGATGAAAACACTGGAAATTAAGGTCATTACAATATTTCACATAGGCGCATGCACAGTAGCTATTGATGATACAGTCATGTTGAAATTGATATGGGATGATCAAATCGTCATCCATAAACTATTATTAATGATTCAACCATGTTGAAATTCATATAAGATGATCAAATTTTCATCCCCCAACTATCATCCGAATTTGAGCGAGATCGGCCGACTAGGGCTTGAGAAAATAATGCTTGATAGAATTTACGTTTGCGCGTGCGCAGAGTGAGGTATTGAGTCAAGAACGATGAAACTGATAGGGAACCGTCTACCCCCTAGCTCGCACATCCCCTGAAAATTTCATCCAAATCGGATGAAAACTGTGGAAAATAAGCTTGTTACAAGGATTTGCGGACACACGACACACACACACAGACAGACACGGAACCAAAGTTGTTCAGAATGGTCTACAACGTACAACGCAAAATGCGAGTGGAAATTTTGATCTCTGAGACCAACAATTTTTTCTCCCGAAAGTGAAAGCAATGCTTCCGCTACCTTTAGGTAGACTCGGAATCTATAAATTCGTGGACTTATTGGAAAAGACCTGATTTCATTGCTATTCAACCTACGAATAGAAAATTATTACTTAGAAAACGTAGAAACGCATTCACGCGCATCACACCTTTAAGCGCAATGTGGTTTAAAAATATGTATATTTTTGAATTTTGCAATAAAATTATTGGAAAAATAAACTCCTTATCCCATGTAGCATAAGGATACTATATGTTTAACATTTACTTTTGAAATTCTATAAGTATCCACAAATAATGAATTCACATCGTAATCCAGCATATACCACAAGATACGTAGTCGCGGGGAATGTAATTGCACCAAGATCATCGTTGTCAACACACAGTCCAAAATTTATTATGTACGTCATTCACAGAACGCTAGCTAGTAGTCATATGAAAAGAGCTCAAAATTATACTATACCAAACTACAAAAAGCAAATTTTAACGTGGCTTGTGAAAAATGGGACAGTGGATTGTGAAACTATGCTAATTAGCATTTATGTATAGTAATATTTTGAAACAATAATTATACTATAGATAGTATTTCTACCTATAGAAGATAGGGACATTAAATACCATTGTGGTTATATTATTTAAGCTATGTGTAGATTATGTGGACGTATATGCGATGTTATGTCAACGTGCCATGTTTTAAATTATGGTCAAATCACCTAGACCTTAACCAACAGCACGGGCCAAGCACACCGTTGGAAAAGTAAGGTAGTCTACCTAGTAGCCTAGTTCTACTTTTGTGCTATCATCATATGTATGTTTCTACATTGAAAAAAATAAATCTTTCTAATCTAGTAATCCTTTAGAGTAAGCACGGCCCTTCCTACATCTTGTTAATGTTTGCATACAGTATGATCGTTTACAAATTCAAATGATCTACACATCTCAAAATACCTATGTCTTAATTTCTCATGTTACTTAACAGAGCAGTGCACCGGCGAATGAAGAGGAATGCCGGAAAAGGAGCATTTACCAGCTGCTGGGGAAGGAGCAGAACTACGCGCTTTGCATGCAGTTCGGGATCGCGAGGTTTATGCTCCCGCTCGCCGAGAGGAAAGACATCATTTCGGCCCCCGAACACCAAACTCTCTTCCAAAATGCTCAAGAGGTATTTGCATGCATCAGTTACATTCTGAATTATTGACGTAGAAAATCTGGCGACTCTTGTGTTGTGGATCATTCCTTCTATTTTCCTTACCTGTCAAAGTAAAAATATGGGACCAACCCCACTTTTTTATTGCAGCTTTTACATGAAATTTTATGAAAAAATCACTTGATTACGGTTTCACATAAGATTGCGATTACACTTATGCTTACGATTATGATAACATTCGTAGTTACAGGTTTTCTATAATTATATTCATAATCACAACTTTGTTTGCTCTTACGACTGTAATCACAAGTTTTATAATGTGATTTTGGCTGTAACAACCAATGTTTCCTATAAATAAGACCGTATCATAAGTATGAAATTTGAAACTCCTGACATGATTTCTAAAACTATACCAAATCGATAATTGAATTTAAAAAATTGATCACGAAAATCTGACGATAATTGTTAAAACATCATGATTTATTACTATTATCTCTTCCAATCACCCCCTTTCATAAATACATTTGAAATTCCTGATATGTGATCCAAAACTATGCTAAATTCATAGTTGAAAAAAAAAAAATATATATATATATATATATATATATATATATATCACGAAAATCGGACGAGAATTGTAGCTTGAGCAGCGCCTGAAAGAATCGGTAATTATCCCCTCCACCCCCTACCTCGATAGCAAACCTGAAATTCCCAAGGTTTGTTGCACAACTAGACTAAAAATCGGAATCGAACAAAATAAGAATGACGAAAGTCGGTTGAGAATTATAGCGTGAGCGGTGTCGACAAAATTTGTCGAAAAAAAAAAAAAAATAAACGTTTTATCGGGTTTACCCCCTCTTTTCCCCCTCTTCCATCACGGAATTCAAAATTTCCAAAGTTTGTTGCACAACTATACTAAAATTGACAGAGAGAGAGAGAGAGAGAGAGAGAGAGAGAGAGAGAGAGAGAGAGAGAGAGAGAGAGAGAGAGAGAGAGAGAGAGAGAGAGATACCTATGGTTTTTTTCTTGGATTCGGTCTTGAAATGGTCTGAAACGGATTTGTATGTGCTTATTTTTTTTCTCGTGTTTGGGCTGTCCCCACCTCCTTGGATCAAATATAATAGGTCGTCCTCTTAAATAAGAAGCCTTGCCTGTTTGACCTAGCTTCTGAGGGACGTCCTAAAAACTAAGATCACGGCTATAACCACAGGAAAAATTATGATTATGACTGTAATTATAGGGGGAAACCTGTGGTCACGTGCTTATTTAAAGGGATCATTGATTGTTACAGCCAAAATATCATAAAAAACTAATGATTACAGCCGTAATCGCAAAAAAAAAAAAAGTTGTTACTACGAATATAATTACAGAAAAACTGTGTGAGTTGCAGGAGTCGATTTCAGGAGTCTGTAAAACCTTGAAATTCATCATACACGATAGAAATGGTGCGTTAATAATATCATGGAAGGACTTTCATCCTCGTAAATATGTACAAATTAGTAATTTTAATTTTCCAATCTTTGTTTCAGCTCCTTCGTCACACAGAAGACATTCTAGAACTCTACGTTCAAGATGAAACCTTAGGACAATCGATAGGGAGAATATACCAGAAAAAGGTAAAGCAACGTTCAATTATAGATATCTCTAATATTGTCATATTAAAGAAACATATTGTGAAGGCCGTGGGGAGAACATCAGGATCCTGAGGCAAAAATTCTACCCTTTAAAGGAAAACACTGTTAGGTATAGATTTTTTTAGACCTTCTAACAGCATTTTCGATAAATTATTTTTTTATGGTAGATATTATAGCTATTCAACGCAGATAGTAAGTGCACCTAATATCTAAATTTCTATGTCACTTGAAATTCATATTTTGTTGAGAAAAAAGTCGAAAAGCAGTTTTTTGTCACCCTAAGTGTGCCCAAATTCAATGATAATTAATCATTACCATAATTATGTCATTTTAATTAGGAAGGGGGGGGGGGGGGGGGGGGTCAGAGAATTGAGGATGAGGTGTAGGAAATGATAAATGATCTAACTTTTATAGAAATCGCCCTATGGGCTTCTAAAAACAAGATTTATAAAGTTACATCTTCAATATATGAACTCAGCTTGGGAGAAGATCTATTTAGAGCGCGAAAAATTAAAAAATCCCATTGGCTGTCTTATTTTATACTTGAAAGTAGGTACTGAAAAAATTTGACTACTGTTTGAAATATTCCCCATCCCCAACCATCTGGCTTTTACTCTTACTCTTTGTGCCTACTGAATTATGTTTATAGTATTCAAAGCACAACTGCAGGATGGATGTAGAAGACAATACTAGGTAAATAGGATGTAGTTAGTAAATCACAATAAACTGTTCGACTGGAAAATGTGAACCTGGATGAATCATAACCGTTTAAAACCTTACTTTTACCTTCTTCACAATTTGAAATCGTTGCAGTTGGTTCTCTGAAATCGGTTGAGCCAACCCAGTGATTATAGGGATGTATTTACTAAATATATATGGGGCTTAATAATAATTATAGACCAATGATCTGCGTAGAAGGTAATACAGAAATAATAAACCTTTGTGTAATAATTTGCAGCGTTCTCAAATACATTCAACAGGCTTCCCATCGGAAATAAACAAAGAATTCTACAAGCTGTTGAATCAAAATTGTCAAAAACTACTATTGGATTTTTCAACTTATTTTGCAAATGTAGACTTACCCGCATTTGCCCTGAAATCCTGTTTTTCCCTGAATTTCCTACCAGTTTGACGGCAATGTTCGTAGCCACAAGAACATTTTAGTTTATAAATCCCACTTTTATTCTGAACATTGATTTTGTCCTTAACGGATCCTAGTAACGCTCTAAGACTATGTCTAGTTTTAAAACCCATTTCGTAACCTCTCGATGTTTGCCGATTTTATCAGAAATTTTACCATAATAAGGTATACTTATCTATTGCTTTTCTTCTAAAATTACATCTTTCCTAGTCAGATTGGAAACTTTACTCTTCTTCCTAAGAACCCTATCCCATATGGTATCAACGAGATTTCCTCCATATCCATTACTAGCCGCGATGCTTTTGATAATGGATTTTTCTTTTGATAAATTTTGTTCACTCATTGGAATAGATAGTGTTCGGTTGATACATAGCGGCATACGTCGAAATCGATTTAACATTGTAACTCCTTATTTTTCGTGGAAATAGACAACGTTTTTTCACTTACTTTAGTTTTGAACTGGGTTTTCAGAAGTTCGTCGATTTAGTTTGTAATAGGTAGATAACCTTTTACTTACTAATCTTTTACTTCAAAACTTTCAGATGAGCTCTTTGAGTAGCTCGTATCGGAAATACTGCATCGGCCTAAAGAAAGCAGACTGTCTTTTAGTTGAAAAAACGAGAAACGCGGAATTTATGAAGCTCACGACGGAGCCTCCGGTGCCCAGGAGACGGCCAGACCTGACGACATTCATTCACAAACCCCTCGAGGTGAGTTTTTCATTAAGGAAATGTAGGAATAAACTTTAAATTACGGTTAACACTTTTGATTAATTAATTAAAGTGAGAGATCACAAATTATACTGCGATCCCTTGTTGGTCTTCACGCGATCTCATTCCCCTTAGCCGTACTTACTGCTTTTAGCGAATTTTCGTAGAAAATGAAGCTATTGCAATGGCTCCAAAATGTTTAAAATAAAAATTTTCGAAAATTATCTTCTTCGAAATCCGTTTTGAGGGATTCTGAAACGAATCCTAGAGTGTAATATTTTCATACCAATATGTCATTTTAGACTATAACTCTCGTTAGGATTGAGATAAAAATTCCGTTCTTGCGCCTAAAAATCAAGCTTTCCTAATGAAAAAAATGAGTTCGTTGGCCAGCGCTAAAAATGGCTAAAACGGCTGAAAATCGTGAAATTTAAATTTTTTAGCAGAATATTGCTGAAATAGAGTTTATCAACTATAGAATAAAACATTGAAAAATTCACGAACAAAATTATGCTGAAAATTTTAATTGACTTTTAATTGAATTTTGCTTAAAAAAAAAAAAAAAAAAAAAATCTATAAAAACAAAATTATAAGGATAAAAATCCAAAATCCCATTGTGAATAGCAGATTATTATTTAGAATACTTTTTTCCAAGAAATTAATAGTTAACAGTTTCTTTGCACTCAAAAAGTTCAAATTCCAAAAGAATTTAACATTATACAATACAATAATTTACGAAAATTCGCTCATTCGATCATGCTGCATGACTGGAACGTTTTTAAATAAGTAAATGAATAATGAATGAGTAGAAAAATCTATTCTGAAATAAGATCAAGATATCTGCGGTACGCAACAAAGTGAAGTTTACTTCATTTACTACAATTTTCTCTGACATGTTGATGTAACACTTAAATGTTATAAATAAATAAGAGATATGCAAGTGAACATCAGGTTATGAACAAGTTGCCTTTGTACTGAATTGGGCATTAGTTCGCAATCCCCCCGAGGTGAGCTTTCATTAGGAAAGGTCAGGGGTTAAACGTGGTGTTATGGTAATTACGTTTGATTAATTAATATCAGCGAGGAGTTCCCAATTGAAGTGATATTGGATTCGTGTTGTTCCCCATTTACTTCCTACTCACGACTTCCTGCTATATTGATATAATGCAAAGTAGATTACTGCTTCGGTCATAAATTGGAATAAAATCTTCGTAACAGATGATTTCATCAACGAAATTGCGGAGTAAGGACAATGCCTAAGCTATCCCAAAATAACTTTTCCCCTCTTTTTCCAATAATATTTTTCATTTGGCGTTGGTGGCCCGTGCAGCCGTATTGCAAAATGAAATCATTTACATTGATTGCTTAATCAGAGTTAAATAAAAACTCGCTGCACTGTTCAAGTTATTGTATAAATAACTGTCTTTTAGAAACTTGTATAATCGCATTGTAAACTGTCATTGAACGAGATTGTCGGCTGTCATTGAACGAGATTGTCGGCTGCCATTGAACGAGATTGTCGGAGACCTGGAATATTAAAGGGTTGATCTTTTTCTTGGGACTTGATTATTTCGTCCATCAAAATGTTCCTTTGGTTTTCCAGGGACGGGCACTTAATATGATGCGTAACGTCAATCTCAGCCAAGCATCCGTCACATGCAGCTGAGCTTGAAATACTCATCCTGTACTCTGTGACCCCACATATTATATGACCCACTCGCAATCCGCAAATAGAGCATACTTTGTTAATAAAGGAATTTTATTGTTCCCCTTGATTTCTGTTGGTAATAAAGTCATAACGGATTACGAAGTTAGCTATAAAATCCACAAAGATGATTGTTATCTTACTTGCAAACTGGTGTATCTCCTCCTAAGTTGACAGTTACGTGGTAAGAAGATGACTTTAGATAAGAATGAGTAAACGTAGCAGACCAAAAGTCAGGAAAATGGAACGTAGATGAGTATATTACTCGCAAATAGAGCGCACTACGTCCTTTTCTAAAGCACTATTTTTGAACCATATGGGACTCGAGGGATTACTGGTTCTAAACTTTTGTAGTAACTCCCTGCTGGGTGTGATTCAAAATGCTTCTGTCGTTTCTGGTACAACCTTTTCTTGATTATGCTCTTCCAATCGTTTGGAGAGATTTTGATCTCTGAAGGGGATGCTAAGAAAGCTGCTTGGTGTTTCGCTAAGGAGTCTACAACGTCATTGTCCCAAATGCCTGAATGCCCTTTTGTCAATACTATGTTTAAATACTTGTTTTGCATATGCAAATACAATGCATACGTGTTTTCCCTCCTTTTGGCTCTTTGTGCCTAAGGAATTCCAGAATTTTGCGATTGATTACAAATTATGAACCTCAGAATTGTAAGAATCCATGTATTATATACTTAAAGGGGCAAGGAACACATTTTAAGGGGAGCCAAGTTGCCTTTCGTCAAACAAACGGATTGCCATCATGGAATCTACTGGCAGATCGGATGAGGGAAAATACTATAACAACACTCCGCAGAGAAAGGCATCGCCGCACTTTGTCAGAAAGATACAGCTATGACCACTGGCTAACCCCTACAGCGAATTATAATAATTCTAAAAATAAAAAACACAACTAAGGCTAGATGATGTATAGCAGGGGTCTCCAACCCTTTTTACTGAAGGGCCACATTATAAAATATTTGAGACAAGGCTGGCCAACAATTTACTAATATTTCCCAAGCCAACCCCCCCACACACTCCATACATTCTCAAAGTTTTGTTTTAATTAAGAGTGCTCAGTGGTGGTTATTGAAATATTCTGGGCTTAGTTTTCTAAGTAGCTATATTTCTTTATATATCTTTGTTGTTGGATAACTCAAATCATGTTCTTTTAAGCTAGTTAAAAATAATGTTATGAACAAAATATACCAGACCTAAGAAAGAAAATTATAAATGATTTTTACTTAGGTCTAGTTTCACTAAAAATGTCAATGCTTATTTCAAATACACATGCATTTTTAATATAAAATTAGGTAAACTTCTAAAAATTAGAATAGCTCAGAAAACTGAATTACTATTACTGCGTGTCATAAAATTAAATTTCTTCTCTAAAAGAAGTTTTCAAGTAAGCCTTATGAAAACGCAGGATAATAAAAGACCAAATCATTGTAATGTACTACAAATTTATATGGTTCTTAAGTTGTAATGATGAAAAAAGAAAAACTTGAAAATAAAATGAGTAGGTACACAAGTGTAAAGCTTAAAAATAAAAATACATGTTCAATGAGAAGAATGCGTTTGTTTGCCACTTAAAATATCAGTCCATTTAGGGTCAAACTTAGTAGTTTCTTTCATTAAGATTGATTTCAAATGTTCATCGGATAAGGAAGGCTGATCGCTGCTGGTTTACAGATAACTTTACACTTATCGAGAACGGAAGGGACAAAAATAGAGACGATTACTGTACTCGCAGTTACCGGTAAAAGAGTTTTTTAAAGAAAATATATTTTCAAATAAAAAAATCTTTTTTCAGTTCGCAAGCCGGATGTGGCCCGCGGGCTTTAGGTTGGAGACCCTGATGTATAGGCTGATAACCAAATACATATTACTACATATAATCAGCAATGACTAGAGCCACATGAATCTATCACAGATCAGGTATCACAGTTTGTAGTAGAACCTTGCGGCTCTCAGGTACAATAACATGGACTGGACCTTATCTGATCCAGATTGAATGTCAACCCACTGAGCTTATGCTGGACTCGGTGGTCCATAAGGTCTGGGCAGGTCACCAGGGAGTGGCGAATGAACCACCCCCACACCCTCCCAGTGGGAGGCTTCCGCACAACACCATGAGCTCCTGCGCTAAGCAGGTGTCTGTGAGTAAGACGGGTATGGCCAGTGGCTACTCCATTGACCACCATTCGGTCCCTCATTGAAAGTTGGGCTCCGGAAGGGATAACCGGGCCTAAGTCCCACAAAAAACATTGCACCAATGAGAGAGCCCCACGCATAACATGTTCCACAAAAAGTGTGATGCATGATGATAAACTCGTGTATGATGAATTATGAGTAACCTCCGTGTATCCACTACTTGATCTCCCTTTCGTGCCTTTCTTATTCTATTTAGTGTCTTATGATCTTTTGATATACAGGGTGAGTCTCTCGCAAATGCAAAAAAAAATTTGGGTAAAACTACATCGAAAATGGAGTAAAATGCCGCCAACTGCATATTTTTATCTCAATCCGTTCTCGAGATATGGTTTTTTAAAGGTTTTTTCAGGAAAACCGTGTTTTTATCCTTTTAAACTTAACTTTCTTCACTTTACTTCATTTAATTTTGCTTTTTGACCACATTTTCGGAATCAGCACTAAATTTACTATAAGAATAGTGTACTTGGGTTCTTAAAAAGTACCATCCGAAGACCCTCACATCAGCTCAAACATTGACGATTTTGAAAAAAGAATATTTCTGAAAATCTTTAAAACTTTACTACTCTTCCAAAACGAATCCTGGAAACTGGCAAATCTCATGAAAACTGCTTCGTCTAATACTCTTTCCAACGGTATAATCAAGTTTACTTTTATTTTGTTATTTAGTGGAGAAAATGATGTTTTAATGTTAAAAAATGTGGGTTTTTCAATGAAATCGTTGGTTTTCTCGAAAGATGACCCTCCATGAACCTACGAGTATGGGGTCGGTTTCTATGTATTTTTTCACGCTGTATCGAGTGGTAACATTTGTAGATCTCTCCAACTCCGTTATAACCGAGTTTTACACTTAAAATCGCAGATGTTTAGTTTGTTTGTTACGATTAAATGTATGTGTGTTATGGGGTAAAACTAGTTAATTAAAGTGTAAAACTCGATTATAACGTAGTTGAGAGATCTGCAAGAGTTTCCATTCGATCCAGCGAGAAAAAATACATAGAAACCGACCCCATACTTGTTGGTTCATGGAGGGTCATCTTTCGAGAAAACCAACAATTTCATTGAAAAACCCACATTTTTTAACATTAAAATATTATTTTCTCCCCTAAATAACAAAATAAAAGTAAATTTGATAATACCGTTGAAAAGCATATTAGATGAAGCAGTTTTCATGAGATTTGCCAGTTTCCAGGATTCTTTTTAAAAGAGTAGTAAAGTTTTAAAGATTTTCAGAAATATAATTTTTTCAAAATCGTCAATGTTTGAGCTGATGTGAGGGCCTTTGGATGGTACTTTTCAAAAACCCAAGTACACTATTCTTATAGTAAATTTAGTGCTAATTCCGAAAATGTGGTCAAAAATTAAAATTAAATGAAGTAAAGTGAAGAAAGTTGAGTTTAAAAGGAAAAAAACACGGTTTTCCTGAAAAAACCTTTAAAAAATCATATCTCAAGAACGGATTGAGATAAAAATATGCAGTTGGCGCCATTTTACTCCATTTTTGATGTAGTTTTACACCAATTTTTTTTTGCATTTGCGAGAGACTCACCCTGTATTAACTCTGATCTTGGTTTATCGTGGAGAGTTATAGTTCTAATCAATGGTATTTATCTGGCAGTAGATGTGTTTATGTACACGTTTCATCGAATAGGTTTATCATCATCTCACTCCTGAGTGTTGGAAGTACAACAAACTATGCCACCAAAGACAATTTATAAAAGTCTTCCATGTTGGGTGTGGCACATAGCTTCCTCGAATCCGTAACATGAATGCATAGATCATTGAAATGTTTTAAATTATCTTACAAAATTCCATAGCGGGAAATAGTAAATCAAGATGTAGCGTAAAACGTAAGAATCGTTCAATTAGGAAACGACAAATGATACTCGATGTAATTTAATTTTGCGCATGCGCAATGTGAAGTATTGATTTAAGAACAATAAATCTATTTCACCAGGATTTCACGCATGTGCAGCATCTACTAATGATACCTGCAATCATGTTGAAATTCATATGGAATTATCAAGTCGTCTTTTCCCAAAGCTATTCACCAAATGTGAGCGACATAGGACGTCTAGAACGTAAAAAAATTATGTGTAATATAATTTAAGTTTGCGCATGCGCAGAATGTAGTATTGATTAGGGAACAATGAAACTAATAGGAAGCCATCTACATCTTAACCTTCAGATTTCCCGAAAATGTCATCAAAATCAGGGGAAACCTGGAAATTTCAAGCTTGTTACAAAGATATGCAGACACATGACAGACGGACAGAATTGGGACAAAAGTTTTCAGAATGGTCTAAAACTTAAAATGCTAGCGGAAAATTGATTTTGGGGATAACACATTTTTCTTCAGCTACCTATAAATAGGGTCCGAAGCAAAATATATTATTTCATTTTTGAAAACTTTGATTATAGGGCTTCAAATGTATGGAGAATCTTCTTCAATACCTACCTACCATAAGAATGACATGCATATCTCACAATGATAATAAGGCGTATGATTTGGAATTTGGTGTCTAATGGCTCTTATCTCTTTTCGTAGCACTACCGGGAAGTCCTCAAGCTCCTTCAAACGACGTTGTCAAGTACCAAAGTTCGTGACGACGATTACAAAGCTCTGGCAAAGTGCGTTCACGAAATGCAGGTAAGTTGTCCTCATACTGTATTGTTTTATGCATCTTTACACCATTTATCCATCACTGAACACGATATCAAGTCAAAATTTAATAATGAAGTTGAATCTGACAATTTGGATCTAACAAAAACACAGTTTAGAGACGCTCTGGCTCTGAGATACGGAAAAGAAGTTGGAGGTCTCCCTAGCAAATGCTATGGATGCCCAAACGAAAAATGGACACGAATCATGCCCTGAACTGCAAGCGTGGAGGCCTAATGAAGTTAGGCCACGATATGGTTCGGGATGAATGTGCCAGGCTTTCCAGTTTAGCATGGCAGGGAGTTGTAGTGGAACCAGTACTTAAAGAGGCTACAGATAGGTGTCCCGGTTTGGTGGCTGACAAAAGTGCAAGGGGTTTGGGATAGGGAGAGGGTTACTTTTTTCGACATTCGCATAATCGATGCCAACGCACCCTCTTACCTTGCCCAAACCTAGCACGACGTCACTGAACAAGCCTCCTCGGAGAAACACCAAAAGTACAATACAGCCGCAGAAGATCTGAGAGGTTCATTTACACCACTAATGTGCTCTTGTGAAGGTGTCACACACAGAGAATTTCATCAATTCACCAAAAGAGTGATTTGTAGTTTTGTGTGAAAAGTGGAACAAGCCAAGATCACAGATAGCTGGTTGGATTCGGACAAAAAATACAGTTCTCTGTAATAAGAGCAGTGTCCTTACGACTCCAAGATGCCAGAAAAAATGTGAGAATTTACGGATTAAGGGATAAAGAATCAATGGGACCCGGGATGGAGGATGGCGCACCTTTGCCTCTTCTCCGCGACTGTAAAAAAAAAACAAAAAAAAAAAAAAAAAAAAAACACCGTTTTCTTTTAATTTTTGTCATTTTTGTTTTTGTTTTATATGTCGCAAGTTGATATTGTTTGTTTATGTGTAACAATTATGGTTTCAATAATCCCTAGAGAGCGAAGCAGTTAAACACAAAAGTTATTAAAAAAAACGCTGCAAATTATTACACAAAGGTTTATTATTCCTGTATCATACAGACCTTCTACGTAGAAAACTGACTGTAATTATTTAGCCTCACTTATAGTTTATTTACTAGGTATCGAAACTCGGGGCTTCGCGCTTCCAATATTTGGTTCACGCGTTCACTGCATTACAGCTTCAGGACCCCATAGTTTTACGTTTTATAGTAAAGTTGAGGAAAAAAAAAAAGTAAATGGCCGTCTATGGACGCCCGAAGGAAGCGAAGCTTTATATCATAAAGCGTAGAATAGAATTATGAGTATTTTCATACTCATAAACAATCTCTTCTAATTGGAATTAATTTCATCACACACTCTCTCTCTCTCTCGCCTTCCCTCACCCTCCCTTCCCTCTCACTACCTCACCCCTCCCCTCCCACCCCTCTGCCTCCCCCACACTCCCTCGCCCTCCCTTACCTACCTCTCCCACCCTTAAGGCGTGTGCGTGTTCGTCAGTCTTACCACTCAAAGCCACGAAAAAGACACTTTTTCGCCCGTTTTTGGCCCATAGCATCTATGCGAGTAAAGCGATCGGGATGGTTAAACGTTAGGACCAACTAGACCCCAAATGGAGTCTATGTGCGAAAGAACGGATTTTTTAAGTCAATTCTTAGGCTTTTTATGGCCCGGACGGCGAACGGCGGACGGACATTTCAAATTTGGATTCTACGCACCTTGAAACGTAAAGTGACAAAGTTTGAGGGGGGGTTATAAAAATTTTTTGCTACACGATCACATAGGCTTATTATTGGAAATAATAAACCAAAATGAAGTTGAATGAAATTTAATAATGATTTTGAGCTAATTTTCGTAAATTATCGTTTTACCTATGTTACTTGTTACGGAATTCGAGCTCTTTGGGTTGAAAGAAATTGTTAACTACCAATTAGGTGCAAAAAAGCTAGTTGTAAGTACCTAATATTCTGCTAGAATAGACAAAAAGAGGAGATTTTGGATTTTTAGATATTTTGTTTTAGTTTTCACCGATTTTTCATAAAAAATTAATGAAATTCAAGTACGTTTTTCAGCATAATTTTGTACAAAAAGTTTTAACGTTCTAGGTCATTGTTCCTAAACTTCGTTTGACTAGAATTCTATTGAAAAATATAAATTTATCATTTAAGCACATTTTTCGAAATGTTACACATTTAATGTATTCAAAAAGTGTTGGCCAAAAAACTCATCCTTTCTTTATGGAAAGCTTGATTTTTTGACGCAGTATCGAAATTTTTATCTCAACCCTTTTGTTACATTGTGTCAAAGATCCATGCAATAAAATATCCCAAAAGTTCCCATAAAACAGTCGTACTTTTCAACTTCAACCATTCTTAGTTTACTTGTCATAGTTGGTACACATCACATGAATGGCGCTAAGTTTTGATTAATAGTGATAGGCTTGACGGCAATGTGCGAGGCGTTTTCTTTCTTTTTTTTTTCTTTTTTTTAGCTATTATTTCATGTTATTTTTCAAGCCGAATCTTGAATTGTATCGTGGTGTAGGTACAAGGTTTTGTTAATGATCGTTCAAAGTACTTGTAGCGTGAAGGGTCACATTGTCAATGTAACGCCTCTAATTTTAGATACAAATTACAAAGGGTGTTAGATACAAAAGGGTGTTAGATACAAAAGAGTGCAAAGGGTGTGAATAGAAAACACGAATATTCAACTTTCTGGATATAATAATGTGCAAAAAACAGAATTGTATGTCATAGCGAATGAAGTTTACATATTGAGAATGGCTGCCTCAATGGTTACCTTGAGACAATGGCTGTTCAGATATCTATATTGTTAGTCTATTGATATATGTGTTTAAATACGATTTCAGGTGTCTTATAGAGAAATAACAGTGGAATCAGGACTAATGGAGCCAGATGGGGAAGGACGGCCGCTGCTTTCGTTGCAAGACTTGGAAGGCAGACTGGTTTTCACTAGGTGCAAGGTAGGTGTCTACATACGAGTAGTATGAAAATGTAAATTAAGGTACTACAGTTATATTTGAATTATATAAATAGGTTAAGGAATGCTCAATCGAAGTGTATATGTATGAGTACGTAAGCTTTTAGAGTGACAAGGGATATCACAGACACACAGGCAGACATCACACAGACATGTAACCGACATTGATCGGCAAGTCCTGAAAAATAAAAAGCAAATTGAAATTTCGATAATGGAGTTCAACATTTTTTCGACATTATGCGTGAACACAAAAGCTTCCCTGCTTTTGGTCGTGAGAAAGCAATTATTTTGGCTTTCATAAATACATTGAATAATACATTAAAAATACATTGTATTTATACTCATATGAGTGAACCTATTTTGGTTAATTTCTTAGAACCTTGAGTAACGTTGAATTCATTTTGAAAAATGTGAGATTCTTCCCGAAAAAATTGGCATGCAATTTGCAAAAAAATGCGTTCTCCATTTACAATTGATGAGATCAGGGGAAGAATGTTATCATAGTTTTACTTAGTTTAGAGAAAAACGAATTTGAATGAAAAGAACTCGATAAAATGTATATCTTGCATTAAAAAAAACTTAAATTTTGAAATTATAATGCAACGTACCGGTAAAAGTAATACAAATGCCAAAATACCCCATAAAATTAATTTTATCGAACAATAACGGAAATTAGTGCTTAGCATCACAAAAACCAGCGAATGGACGGGATAACACCCTTGACAGCGATCAATTTCCTCACTTGTGGGGTATGTTCTCGAAATACCTCCTGGCTTTCTCTGTACAGAATATTTTTAAATTGATCAAATCCCAGAATTTTTCTTGGGGAGAGATCGAAATTTTTCTTGCGTAGGTTCTTGGTGGGAAGTGAAATTCTGATGGACGGAGCGGCTGCTGAGCCAAATCTGCTGAAAACTGGGCAGCCGCCACAAGTCTTTCCTTCTTTTTTGGCGGATTCGGCGTCACAAACCAGCTAGTGAATTCTCCATTATAGCTCTCACAATATTAAACTAGCCTTGGGTAATCAACATAAAATTTCACTTCTCTCAACCGCCTTGTCTTCATTGGAGCTTTAGGAATAAACCTTGTGTCAAGAAAACCGGACCAATAAAAATATCTGATTTGATCAGGCCAAAAAATCAATACTCGGTCAGACCAAACGATGAACATTGAGTAGAGACAACAGGTCGGAAAAGTGGAAAAATGTGAAATATGAATTACAGCTAACCTGCTGTGATTCACCGGCTGGATAATGATGAACTAACAAGGATGGAGGAAGCGGCAAGTCTACGTTAGCCCGTTCTTTCCCTGGAATGCTCCCATAAGCCCGTTCTATTGCTCATACGAAATACTCACTGCTGTTATGAACCATTTAGACCCGTTATTTCCCTGTTTTGACCACACCACCGTGTTTGGCTATCCCCATTACATAAGGTACCATTCTCAACTTAAGTTCGAAAAAAAAAAAAAAAAAAAAAAACGAGATCCCATTCTTCCCCTGTACTCTTCTATTTCTATTAACTGGATATTTACGTAATTGTATTATACTATTTACTGGTTTTGTGTTTATTGTTTCCATGGCAGCCATTCATTCTCAGCACGCCTGGGAGGCAATGGATCTTCGGTGGTGACCTCAGCAGGGTGGAAGGCCGCTCCGTCCGACCCTTCTGGGCGCTCCTGTTCACCGACCTTCTCCTCTTCACTAAAGTGAGCAGGGACCGAGTCATATTCGTCACGGAAGAACCCTTGTCCCTGAGCATGGTCAGCCAAGCCCTCTTCTCCATAAGGAAAAAAGGTTAACTAAACCAATCCAAGACTAACTAACTCTGAAAATCCCAAGTGCCGGCGTAACTGGGAATACTTGAGATCTGCTGTAGGACATTTCCTTTTAGTTTTCACACTGTATCTGTAAAATAATGATAAACTACCTCGTTTGTCCGGCGTTGGCCTGTTTTGGTCAATAAAATAGGTGAGGGGTTCATGCCCATCAATATTACCTTAAGGTTTTACAGAAAATCTGTAAATAACTTCAGCGTCCTAGATTGAATTGGGAACAAATTAGCCTCACAGCTCATTGGAGGTGCCTCCAACTTCGTTATAACCCAAAAGTCCCAAAGATCCTGCATCTTTCTACATTATTTTACATTACATATTTTACATCTGAAAATCCAGATCCAGAATCTTCCCTATCTTGTCATTATTATCCAAAACTACTCCCACAGTGGCTCCGTATCAAATTCTAGCATCTTTCATTGATCATCTTCACTTCGCCTCTGGACGACTGGGCGTCGCTTGTTTGACTGAGAATCGGGTAGGCGCTTCCGTTTTCACCAGCTGTTTCCATAATCAGTTGTCTGGTGGGAAGCCACCTTGGTGGTAAGGACCTGGTCCCGGGCAGGGTGGGGTTTTTCTCTGGGTTTATTATTTTCTAGGATAAACCTATGTAATCGACCAAGAAACCATTTTTAACCCGCCTCCCCCCCCCCCACCTCAAAATTTGTTGGCTTACGTTTCAAGATGCATAGAATATAAAAATCGAATAATAACAAAAATCCGTCCGTCCGCCCTAAGCCGTCCAGAGCTTTTCTCCAAAACTACTGGACCAGAGTTTATACATTTGGCTATAAAATCATACATCGGCCGGGGATGTGGCAGTTACACCGGCATCAATTCTGATCAACCCTAAAGAGTTTAGTAATTAGGGGTGAAATATTGAAAAATTGAGATCTCGAAAACTTTCAAGGTAGTGACAGTAATGTTCTTTTTTTTTGGTTGTGATTAGGTACATATATTTTCCCAACAAATCGAATGAAATCACCTGGAAAGCCGTACGATCTTCCGTTCTCTCACTATGAGCTATAATGGAACAGGGACCTATGATTTTTTGGAGGAACTGATTTTCATCAATGACCCCTAGTTTGTTCGTGGATGCCTCAAAAATCCCAGACACGGTTTTATTACTCACGAATTCCAAAATTTCAGCTCTGTATGATTCAATTTAAAATGTAATGACGGTTGACACGTACTAATTTTATAAAAGGCAATATAATAAAGAACTGATCTGAAGGTCAACTGATGTATCCCAGAACGCCAGAACTCATATCTACCCTCCTCGTTTTGGTATACGGAATAGTAAGTACCTACTGTATCCAGGAACAGCTAAAACTATTCATGATAAGTTGTCACTAGGTATGTTGAAAAAATATCGATAAATACAAGTATCGATATTTTTGACGATATTTTTCCACCGATAAATCGATATTATTTTTACAATATCGGAACCGATATTTTATCTCCTGAAAAGGTAAAAAAATAAACCCAAACACCAGCAAGTGATCTCGGATCCATGAAGGAATACCAGAGGGGGTCACTCCAGTAGAACTCAGTTGACAGCTTCAGCCATCCAGGGCAAAGACCTGCTAGCCACAAGACATTTTCCTTTGTTAGGTACTCGGTTTTGATTTGGCATGGCGGTATTCAACCATTGCGTTCCTAAACTCAAGAGAAGGTTTTAGTCTCGACAATCATTCCTTGAAGTACCTGGGACCCATTTCATAAACAACAAGTTACAAGTGTACAACTTAACAAGTACAGGTACTTGTAATGCACGTTAAACTAGAACAAGTGTTTCACCAAAACAAAGAGAACAAGTGTAGAAAAGTTACACTTGTCTTAGAAACTAAGTTTACAAGTGTAGCAGAAAAGAAAAATGGCGTGTGGGAACTAACGAAATGAACAACGTCAAGCGGGATGCCGAAATAGAAGTTTTGTCAGCGAATCATATTGTAAAAACGGTTCTAAGTACCCACTCGATAGGATGTTTATCGTACATGACTAGGTGTAATGATTGGAAGACAGACAAATTATAAACTGAAAAAGAGAAAAAGTGTGTATTTGATTTTAACTTATTCTGATGGCTAGCATAATCGGATTTTTCCTCTTCATTCATCGGAAATTAATCAATTCATCAAGTCTTAATGCTGCTGGGTTAGGAATGTCATGTATAACTTCGAAATTATCTTCACTTTGTTCTTCAATGATAGGGAGATCCTCAATACCCGATCAGGAAAAATTGCACAGGGTCACGCAGCATTTGAATCATTCAAGGGTCTTGGAAGACATCCTAAATCTCTCGTTAAACTCGAAAATACCCACGAAAAAAGCGTTTATTCATGACCGAAAAAAATCGTTGGCGTCTTCTACGCTGAATGCTTCTTTCTTGTCTGTATTCTTCAGTAGAAGATGATTCCCTCATATTAAACACCGAAAAATGGTCAACTCACAATGCTGGAAAATAGCAACTTTACAGGTGAATGGACGTAGGTTAAAAATCGGCCATTTTTTACAACTTTAAAACATTAACTTGTTCAAAATGATGGGGGAAGACTTGTAACTTGTCCAAATTCGCCTGTTCACTTGTTAATTTTCACTGTGCATTACAAGTCTACACTTGTACTTTTATGAAACGCTTACACACTCATTTTTTACAACTTGTGCGTAAAATTGGCTTGTGACATGTCACTTGTTGCTTTATGAAATAGCCCCCTGGCCTTTATCTATTTTTAATCCACCCAATCCAGAAAGTATAATTAGATAGATGATACATGTTCTAAAGAAATGTGATTACCTATCTGGCTGGTTTTTAGAACTACGAGCACAAAAATGCAATTTATAGACAGAGAACCAACAGATCGTCATATTGCAATAAGTGTCATTATGCTAGCATAGTTGGAAAGCATTCATTTATTTATTTCAACAAGTTGTATGTACCTAACTACCTTTGTTAATAAAAAGTAGCCGATATATCAGAATATCGATATTTTTTCACAATATCAATATTCGATATATCGATATTTATTCCAGATATCACATCCCTTGTTATCACCTGTTGGCACACGACCCAGAAGGAATTTCGTGGCTTTAATAAAGTTGATTGATTGTTGCTACGTGAATGAATGAATCAAGATGTTTATTAAGCAAACAAAAATACAGGGAACATCTTAGGCAATGGTAAGACCGTCTGCCAGGCTGGTCATTATTGTGGACATTTATCAGTAATCAACGTCATAAACATAACATCACTCAATCAACGTCATAACAGCAATTAACACAACAATAATTAAATATGTTTAAATAATATCTCAATGTATATGTGTAGTTAGTAGTAATTAATGGTTAGAAGTATTTAAATTCATTTTAAAGGCATTTTCTGTACACGCTTGCACATCTTATAAAATTAGCCAGACCCTCCATTCTCTCCATTTAATACTCACAGCAACTGTTGATAGGTTAGGTCTCCACTACCGAGATGACGTGCGCAGAATTCAGATAGCACTAGGCAAACTGCCAAAAAGTGCACAGTGTCTTCTTTCGTGTTCATGTTGCAGAGGGCACAATTGTACTTCCTGTCCTCCCTATGTGGCATCGTATTAAGGCTCAGGAGCTCACCTCTTGCTTTTATTATATTGCTGACTAACTTGCTGCTTTTTGGATGGCCGTAGTCTGCCTTACTATGATCCAAGGAGGCGTAGAGACGATAATGAGCAGTCTCCCAGATTCGTCGCTGAGTGGTATTCCGCTCTGCCCTTCCTATTTCCAGCAGCAACCTGTCACCAACAACTTTTACGTTATGCAGATCCGAGAATTCGACCGTCCCACCTGCATACCTCACCAACAGTCTGGACCACTCCACCCACCAACCACACCCAACCCTACATGTTTCTTGTGCCAGGAAAAGAGGCCACTCGGGAGGGAGGTTATCTTCTTGATGTATTCAAATTGTAGTTGCATAGTATGCTCATACAATCTTTTGATGCCTAGCTCATTATAAAGTACATATTCGGGCGTTGTGGTCCGCAATCTGAGCACTTTCTTGGCAAAGAAATTGAGTAGTTTTTCAACGGTTTCGTACTCTTTAAATCCCCAAACCTGTGCGTTGCCACTGCCTGAAATATATCCAACTTCTTTTGGAACGGGGTTTGGTCACTATTCAAGAGCCTGGGCCAGACACTTATAAGTGCATATTTAGCGGTTGTAGGTTGATTGTTGCTATGTGTAGTTGCTGTATACCTTGAAAATTTATAAATTATTTTGTTGTGTGAGCATCGTATATAGGTAACTGTTAAAAATAGTAAGTAGTTTAACAACTTGTCAATGTTTTTGCCCAACTGAGCAACCCCCACAATTTTTACAAAAATGGGTTTACATATTTAGAGCAGTAAATATTATTGATTACTTACCCAAAGTGCTGGTATGCCATTTTGGACTCGAAATGATTTTTATGGGAATAACTACACGGATCTATCTTACGTTAGGTTTATCTATTGTGATTATCCCTGTAAAGGCAAACTCTAAACGCGTAGGTATCCTTGTAGGCACTGTATACTTGTAGTACCTGTACCTTTATGATAATTTAGGGTTCCAGGAAATTGGGGGTTTGCCACCGGCAAATAATTATTTTTTCACTTTAAAGCCACAATCAAGGGTCTTTTAAAATCTATACCATATCAATAATTCACCATGAGTGTTTAACTCAACATAACCAACATAACATAACCGAAATGTTCCTTTTTTCAGCGACGGAGTTCAGGTTATTGATCAGCAATAGCAGCCCAGGAGAGGAGAGTCCAGCTGTGGGCGGGTGTGCTGAGCTGACGAGGACGCCTAGAAAAGGACCCAGAAAACGGACTGTCGCCCTGAGAGCACCCACACCCGAACTCAAAGCGGTCTGGCAAAACTTGATACAAAGGCAAATGTGAGTAGGACCTACTTATTTTGAGTAACCTCGAATAACTTCCTAACATAAGTCCATGGTTCCCTCATCGATCTTAATTATTCGGACTTCCACTTGTTTGAACCGAATTCAATTCAATTCAATTTTATTGTATAATCCGTAGGTATTACAAGGAGTTCCTTAAATACATAATAAAAAATAGCACATGATATCTTGCCTTCATTTCTGAATCAACAAACAATGTTATACAACAAGTAACGTATGATGTATCAAATAGTTGCTTATATAGGTCTACATAATTTACGTACAATAAATGAGCACTGGATAGTTAACATAGATCACATTCAATAATGCCTACACTCCACTGCAAAATTTCAATAATAATCCCGAGTCATTGCCAAAATTTCCAAAGCGGTGTTGATGTTCGTTCTATCTCTTGTAGATTTTCATCTTCTTCTTGACCTGTTTTCTGGAAATGTTGGGAGGGGACGGAGCTGGAGTATTCAGATTAATCTCAACTTCTGACCCAGTAGATGTAGAATCCTCCAACGTACTTCGTCCATAGTAAATGATAAGTTTTTTTCCTTAAACCAGTAGTTCATCTCCAATCAAGACGGCATGCTTCCCGTCTTTTCTTGCTTGAAACAACTTGGGCAAGAGATGCTTCCTAAATTCCCGTGTTCGTCTGTCATATAACTCGGATGTATTAAATTGGGATCCCTTGAACACGTAAATGTTCTGGCGTACTTTAGATTTAGAGAAATTGTTAGCAAAATGAATGTAAACTGGCCACTGGGAACTGGCTACTTCTAGAAGGTTGGATGGTGCCTGAACGTCTTACACCTATAACTTCATAATCCTCAAGAACGCAATTTAATTCCGTTCTAAAAATGTCCATCACCTTCCTCTTGAGAATATTCATGTTTTCTTTCCCTTCCAGAACGTTATGAAGAATAAGATCGTTTCTGTTGTCCGTGTGCCGGTTCTGTTTTGTGGTATTTTTTTAAGCTAATGCTAGATTTTCTTCTATGCCGTCAATTCTCTTATTATTATTATTATTATTATTTTATTTTATTTTTTTAAATGAACAAGATAGTTGAGCCGAATTCATTGAAACTAATATGAGTGTTTCATAGGTAGTACCTACTTGAATTTATTAATAATTTCTGCCTGTGGCCAAGACATTTTTCAAAATATGAAAACAATTTTTTATTTCTTCATTGTTACTACGTGGTTCCAACTTCAAGAACACTCATTCGTGCTTGTGTCTTTGTAACCGGTCAAGGATTATACTTATTTGTGTTTTGAGAATGGATTGATTTGAGGATGGAGATGTGCACATCTGACCACACGCTGCGGTCGAGTTCACTTGATCTATTCCGGGCTCAAAGCCTGAGTTGTTGGCTTCAAACTCAAGCGTCTTCAATCCGAAGCCGCAAGCTGTAGTCTAACGCTTGGTCTCATGCAAGGGAGCGCTTTCTTGGCTGAACTATGTCTCCGTTCCCTGACGAGAACCTCAACAATCGACAAGCGTAGGGGAGGACTTGGAGGGGAAAAAAAGTATTAAGAGCCTCTTTGTCACCCTCGTCGTGTAATTGGTACCCCAGAGCACACCCGCACTTTTGTTGTCGGTACAGCCTCCGTGTAGCTCCTTCTTACCGGTCAAGATTGTACAGATGTAGCGAGTCCTCTTTTTCTGGGCAGTGTAAATTTTAGATATTTTTACGAAAAAATAAATCGGAGATTTTGCGCTCCGCGCAAACGTCATAGTGAGTCGACAGACTCGTTGACAAGTTCAATATGAAACGAAAAACTATTTCATTATGTAAAAGAAGGGTTTTTTTTACCCATATAGGTATTTCGTAGTTGTACTCTTAAGAGTAATAACACAAGAGTAATATAACAAAATATTATAAGAGTAAATAAAATAAGAGTAGTATAACAAAAATAAGACCCAGCTCATCTGACTTCCTCCCAATCACTTTTTGTGGTTCCCGGAAGACTGTCTTCCTAATTTAAGAACAGAAGTTAGTTTATAGCTCACACAGCTGATCTGACTCCTCCCAATCACTTGCTCCCCAAGAGGCTGTATAGGTACCAGAGTTCAGGGCTTTGGTTTGTTCAGAACAGAAGTTGGCGTGGCGTTATCACTTACACAGCTCATCTTACTTCCTACCAAACACTTTCTATGGTTTCCAAGAGACTATCTACCAAATTTCTGCTCTCTAGATTGTACAGGAGAGAATTTAGCTTTATCGTTCACTCAGCTAATCAGACTTCCTCGCAATCACTTGCTCCCCAAAAGGCTGTAGGTATATCGCTTACACAGCTCATCTGACTTCCTCCCAATCACTTTCTGTGGTTCCCAAGAGACTGTATAACGAATTTCTGCTCTCTAGGCTGTACAGGAGAAAAGTTTAGCTTTATCGCTCACACAGCTGATCGAACTTCCTCGCAATGGATTGCTCCCTGAGAGGTTGAATCTCAGCAAACAGGGCTTTGGGATGTACAGAACAGAAGTTAGCTTTATTACATTCACAGCTCAGCTGACTTCCTTCCAATCACTTCCTGTTGTTCCCAAGAGACTGTCTACCAACTTTCAGCTCCCTAAGCTTTACAGGAGAGATGTAGAAAGCGGAATGATCAGGGTACCTCCGAATCTGATATTCCATATCTTCCATTGCTTGTTCGTCGAGATCAACTTAATTTTCTCCAAGTGACCAAAAAGTACACATATATCACCCTAAATATATCTATACTTACCTAGTTTCAAATGTCGAGAAAAATTGAAAACTGTCAGAAATCAACAATTTTTTTAGATTTTGAAGCTACCAACTGACAGAGGGAGGATTTTTTTTTTTTTTAAGTAATGCTCTTCAAGCATGTTCTTTCCGAACATTTTGTCCAATAAATTTATCTTACAATCATGAGGTCTTACGGTTGAATTACTCTTTTGCTTTTCAGCATCTACGTCAACACTGCTAGAGGAGGGACGCCGGCCAGCAGCCCCATGGACTCCCCTGATCCGCTGACGGCAGAGTCGATCGAGTCCGTTTCGATGAACAAGCGTCAGGTACTCGGCACACTTCCCCCAAACCCCGAACCGCCCCCTCCAACATCCTGAGAGTTAGCTCCCCCCAACAGATGCTGTAGCCCGACTAGGGTGTAACTCCCAGGGAGAGGCTTCTGTTGTGGCCGGGAATAGTTAAGCTTACCAAGACGATAGTAATATTACAACTGCGAACAAGGGCAGGTGCAGATGAGTCGCCGAGATGCTACAGTATGAGTCTGTTCCGCCATGGAACAAATAAGCGTAATTGATTTTACTTGGTGTGATGTGCTAATTGCTAACCAAAATGGTTGATGTACTTGTGGTGACGAGGAAGTAGGATTGATCAGAAATTCTCACAGAACTTCCTCATAATTGCTACCTATCTCAGCCGTTGAATAGGTGACGTTTGGTTTGGTTTCAAAGGTACATTGTTTTGAACGAATCACAGCTTCGGCTTCTTGTGTATTGTCTGTGCATGTCGTCTCTCATGATCGACCCGAACTATTTTAGTTGAAAAGAATGGTCGTTCAGCGTGAACGGTTGATACATAGATGGGAAATAGAAATATGAAATCAATAGTTTTAGCGAGAGACTCAAGTTCGCTGGCAATAGTAACAAATACCTACTCGGAGTGAAAAAAAGGTAGATCTGAGGTATTTTCCTATGGTTCCTCCTGTTGAGAAACTTCCACGACCAGCTGTTCTTAGTATAATCCTCTTTTATATTTTCCTGTCAGCTTTACAGACCATATAAGTGATAAGAAACATCGTCACAGTGATTTGGTCCTAGCGTATTTTTACCGTGAGGATTGTTACTTCGAGATTGCTCTCCATGCTGGCCGTGTCTCATATCTTACTCCTTCCCGTTTTCTACGAAACTGAGCAGAATCTATGAAAACAAAGGTTACAGAGCAGTCTCGCTGCAGCATGGAGCGAGATATAACTAGCGCTAGCTCTCAAATTATCACTGTTGTGTGATGGTTATATTATGAGTTTGATGGTCTAAATGCTCGCAAGCTCGCATCTCAAACGCAAGAAAAAATATTCTAAATCAATCCTTTCAGCAAAATATAGATAAGTTGGACAATTGGATCAGAATTTCAGAATTATGTTTATAGTTTAGTGGTCTGGATGGTTGCAAGTTGTGAAGAAGTGTAGATTAATTTTGAACTTCTAAATAGTTCACGAATTTGCCTCAAAAGCGTTAGTTGTGCCCCACTTCAAGCCCATGAACTCTGGAGAATTAACAATCTGGTTGGTGGTAAGGCTGTTGATCATTAAGGTGATTCACTATTTCAGATAGTAAATTCAAGATCAGCTCCTAAAAGAATGAGTTCGTTTGTACAGAAACCAACGTAATGAGACGACATTGTTCCAATTCATACCATAGATTCGTTATCGTCTGATAATAACCAGGTTAGTCAGGTATGATTGGGTTTGTGACCCAAGTAATATTGAAAATTGAGGTAATATACCGTTTGGCATCTCGCCGATCTCGAGCAGGACTGTGCATTTTTAGGTTGCCAAAACTATGAGCTACTAGTATAAGAGGTGTTCTAAGCAAACATAGTCAACAGTGGTACTTCCAAAAGTGCCAAAAGAAAGGTTTTATTAGAATTAGGTAGGTAATATTATAAACAGTGAAAATAATCGACCCTAGGTACCACATGAAAATTGCTGGTACTGGGATATATTATTATTTATCTTGATCTACTCACCTCCCAGATACCTAGTTCATAAATTTAACACTAGGCACGGTTAATATACTTTTACATTTAAAATTCTCGGTAAAAATTGAATTTGAAGGGTGGTTTCTATTTTGCAATTTTCGGGAGAGTCATCCGTGTGTTAACCCCTGTATACAACTCAAGGGGGTCGAACTCGACTAAAAATTTGGTTCAACGCCGCCAACCGCGGCGATCTCAATCCGTTCCAGATATACGTCGTTTTTTTAGGTTTTATCGAGAAAAAAACAACAAAAAAAACACGTTTTTTGTAATAAAAACCCCAATTTCTTCATTCTATCTCATTTATTTTAATATTCGACCCCGTTTTCGGAATCAGCGTTAAATTCAACATAACACTAGTGGGCTTCTGTTCTTGGAAACTACCAACTAAAACCCTAATATCCATTTAGAAGTTTACCGTTTCTAAAAAAGTAACATTTCTTACAATACTTGAAGGTTTCCTACGTTTCCGAAAAAACATTCTGCAAACTGCGGGATCTCACAAAAGTTGGAAAATTTAATCGGCTTTTCAGTGGTATACTCAAAATTGAAGGTAATCTTAATTTTGAGTATACCATTGAAAAGCTGATTAAATTTTCCCACTTTTGAGAGATCCCATTGTTTGCAGAATTTTTTTTAGAAACGTAGGAAAGCTTCAAGTATTGTAAAAAATGTTACTTTTTTAGAAACGGTAAACTTTTGAAAGGCTATTAGGGTTTTTAGATGGTATTTTTCAAGAACAATAGCCCACCAGTCCTATGTTAAATTTAACGCTGATTCCAAAAATGGGCTCGAATGTTAAGATAAAGTGAGATAAAATGGAGAAATTGGGGTTTTTATGACAAAAAAGTGTTTTTTTTTCGATCAAACCTCAAAAACGACATACCTAGGTATAACTGGAACGGATTGAGATAGAGAGGTACGGTTGGCGGCGTTGATCCACATTTTTAGTCGAGTTTAACCCCCTTGTGACAACTGCTTGCGATACACTCTGAATAAATTGAGTAGGTATGGGTAATGTTCCCCAGATCATCCCTATGAGGTTTACTTATAAATAAGACACCTAAATCTGAGTGAAACTTGGCATTTCTTGAAATAAATACGATTAGGTTGTGTTTGAATAACTGGATGTTGTGTGATTGTTGTGGGATCTAGTAGAGGATTTTTTCGTTCGATGATCCCATTCTACTGAGGGGTGTCCGGGGCACTCAATCTTCTAGTGATCCCCTCCTCATGAAGAAATTGATCAAATTCTTTGTTTTTGTATTCTATTTATTTGTACAATTGTCAGACTGAGTACATTTTATTTTTCTGCCGGTCTGCTTCTCCGTTCTTATATTTCTTGAATTTTTCTAAAACTTGTGCCTCATAAAATCGACTTTGCAATATCTAGTCGCATCATCAGTGAACCTGATAAAGTACAACGATCCACCAATTGACTTGACTCTCATTGGACCGCATACATCAGTATGAATTGTTTCAAGTGCCTTGGTTTTGCGTTCAGATGATTTTGGGAAAGAACTTTGGGCAGACAACTTCTCATTTTTCTGAATTTCCAATCCGTTTATATTCATTTTGGACATTTTTATGAGGACTTCTTCATTCAAGTGCCCTAGTCGTCGATGCCAAAGTTCAATATTCTTCTGTTCATGTTCATAAGACACATAAGCATTGCCACGGCATTCATGTTCTTGAATATAAAAAAGATCTCATCATCTTCTGGCAAGAAGATCCACCCCTCGACCATCACCATCATTCCTTCAGGTGAGAGGAAAACCCTCTAATATTCCTCCTGTCGTTCGTGTGGTAGTTGTGACGGTATTTTACTCACAGGTGATTTTTATTCTTCCCAACTCTCAACATTCCGTTCGACTTATGTTTTGAAAATTCTTTATGAACGAAAAGGAGTGACTGTACTCCTCAAGAGTGCTGAGTCTCCCTTTTTGGGCTTTTAGGACATACCAACAAAAAACCACCACTCTCTATTCTTATAGAGAACTACCCCGGAACCACTTATTTAGTATTACTTCGAGGTAGTTTTTTTATTTGCCATTTTGGCTCCTAATTTCTCTATGTCTCTAGATGTCTTTATTCCCAGGATCTATCCTGCTCCTTGGCTTTTAGGATGTCAAAAATGTATGTTGCCACCACGTCCCAGTTATTCTTCTCGGCTACCATTTTGTTGACGATGGTCTCCGGTGCAATCTCTGCTAATCTCCTTTAGGACTCGGTGAGCACCTTCCCACTTTGGGCACACAAAAAATGTGTGATGGGCATCTTCATTCCCCTGTCGGCAGTGGCTGCATCCTTGATCTTTCCTATCTTTTCGAGGAATGAACGGAAGTAACCATGGCTGGTGAGGAACTGGGTGAAATAATAACCTCACCGTGCTTCCTATTCACCCAGACATCCAGGCTGGGAATCAACCGGTATGTCCAGCAGCCTTGGGTCTCATCCTTCCATCTAGCCTGTCATTTCCTCAGTGTTTCTCCTCTTTCCTTTTTCTTGATATTCCGCACTGGGTTCTCTCCCTTCCACAGATAGATCCTCCTTTGCTCTTCAGCAAGGAGATCAATTGGGACCACTTCCGCAATAACCTGAGCAGCGGGGCCAGAAACTGTCCTGTATGCACTGCATATCCTGAGAGCTCCACTTCTTTGGATTGCCTCCATCCTGTTTCGATATTTTTGTAACATAAGGGCTTCTGCCCAAACCTCGGCTCCATACATCATAATGGCATCAGCTGTCCGCATCAGCAGCTTTCGTTTGGCCGGAGAAGAGCCTCCTTCGTTTGCCATGAGCCTACTCAGATTCCCGACCACTGTTGCCGCCTTGTCTGCCGCTTTGCAAATCTAAGCCCAAAAATCAAGCATCAATCAAGGAATCAAGCATTACTCCCAGGTATTTTATTGCATTGGAGGTCTCAATCATCTGTCCATCCACGTTCATTGGGATATTTCTCTCTATCCGTCTGGTCGTCAGCAGTACAATCTCCGTCCTCTGTATAGCCAGAGACAGGGACTGTGACTCCATCCACTCTATCACACGATGCATCATCTGGTTCAGTTTCCATTGGAGTTATTCTACTGTGTGCTCAACAATTACTGCAACCAGATCATCTGCGTTTCCTACCAGAAAGACACCGCTGGGCATCTCAATACGCAGGATCCCATTGTAATTGAAATTCCAAAGGTCTGCACCCAGGACTGACCCCTGCGCTGCTCCTGAGGTAATTCTTTTCCTTTTCTGCCCTTCTCGTGTCTCAAACAACAACCACTGGTTTGTCAAGTAGTCCTGGAGAACGCGGTACAGATATGCAGGTGCACGGAAGTTCCTCAGGGCTTCGAGGATATCCTTCCATCTGGCCAAATTGAATGCATTTCTTACGTCCAGGGTTACCGTCATGCATATCTCCCTAGACCGATGATTCCCTGTTTGCGTTGATCGTGCAGCTGCAACTACTTCACTGACTGCATCCACCAACTTAATGTTGGGAACTTGTCAATCATTGACCAATCACATTGTATGACAAATATCCCTTATTAAGACCAATAACTACCTGTATACGCTACTAATCTAATGTGTGGAGTCGCTGCAAGAATTTGCCATATTTCCTCCACCAATAGAAAAACTGCAAACTGTTGAATAGCTTCAAAATGATCTTACGTATTAAAAATATATATGATTTGAACATATTTTTTCAATAACATCTCCTGTTTAGTTCAACCAGTGTACCTAGTTTGAAGGGCTCGGAGAAATTAGATTTTCAGGCCGATTTTATAACATTTCTCTTACCCTCTAGTTCAGGAGTATAAACCGTCACCCTATCGATTAGAAACTCAAGGGCATGCCAAATATTCGATGAAATTCTCCTGAATCTTTCCTATTGAGTTCCACTTATGCTTACTATCAATGAAGTGCCAAATATATTTGAATGATAGGCCTGAATTATGTATAGCAATTTATGAAAGAATGGTTAGGATAAGGTGGTGGGCTCTCTGAGAAAATGGTTCTATGTGTGTTCGTAGAGTGAAAAATCACTTGAAATACCGTCTTAGAATGTAATTGTACATGATGATAGAGATACGCGTCGAGAATTTATTACAAGTAATATGCTATGATAAACTAGCATTTGGACTATCTACGTATTAATACATAGGTACTATTCACGTCGTGTACGTTTTTGGTTTAAGTACATAGAATTTTATTGAAAATTAGTCAGCCGTCTAGCTAGAATAACTTTACGTCTTTATGAGTGCTAGGGAGATAGGTGAACCCAACTAAAGCATTTCCAAACTTAATTGAGACTCGACCCTTAGAATAGGGGAGAAGTTGAAAGGGCTAACTTAGCTAAAGTCTTACCTAGCTCAGACCAAAGCCCCCTGATATGACAGGCCTCAGTAGTGTTCACACATTCAAACATTCTGATGGTTTTATTGGAACAAGATCGATTACTTTTTCACCAATTGAGGTGAAATACTAATCCTGTGAGGCCTGTCACATCAGAAGGCCTTGGTGTGAGCCAGGTAAGATTTCTGACCCCTTCACCTCCTTGCACTTGAAGGTTCGAGTGTCAAGTAAATTTGGAAATAGTATAATATATTTTACCTGAGTTTGCACTGTCCTACGATGCTACCAGCTTTTTACTATTACCATAGGTACCTACAGCTGTTTTGTGTTTCTATTTTTGTCTGGAAGCAGTTCTTTATCGAGCATTTTTAATAAATTTCAAATCGTCAAAATTAAAAGCTATTTTAGAACCACGGTCACTTCCGTTTGGCTAGGTCCCTGGAAACTCATAAGAAAACTCCTCGAAAATCTGAAATTGAGACTTTTTGATGAGTTTCCTCGTGTAGTGGGGCACTAATCGAAACTGAATGGATTGGAAAGCTGTCAAAAATATGAAATCAAATATTAGGATACAAATTTGTAAGATAAAAAATAATTTTCGATGAGTTTCCTGTTACCTGTGGAAACTGATCAAAAACTGATAACGTGAAAGCCATCGGAAGGGAAGTTATCGAACCACCCCTTCGAAGGGCCTCTCATACCTGTATCGTACTGGGACCTCTGCTACTAAGGCCTCACAACTCCAAAAATGACCCTTGATCCAATAAGAAATGTAGTGAAGCGGAACGATCTTCCGCGGCACTAATATTCAATTTCTTCCGAGCCAGATTGAGATATCACCAGCTAAAAGTATGAGATAATCTTAAGACTCACATTTGCGTTGGAATGTACATTTGGATTGTGTTCACTCAAAGCTTTCAACGAACCTTTTTCTACTAAGACGTCTCGCTTCAAATGTGTCTCAATTTCATTACAAATTCTTTGTACCTTTATGAAACGCCTGCACACTCATTTTTTACATTTTGTATATAAAATCGGCTTGTAACTTGTCACTTGTTGCTTTATGAAATAGGCCCCTGGTAGTTCAGGGTTGTCACGATGGTGGCGAGTTTCCCATCAACCACATTTCGAGGAGTGTCCCGACTGGACAGCAGTCAAAAGAAAAATAAATGCTTACTCGTTACTAATTTTATGCGGATAAATTGATTTGACACAGTTTTTCGATGAGTTTCTCGTCAATGGAGTTTCTACGAATTTCCACCCCGTGCAGCAAACATCAAAAAGTCTCGAGTTCAGATGTTTTATGAGATTCCTTTCGACGAGTTTCCTAGTACCCGTTTAGCTTCGTAAATGATTTGATCTTATTAGATAAAACAGGTAGTCATTGATATATCAGTCCCAAACAAGATGCTAGTTGAGAAATCCACCATTTTTTCGCACTGAATGATCGCATATCCTTAGGTGCGTTATAGCTGTTGGCACATATCACTCACGAGCTTCGAGGAAATAAGAAACTTCATGTCACAACGGCTTTTATAGTTTATATGAAACTCCGCATATTGAGTCATCAGCCCGTAGTTGCTTTTACATTTAATTTTGATTACAGATTCGTGGTGTCACTTCCATGCAGGCCACTAGGCATGGAGGAAGGGAAGGAGGTAGAACAAGAAGAAGACAAAGACAAGATAACGTATCACTCCTTGTTGGGTGACGTCACTGATAGTGGTCCTACTGACTGCGCCAATATGTAGTGGGCTGTGCTGGAAAAAGTTAACAGCCTAGACCAAAACTTCAGGGTTGGGAATAGGGTTTTCACAACAGACCAAGTACAAGTTTCACTGGTGAGATCTATATTCTACCTTCTGCCGTTGGAATAAGAATGCCCCACGCCTGTCATTTTCCTGTCATCTGACATTCCCCTCCTCCGTCCATATTTTATTGTCCACTTAAATTGTCCAAAATCATCATTATAGGAAAGGGAGTCCGGCAAATGTCAGTGAACCACTTATCAGTGACGTCACCCACCAAGGAGTGATACGTTATCTTGTCTTCGTCTTCTTCCTGTTCTACCTCCTTCCCTTCCTCCATGCCTAGTAGCCTGCATGGAGGTAACAGTGGAGAATTTACTTAACGCATTTTATATGATCAGTATTAAACCAAACACACACATTTTAGGTTATTTCAGCACACTGTTGTATTTCTTATAATGTATACAATTTTAGAGATATAAAAATACAAAATGTCTTTCAATTAAACAAAATTAATAATTATGTTCTGTAGACATTAATCTGTCAATGGAAAAACATTCAAAAAACGGGTTTAGTGAGATATTTATGGATTTAAAACTTATTTAAGGGATTGTTCTTATTTTTTATTTTTTACTCTTACTTGTTCATGACAGAAAATAGATTTAATCCCTCTTCTGTTACACCATTTATATTTAGTAGGTTCTTTAAAAGTATTAAACTTTTCATCCGAATTTTACACGATGTATTTTGATGTGTTTTTTTGGACTTGTGATTGCCTTTGAGAATACATATAACTTGATCAAATCAGAAAATGCATTTTGAATCAGCCCTCCATCTCCCCTTAATTGAATAAAATAGTCAACAATATGAGTTAAAATGCAGTAGCTTCATTTTCTACTTAAAATTTCGCTGAAAGCTCGTGACGTAATTTTGTTCAAATCTCTTTATTTGCACGACTTCTACAAATTGTGTGGAATTATTTAGGATTTCCAGATTAAATTCAACATTTCCCAGATTGAATCCAACATTTTCCGAATTGAATCCAACATTTTCCAAACGAATTCAACATTTTTCAAACAGAATTCAACATTTTCCAAATGGAAATTCAACATTCCCAAATAGTAGTGTTATATGCAATTTTTAAAAAATCAAAAAAGGAACCTAATAATGAATTTTTTGATAAAATCTCCTTTTTAGGGATATTATTGATCATTTGCCAACATTTTCGATTTTTCAGATCGTTCCTGAGATCTGAAAAATTTAGATTTTCCAAATGAAATTCGACATTTTCCAAATAGGGCTCAGCATTTTCTAAATTGAACTCAACATTTTTCAAATTGAACTCAACATTTTGCAAATTAAATCCAACGTTTTCCTAATGAATTTAACATTTTCCGAATTAAATTCAACAATTTCCTAATTAAATTTTGATACTTTCTAGAAAGGTTTTCAAATTGACATTGAACATCTTCCAGAGAGATATCCAAATCGGTTTTCCACCATTACGCATTGTTCCAAGACAATACCATCCATGAATATATATGGGATAGGCAGGCAGGAGCTCATCCCAACCTTAATTTGGCGGAAATGTACTCGAATTGGTCACGTCTTTCTCGCACAGAACGGAAACTAGTCTCGTCGAAATGAATGTAATTCACATAGGACTAGTTCCTTCACTAAGAAATGGAGAAAGTAGGTAAAATTTACCCCCTCCCCCGGTACTTAATCCAGGTACCATGCGAGTAGCCCGTTTTTGACCAGTTTCCAGTTTCCTCACTTGATCCGATCGAGTTTGGATAGAATGCCCCTGATTTGGTAAAATAAGGGGGAAATCAGTCAATTTCGGGATGCATACCTTTCTTCTACTAGCCGCAACTGCTATGCAACCTCTGCATTGAAAATTATAATTTATTTCTAAAAATTTTTTTTGTATGTTTCAATTGACACTTAGTGTTTTGAAAGTGTTCAAATTCTGTTTAAGAAGAGTAAACTGTTTCAAGGTACATGCTTCCGAGAAATGAATATTTTCAAAATTTGGTAATGAATAAAAATTTACCTATGTGTGTGTGAACGTTCAAGTATTTTTTTTATTTCTAATCTTGAGAAAAGTATATCAAATTTATAAAAAGTTGAATTTTCATTAGTAAATTGTTGATATTCAATTTGGAAATATTGCTGAATTTTATTTAGAAAATGTTGAATTCGTTTCGAAAACGAAACGTCCGGAAAAGTCACGGATTTAATATTAGGGCACGGATATTTCCGAAAGTCACGGATTTTAATATAGAAGTCACCGATTTTTATGGCGTCGGTAACCAAATAATCATAATATAATGCAAGTACAGAGATTCACAAAACATACGAAAGAATCAATTGAGATTTTTGAATCTATAGTATTAAATATTTTGTACATTGTATTTTACTAATATTCTGTAAGTAGTCTTAGATTTCTGTACTTCATAAGTAGGCTAGAATCAATAAAAATGTTATGAAGATCTAATTTTATACAGGCTACTCATCGATTACCGTAGGTCTACTGGTAAGTACTTTGGTACGCTATTCTGAAAGAAATTAAAGCCTGTAAAAGGTCACCGATTTTTAAAATTTAGAACCCCAAAAGTCCCCTATTTCTATTTTACAGATCTAGTAGACACCCTGTATTTGGAAAATCAAAATTTTTCAGATCTCAGGAACGATCTGAAAAATCGAAAATGATGGCAAATGATCAATAATATTCGAAAAAAGGATAATGGCTCAAAAAATTCATTATGAGGCTCTTTTTAAGATTTTTTTAAAACTGCATATAATGTTGGATTCTATTTGGAAAATGTTGGATTCAATCTGGAAAATGTTGAATCTAATCTGGAAAGGCACAAATCCAGAACGTGCACTATTTTGCAGACACTAACGGTAAATCAAACATGATCGTCACCAACATAAAAATTACGTGCATTTGACCTAAAACGTTTGCCTTTAAATTAAAAAAAAAAAACGCAATTATGGTGTATGTCTGTTGATTTTTATAAGTGGTCGTTTACACAACAAAAATGTTGATAAATTCCATTGGATATAAATCGATACTAAAGTCTGAATCGATATAATTATGGAACACTGGGGAATGAGCCGAAGGGACACCTGGACACCCAGCCAACCTACAGGTACTGCCAACATTTTTTGGATGGAGCACGATCGGGAGAACAATTATTTTCCGTGTAAATATCATTTAGCACCTCCTATCAATGTTTGCATGACGGTTTTTTCCTTTTTATTGAGGCCTAAATTGTGTTTATTGAGAGATAAAATGCATGTTCATATCTCATAATTTCTTCCGTAAAAACCAAAATTCCTGATGAAATTTGTCTCCAGTTCGTCAATAGTCGATATTTCTCAGTCAGTAGGTAATGGTCGTAGCCATGCAAATAATTTTCGATACATAGAATAATACCATTTACACAAACCAAATTACAGTGATATCATAGAATACTTTCTCCTTTTTTATTTATTATAGTACGTAGCTAGATAGTAATCGATTAAACCAGAATAAAAGGTCAATAAATACGTATTTAACTAGTTTGTTTCTTTATGAATGGATTTGACATTATTTGTAGGATGCAGTGTAATTTTCTTACGGAATTCTTAAGTAGGTGCTAATAATCCAAAGTCGGTGTGGAATGCTCTATTATTTTTTATAACATATTTAGGATGTAAAAACGATTTCATAATAACTTCATATATTTTATTTTCATAAAGTTGACCAATAGCAGTGATCTATTTGATTTTGGATCAGAAGAGTAAATATTTTCAAGATAAGAGTTGTATCGTGCAAATCAAACCTTCAAGTAACATGAAGCAAATTTTACCTATCGATCATCATATTTCCCACGTTTATAGAAAAATGTCTGTTTTATTATTTTCATATTTGAATTGGATAGTAAACAAGTATTATCTAACTAGTTTTTTTTTTCAATTTATTTTAAAATAGGTTCATTAATCTACTTGAAATAGAGTACCTCCAACATTTCACTTTTAAACTCAACATAGTAAAAAATTGAAAAAAAGGTATAAGCAAATTGAACTAAAAATACCCCCAATTATGTGGAGATTTTGTCCTGGTATACTCGTCAGGGACAAAGTAAATTTTAATACAATGGTTTATCAATGGTTTTTAATGAAATCGCATAAAGTCTTAGAGTTTTCAGAATTAAGTTCATTGGGTGTAAATTATTGACCAAGAAATTGATTAAATACAATAAATTAGATAGGGGATGTTTTCGAGATCTCTGATGGAAAATGCTATGAACACTTCCTTTTTCCTTCAATACACGTTTTCTTCATATGATCTCTAATTCATCGTTTTCTTCTATGACGACATCTAGTAAAGGAGTGCAAAGACCTCTCAGGCACTACAACTTCGAAAATCATCTAACTACTAATTGAATCATAGGAATTAACAGGAAGGAAATATCGAGGAAGGAAATTAAAGTTTGGTGCTTTTCTCACTAATGAAGTTCTGATCGACAGGTGACGAATCAAATTGAGTTTAAAAGTATAAAAATGTGAATTATTTATGGGGAATCGTGTAACATTCCCCGATGCGGTAGGTAGTCGAAATAGCGATAGTTGCCAATAGTTGAAGTGACAGAATAGATGAGTCCGTAGTTCGAATTTCCAAGAGTCATAGTTATTTATTTCTATTTCGATAATGGTAATAATGAAAAGTAGATTAGGACCTAACTTCTTAGCATTTATTCAAGCCTTTTTTTTCTCTAGAATTTAAGATGAATTTTGAGTGAGAAAATGTTCTGTGCCAGAAATAAAAATAAAGGATTAGAAACGGTTAAAAAACCACGAAGGTAGTTTGCGTGAGCAGAACCAACTTTCGAATCGGTCAGCTGGAGCTCAGGGTGGAGCCCGTCATTTCATTCGTCCCTTGATGTTCCACAGATGCTCCACATCAAATTTTGTTTTAATCAGACAGATGACATAACTTTTAGCACACTCAGCTGATCAGGTTGTAGCCTCTAAGGTCGCTCGTCTCTTGTCCTAGAGAGCCTACCTATCAATTTTCAACGTCCTATGGTGAACAGAGAGATTTGAGAACGATTTTGTCATAATTATGATTGATATTACCGCTCTTGGTCAGCTGGCCAACACCAAAGTCAGCGAGGCACAAGTTCCGACATGGTAATGGTAATACAACATATACAAATTTGGTCCATATCGGGCCAGCGGTTTCGGAGGAGTAGTGAGCACCAAATTTTGTCCATAAATAAAGAAATCTGAAAATTAATTACTACTATAAACGTGTTCTACACCCTCTGAAACGCGAAGAAAATGCCACGTCCAAGTGCCACCGCGCCGAAGGCTCTAATACCCCCTTTTTTACAAAAAGTTGGATAAAAAAAGATCTTGCAATGTGTCGAAGATGATCCGGGATCTTATAAAGAATGCAAGGAATTATTCAAAAGATTGCGTCGGGATCACGAGTTTTTCATTCAAAGCATTGGACAGTAAATTAATAATAGAATATTTTGCTGAGTTGCTCGCCCAGACGGAAATTGGAGAGATGTAGATTCAACCGCAGTAGTATTGCTAAGCTAACTTACATATTGTGCGTTTGGATTTGGTAGATATGAGGAAATCCGCTCCGACTTTTGAAACATACATTCTAAAACGTGGTTAATTTGGTGGAAATTAGCTGAAAGAAAAAACAAGTGTGATCTGTCAAATCACAGAGTTGGCTAGAAAGTTTGAGTAGCATAGGCGATTGGCCAGCAGACACGCTAAACCATTCCACGAGATGCGCCTTATTTCTCCCAATTAAGGATAAATCAGGAGGTGAGTTATCTTACGGGTGGTTGTTCCCTATACTCATGCACCCTCTTCCTTGCCACCCATGCTTTAGGTTAAAATACTCTTACAAGGTGTGTGGCATCAAGAAGGACGTCAATTTCTGATCCTGATTCAGAAGCTTCAAACTGATACCTTGTTGAGAAGTTTACGGTTTAGATGGACGGGTACGAGTTGCGGCCGGATCAGCGGGAGGGACGGGTGACGATAGGTACCTATACACGTACCTATGAATTGCGGCCTTCGAACCACGCATTAACAAAAAAGCAATGTTTGCGTGATAGCGCTTCCCCATTTGTTGTGACTTTACTGATGACATCATGGTCATTCTTCCCTCAGAGAATGAGTGGATAGTCAAGTTCACGGACTACGTTTTCGAAAACTACATTCATTTCTCGTGGGGCATCTTTTCCACTAAGTCCTTGGGCCAAATTTTCAGCCACGATAAATTGAACATCGATTAGCTGCAAAAGTTTTCGTGCGAAATTGAGCTGAACGAATTGAACATTTTATACTGCTGACCCGAACATGTTCGCTACCATTGACGTGCTGCTTGATTTTAAGGTGTCTCCTGGGTAGTGCGAATCGGCTGACAGATCAAGGCTTAGCCGCAACTCACCCGCGGAACGTGGGCCGCAAATCTGATTGTTATTTGAAGGAACAATTGGAAAAGGTGATCTGCTTCTTCGTGCAAAACTGACAGACGTACGAACTAAAACGAACTAAATCACTCGCGACGAAGTTATGCAAACCCGTTTAAATGAAGATAAAGGAAGTTAATTAAGAACGTTGTCTATTCCTAAGAAAAATAAAGAGTTACAATGTTGAATCGATTTCGACGGTTAGGTCATCATCAGTAACAACGAGCATTACCCATGGGTGCGAAAAAGGTATTTAATCCAACAATAATTTCCATACTGAGATGTTTGGCACCAAGCGCACTCTCCTACGATGAGTGATTTTCGTTCTATGAAAGGTTGGGCCCGTAATGCGACGTCACTAATGCAAACTTTGAAAAATCGTAGAGAGAAAACTGCTCAACGTAGGAGAGTGCGAATGGTATCAAATCTCTTAAAATGGAAACCTTTAATTTAAAAATATAAAATGAATACGTGGGTAAATCTCATTACAAAGTTACTGATAATGTATTCGTCGAAATCGATTTTACATTTCAACTCTTTATTTTCCAAGGAAATGGATGCTCTTCTTTAACTTCCTTTTTTTTTAAATAAATTATTTATTTATAGCATTTTTCAGTCAAATGAAACCTTTTTTCTATCAAATGAAACTTTGTAACTACCAAATGAAACTTTGTCCCAATCATATAACTCGTAAAACCTTGTACCTACCAAAATGAAACCTTGTACCAATCAATAGAAAGCTCTTTTTCAACCAAATGAAACTTTTTTCAAACAAATGGAACCTTATTTCAATCAAATGGAACTTTTTCTAATCATCCAGAGATAAATTATATTTTATTTCAGATTGTCGCTAAACAAGTTTATACAGAGACACACCAAATTAATTTAGAGAAGCTGGTGTCCAGAAGCTGCGGCAGCAGTTGCATCATCATGTTTATCACGAAGTTGGAGCAGTCTGTCGCGGTGATCAGCAATATGGTGGACCGAAAAGTTTCATTTGTTTGAAAAAAAGTTTCATTTGGTTGAAAAGAGGTTTCATTTGATTGGTAAATGGTTTCATTTGGTAGAATAGATACAATCGTATGGCGACAAGGTCATATACCAATCGTAATGAGGTTACCCGACAACACCAATTAAATAGCGAGTTGAGCGTCAGCTTGTTATCGTTAAGTATAGAACTTGCGCGCGTTGTTAACGATGCTGTGAACGACGATGCGATGAACGTTGAACTTAGGTTGGTTGAACGCACCAACCTAACGTTCAACGCATCGTTAACAACGTGCGCGCAAGTTCTATACTTAACGATAACAAGCTGTCGCTCAACTCGCCATTTAATTGGCGTTGTCGGGTAACCTCATTACAATTGAAATATGACTTTGTCGCTATACGATTGTTTTTATTCTACTAATTTTATTGGAACTAGGTTTCATTTGGTCGGTACGAAGTTTCATTTGATAGGAAGAAGGTTCCATTTGACTGAAATATGCTATAAGTATATATTTTATTTTTATTTGGCAGACATTCTGAAAAGTTGAGGGTATCTAGAGAACGCATATTGGGTTACTGTAATGTTTATTTCTGGCACAGAGGATATTTAGGGTTTTAATTCAGTATGATGGAAAGGTTCGAAAAACAAGAAGCAGGAAAAAAGGCTCAACGAGGACACTTTGCAGGTCACCGACTCGAACAAGAACCCGACGGCGGCGGACCTGATAGACCACCGGTGCCGGCAGCTGGGGAAGTCGGGCGTGAGCAAAGGCAGCGCGATGCACTTGGCCCAGTGGATGAGAGGTCAGCTGGGAGAGGGCTCGCCCGAGAAGGAGTCGGAGCCGGAGGTCTGGTCGCCGAACACGATGCGCCGGAGGGTCACGAAGCTGAGGACGAAGAGCTCCGCCGTCCCCTACCGCTCCATCAGCCGCTGCGAGGAGATCGAGCTGTCCGACGCCGAGCAGAGCACCTCAGACAGCCAGGTAGAGACCAAGGTTGTATAAACTGACTAATTCTACCCTAGCCCAGTGTTGGGCATAATCTTATCGTCGAATACGAATACGATTGTAATCACGATAATTATTTGTTGGTTCTGAGTCAACTGTTATTATAGTCGCTCATTAAGAGCGCGAATACTAATATTGGTTCTTGTAGGTTTCTAAAAGCTGGGTGTAAAAAAAAAATACACTGCCAAGGAAATGGACATTAGCTTCCTCGTGACCTTCACAGTACGTCACCATTAAATTCCAGAAAACTAGAAACGGCCGGCAAATAAATTCCCAGCATAATGGGCACAATCACTGGTAGTACCGTACGATTCGTATGGCACCTCAAGGGACTCTACCGGGACAATCTCTGAAAATTCGAACAAAATCCGATAAAATTAACTAAGCTGTGACCGTAACAAAAACATTACTTTCGCGCATGCGCCTAACGTACCGCTGCTGGTGATCGCGAAGAATGTGACACGTGATCTCAAGAAACCTTGCCAGCATCATCCCTGAAAATCTGACCGAAATCCGTTCACAATTGCCCGAGTTATGACCGAAACAAGAAAATTTTGTTTGCGCCTGCGCAGAGGCTACCGTTTATTCGATCATGACGGAACTGATAGGGGACCATGTAGAGCTATACCCGCACGATCCCTAAAAATTTGAAGAAAATCGCATCAAAATTGTGGAAATTACGGCTGTTGCAAGGACCGTAACAAGAATATTTCGTTCACGCATGCGCAGAGCGTACCGCTAATGCAATTATGATGATTGTCTTATGGGACCTCAAGGGACCTTACCCACATCATCCCTAAAAAATCTGACCGAAATCCGTTCAACATTGACCGAGTTATGACCGTCACAAGGAATTCACGTTAGCGCCTGCGCAGAAGCTACCGTTGATTCGATCATGATGAAGTTGATAGGGGACCATCTTGAGCTTAACCCGCACGATCCCTGAAAATTTGGTTAAAATCGGATCAAAATTGTGGAAGTTATGGCTGTTACAAGGAAATGTGGACGGACAGACAGACAGACAGACACGGAACCAAATTTGTTCAGAAGGCTCTGAAACGCAAAATGCGAGTGGAAATTTTGATTTTGGAGCAAAAATTTTTTTTTCATTTCGAAAGTGAAAACAAAGCTTCCGCTGCCTTGCAGTCTCGGAAGCAAAACTTTTATGTAAAAAAAAATTCTAGGTAGGTACCGGCTTGGAGGTTCCTTAAGCCTTGGTGGTCTTAAGAATAAAGAATTACTCCTTTTTTTCTTCTGTCTTGCTATGCATTTCGAGTCTAAGTTTGCTTAACTCTTCATCGGGCGTTTCAAAAGTAGGGTGACTGCACCTAACAAATAAGAAACAAAGTATGTTAGGTTTTATTGGGTATAGGGCTGGAGTTGGTATCCCTACTTGTCGTCATTTGAGGAAACATCTTAAGGTAAAAGTAAGAAAAAAGAGTACAAAGTCTCACAAAAAGTCAAAGTGTGAGACTTTTGACTTTTAAGGGAAATTTGCTTAAAATTCTTTGTGTTAGACATTGAGGTCGTGTGAGTACAAAGTCTCCTTGTACTCTTTGTACTCTTTTTCTAAAATAGGCGGGACAATCTTACTGCTGTAGGGCAAATGGGGAAGAAAAAAAGAGGGGTGGGAGGTTAGGATTTTTAGCTTAAAATTCTATATTTATATACCTAGGTGGTTGTTGCTTCCAAGAAATTAAAATAATTAATGTGTTTTATGTATTTGTTATGCATGGGGAGAGAAAACATACCATTTAAGGTTTTTTGACGGGGTTTTAAGTAGGTATTCCTATGCCAGGAAACCTATTGTTTCACCTACATGTACCTAAACAGACCTCAACTGAGACGAAGGTACCTGAATTTATACCTATAAAATTGATTTATTTTATTTTATTTTTTCTCCCCTCTCAATTTCGTTTCTCTGCTTTGTACCCTTTTTTCTTACTTTCATCTTAAGATGTTTCCTCAAATGGCGACAAGTAGGGATACCTTCTCTATTAGCTCGATACCCTATAAAACCTAACAAACTTTGTTAGGTGTTTGTGAGGTGCAATGTCACCCTACTTTTGGAATGCCTGATGAAGAGTTAAGCAAAATTAGACTCGAAATGGATAACAAGACAGGAGGAATTCCTACGAATATTTTTATTCGCGCACTCAAATTCGCGAATATAATCGCAGTTGACTCAGAAGCAACGAATAATTATCGCGATTACAATCGTATTCGTATCAGACGATAAGATTATGCACAACACTACCCTAGCCCTAGTGTGAATCAGTGTTGGGCAAAACATAGTTACGAGTGATAACTGCAGCTCAATTAGTTACTACAATGGTGAATAATAACTACAACTAATTATCTATAATTATTTCCAGAGTAACTAATCCAGTTATTCAATTAGTTACCACTAGCGGTGGCGTATATAAATAATATTGTGAGGAGGGGGGGGGGGGATGTTACGTCGGGTACAGGGTGGCCCCCAACTGAGAAAGTAAGGGAAAACTTGGAATTGTCAGGGAATTCTTAACATCGGGAAAAGACAGGGAAATGTCTGGGAATTTTGCAAAATCCACCAAATGTCGGAATTTTTTTAAATGAAAACTTTGAGTAATAATTCGCAGCGTTCTTAGGTATATTCAAAAAACTCCTAATCAATCGAACTTCAACAGTCTACTTTATCATACTACATATTATTTCATAGGTGGATTATACGAATGTCAAAAATAATTATCAAGACTGGTGGTTAAACTGTTCAAAGAGTAACACGCAGATACATTGTGACACCGATATTTCTTTGGCTCTCGGTTACTACAACACGTAGTAGTAAAACTCGTGTGGGGAAAATCAACTGAGTATTGAACTAGGGAGCTTACCAAGCAGAGTAGTGGACTGATCCATTGAGAGTCACAGCAACTATTTTGTATACATAAACTAGGACTTTGTGAATCTTAGAGATTTGGGAATGGTTGTAATAAAATCAGCGCTGAAAAATACTTCGACTGTGACACCCCACGTGCCCTATTGTCAAAAAACTGATTTTTTTAGATTTTTTTGAGACACTGTAAATTGCAAATTTGAATTTGGCAATCGAGCTGGCCAGCGAACTCGACTTGTCTTTTGCGAAGAAGGAACGAATTTTTAAGCCGTATTTTACGAGTTTCTGGGAATACAGATATATATATATATATATATATATATATATATATATATATACGTCGTTAAAATCTAGGATTGTATTCTTTGATGTACGAAATGGATATGTATGGGTCCCCGCCCCCTTCCTCCAAATTTTTAAATTTTAAAGCCATCTAAATAGCTCAATTTTTCTTTGAAAATTCGTAAAAATGACAAAAAACAGTATTTGATTTTGATATTTTTTGTCACGGGAATCTGAAGTTCGGTAAGGGAAAAGTCAGGGAAATTTCAAATTTCCATTTGGGGGGCCACCCTGATTCATGTAATCATATTCGTCAGTCAGCGATTACTCGAATACAACCCATAAAAATGCATTTTCTCATTTTTATACTAATTTTTGCTACGGTTCCAATCATGTTCACAATATCAATTATTGAGAATGATCACCTGTGTGTAAACAATTATTCAAATAGCCATGCTCATAACTCAGCTTGTTGGCCACGCACTAATAATAATAATAAAATTGGATAAATCGAGAGCTTTCGATCGAATAGTCTGCGAATTTTGTCGGATGAAAAATGACGGACGTACCATTTCCCTAGAAACGACTCGGTTGTAAGCGGTTTCAAAATCACAAAGGTTGACCTATTATTGACAACAATAGACCAATAATACACGAAGATTGGATAATATTAATCTCAATATCATTACTTACTTTGAAATGGATTTAAGATGAATAGGCTGGGCTCCAATCGTTAAATTCGCTGTAAGGACGTCCCTCTGAAGCTAGGTAATATTAAAAAATCTTTGCATGACATAGGAGGGACGCCCTATTGACATTTATGACCGTGCCGTGACAGTCGGAAAATGGAAATATCCTGCTAATCATTAAAAAATGATAAAATATTTATCTCAATATCATTACTCAATTTGAATAGATTTAAGGTTAATAGGCTGGGCTCCAATATTTCAATTCGCTTTAAGAATGTCCCCCTGAAGTTAGGTAATATTAGCAAGGCTTCATATATTATAGGAGGGACGCCCTATTGAAATTGATGACCGTGACGTGACGGTCGGAAAATGGAAATGTCCTGTTAATCATTATTAAATGATAAAAAGGAATGTATTTGGCGATAAATTAGTATAAAAATGAGAAAATGCATTTTTATGGGTTGTATTCGTGTAATCGCTGATTGATAATACGACTACATGAATACGATCAAGCGAATACAAATATTCGTTTTCGCGCAGACACATTCGCGAATATACTCGCAGTTGACTCAGAAGCAACGAATAATTATCGCGATTACAATGTTATTCGTATACAACGATAAGATCATGTCCAACACTGCCCTAGCACTAGTCAGAATCAGTGTTGAGCAAAAAATAGTTACGAGTAATAAAAAATTAAAATATACTACTAAATTAGTTACTACAGTGGTGAATAATAACTACAACTAATTAGCTATAATTATTGTCAGAGTAACTAATCCACTTAATCGATTAGTTACCACTTGCGGTGGCGTTTATTGTGGAGGGGGGGGGGGGGGGACCAATGTTAAGTTAGGGTGGTGGGGTTTGACACCTTAAGAGGCATTTTGACTTTGACAAGCAATTAAGTTATGTTTTTTCGTTTGTTCAAACTTGAAGCTTACATCTATTGCTGCATCAAGATGTCCTCAAACTGCTCGGCATTGAAAAAATCACTAATTCAAGCCACAAAACATCATAAATTTGTTTTTTCGAAATCATTTGACATTACATTTTACATCCAATAAATTGAAGTCGTACAGTGGCACATTGAAGCGCTGTAATTGGTCAATTAAAACGCTAGTTGCTCCAAAAAAATCCGGTTATCAAATTTAGTTACGGGAGGGTACCTATCCTGTTATCTCGATAACCTTCAGATCTCCAGATAGTAGACGACCGACCACCAATGATTGGGGTGCGAAAATGAGAGTAAGCATGAATGTAGCCAGCACCGTATATTGAAACATTAAAACGAAACCCAAAACGAGGAACAACATTAAAACTAGGCACTTACCATTAAATATCTAAAATGAAATGTAAAAAATTTACAAAAACTAGCCGAGTGGCCAAAACGCATGTAATGCCCTGCATAATTCTGTCGATTGGATCCCTTTGCTGGGTCCTTGTGTGTTCTGCCTCTATCTACATAAACTCATTCAAATAACTGCCAAGTATACCTAGATTGGTCCTCCACGGGGCCTTGCTTCTCATTTCGACTTTGCTCCACATGCAAAACATAATGCCCCACATACTTAATGTTTTCCAGTTTCATCGGATATAGCTCAAAAAGCAATTTATCCAGTTTTACAGTTTCATTGGCTATCTTTAAACGACATCTAGATCATCAAGTTAACGATGCTTTACATTACGTTGGTGGTCGTATACTATCTGGAGGCCGTGCTGTAGGTGCTGGCGGTCGGATAACAAGAAAGGTCCATGGGTGTTAACTAATAACTAACAGTTAGTAGTTACAACGTAAGTTTAACTAAACAAATTAGTTAAATAATCCCCCACTTTGGTTTGAATTAATGGAATCTAGCAGATATGTGACAAATAGAACAGTAGGTAGTAGTTAGGTACCCCTTCTAATGGTTGAGGCGATTATCCTGCTAAGCCCCGGGGATGAGCTGGAAACTAAAATGCTCCTAGTTGCGCCCTAATCCCTATTTGTATATACATACCTACCAGTTGTGCCCAGGATTTCGGCAACTCGGTAAGAAAACAGTATACCAATTGCACCCTCTTGATGCATCTGTAAACTTTTGTAATTTAATAATAATTACAGTGTATAAACGTAATAATATAATGATGTAATTTGCCATAACGTCCCGAATATACACATTCAGCACGAATTTCGGTTAGAGGGTCAATCCTCGTTCGCTTCATTGTTCGACCTGCCCGGCGAAGAGTGATGTGTACACAGCACTGGTTTGATAAAAGTTTCTTACCGAAAGGATGAGTTCGTTGGCCAACACTTTTTGAGCGCACTAAATTCGTCAAATTTCAAAAAACGTACAAAAAAATCACTAAAAATGGCTGAAATTCGTTAATTCTATATTTTTTAGCAAAATTATAGCCACAATTTTTTAAGATTATCAACTATGAACTAGAATATTATAAAATTGACGCAAAAAATCATGCAGAAAAATTCACTCAAATTCCATTAATATTTGTTGAAAACTCTATAAAAACTCCCTAAAAAAGCCAGAGTTTTAAGTGTTCTCTTTGAATTGCAGAATATTATTTTGAACGAGTTTTGTTGCCATAAAATTGGTAGATAACTATTTTTTGGACTCGAAATGCTCAAATTGCAAAACAGTACAACGAATTTCAAAACAATGTAACGTATAATATAATACGATCATTTACGAAAATTCGCCCATACAGGTGCTAGGGGATTTTATCATCTGGAGCGAGCCACAGCGGATGGTCACCTGATAAAATCAAGAGGGTCGAATTAGCATTTCATCTTAGAGTGACGCTACTTATCTTCAAGTAACGCTGAACCACCAAGGGGATTTTCCCACCTATCCCGTGTGTTCAGTTTCCTGCATTTTTAAGTTTCCTAGTTCTTTTCTTATTCACGAAAAGGTTTTGCAATGGCAAATTTTGAAAAATAATGAACAAGAAAATGAATATAATTTTCATTAATCATGAATGCCAACAAGAAATTAATATCACTGTTTGTTATATATATCGTTACTCTATACATACAGAACTACAATATGTAAGATATTGAACGATTGAGTTATTTTTTATATGCTCACAGGATAAAGATGTAGAAATATTAGTAAATAGTATCACGAAGCGTTGCTAGGTAATGGCCGAACATCTGGTAACAATAGTTCATTGAAGTCGAATACATTACACTGTTATCGATGTGTAAGGTTACTTTGCGATAGGGAGGAAGAGATGAGATAGGTTGGTTAGGGATAAAGCGTCTTATGTTTAGGCGAAATAAATTTGTCTTTTTAGAGTTGAGGCACCTCATCTCCCCGCACATGCGCAGTAGTGTTTTCCGCTCACGATAAGGCGCCTCATCTCTATCTCCCTATCACTTTAGGAACTTTCTAAGTATAATGAGAGTGTAATAAAGAGTGTATCAATGGAATAAAGAATGTAATAGCTCAGTGTAATAAAGCCTAATCAAGTGGATGCCTCCTACGTATGGAAATCTCTATGAAAATAAATACTTTGCAATGTTGTTAAGCAACCACTCAGCAGTCACAAAGTGGCACTCAACTCGAAGCGTTAAATAAAAGAGTACATTACGATATATTTAGTTTTTATTGTTAACGTTGACACCATCAAAAATACACATAGGTACCTATTGACTATTGAGGTTGGTCTAACTTCGATAACAAGTACTTCGGTGAGATAGGTACATTTGACTTTATAAAGTTTCTTTATTCGGACAGTTCAGATTATAACAAGATTTATAAAAAAGGCCTTCTGTCCTTAAATTGGTTTTTAATTAAACTCCGACGTTTTTCCCCAGGAACTGGGGCTTCTTCAGGGAGATCAATATTCAAAAATGTAAAATATTTCCTTACTTATAGTTTTCTTTTTGTTGTTGTTAATAATCGAATTTAAAGTTATGAGTTTTTTGAAAATCAAATTTAAAATTGTTTACGTTTATGTTGGTAACGATTTTTTTTCCGTATGTTTAGTTCGCTGGTGACGATAATTATAAATTTAGAGTCCATCAATCAAATACGAGTAAATTTTGCTCACGTTTTGAGGGTCTTTACGGAACTTAATTGAATTTGAATTTTTTATCTTAACCATTCCCAGAAACATCCTTGTTTGCAAATTTGATTCTCTTCCTACAATTTTGAAATTTTTGAAGTCCATAGTAGGTATGTCCTAAAGATCTGCAATGGGCAACCAACGCGTTTTTTGTATCGTCTTGTCGTAGATCCGATTCATGTTTTGAAAAACGACGCCGAACGGACTGACACGTTTCCCCCACAAACCACGTTTCACACCCACCACTACCACAAGGGATCTGGTAGACCAAGTCTAAACGTTGTTCTTTTGGTGTGAAATCTTTTATTTTGGAAAATAGTGGTCTGTTTGATTTAAGTGTTCGAAATGCAATTTTGTCGTGTTTATTTATAGGGCTCGAAAATCTTTGTAATTTGTTCTGCCACCCTTTTCACGTAAGGCATTGAATAATAATGGACTGGTTGCTGTTGAGTTGAAGGTATAAATTGTTCTGAGTGTTTCTTTGAAGTGTGCTATGTATAGTTTGGTCTACCATTTTGATGGGGCACCCATTAACCGTCAGGATCACTTTTAATTTTTTTGTGTTTTCTTTGTGAAATTTGGGGTCAGAAAGAGTGAGCCATCGATGTTAAATTAAAAAACCAATTTAAGGACAGAAGGCTTTTTTTTATAAATCTTGTTATACATTTGACTGTCTATCAGATCGTATTAGACTGTGTGTTTAGTCTTGGAACAGAGTTCCTACGAGTACATATATTGTCATGACTATCAAAAATTTCATTTTCTGACTGTTATATTTGATGATGTATTGCAGATGACCGTGAAATCGACTGATGGCAACTCCGAAAAGCTGATGGCTGTTTGCAGAAAATGCCACAAAACGTGCCTTCTTAATAATAAACTCAATTCCTCGATGGACAACGAGACAGACATCAACGCGAACACACCTTGTCGCAGAGAGGATCAGGGCTTCTCAGACGAAAGCAACTGGGGGCCCCACAGCTCGAATGCAACTCTCAGCCCCACTGACCCGTTCCTACCTGTGCCTCACATTTCCGTCCAACCGCCGACCCCAACGACGACTGGTGGTCTGCAGCAAACATCCCCTAGCGGCAACAACAATTTCTCTTGGGACAGCCCTAAGAAACAGACTGTGAAAATCAACCCTGTCATCTGCCGTCAGTTTGTAAGTAGTACAAAGTATTATATTTCTGTTAGTAACAATAAGATACTATTCCTAGAAGCAGCAACTGGGAGTAGTCCTTGAAGTTACTCAGTTGCAGGGATGCTAGTTGTAATTCGGTTGCTGATCAAGTTTCTTCCTAACGGAAATGTTTCAGGCAGAACGTCTAGTGTTGTAGGTCATTCTTGAATCCTCAGTGAAAATAAATTGGATCTGTATGGGAGGACACTCTTGAAGAGGATTGATTATTCTAGCCATAACTCACAACTCTGGACACAGAGTTTCATGGATGTTCTAATTAATTAATTGATTGATATAATCAGCGTATAACGATATGTTGTGATCACATATCCGAAAAGCTTTATTAAGCCTGTTTCAGTTTCCAATGACAAATGCTTATAGTTACTTGAATAGTAACGCTTCTTCCAAGAGTGATTGATTCCGAAGGCTTTCACAGCTTAGATTCGGTCTCAACCCAAAATCAGAAAACATGTTCAATTGCTTAGACCAGTGGATCTCAACCTATTCAATTCATCCACCTTCTGGGTCCCAACCAAGAGCAGTCCCTAATACGACAAAAATATGAACACTTTATGTTCTGGACCTCGCCTTTGTTTCCATCCATTGAAGAACTCACCCCGTCACTTCATACATAATTTGATGTCTCAGAGAGCTTTCCCATTTAATTTAAAATTACTTAATTTCAAATTAATATTCAATTAGTGTAAAGGAGAGAACTTTGCTGATTCAGCTGATCAGGATAGAGCCCGTCATTTCATTCTTCTATTAATGTCCTAGAGGGATTAATTCCCTATCAATGATCAATTTTCAACTCTCTAGGTTACACAGTATAAGAATTCATCTCACTCAGCTGATCAGAATGGAGCCTATTATTTAGTTCGCCTCATCATTTCCAGGAGAAGCTCCATATTAAATGTTAACTTCCTAGGAAAAATGGAAGAGAATTACTTTATCGACCCGTGGTTAGCTTCATTTATAAGCCTGGTTGCTAACAAATCTTGTTATTACACCACGAGGATGGTTTATAGTCCATAAATACCATTTCGGAGCGGTTTAGGCTGCTTAGAATTTTAGTATTTAAACTAAGATCTTTCCCACGAGTGGTGAACCATTTCGTCAGATAAAAACTGGCGGAGTTACATTTCCCTAGGAACGGCTCCGTTGTAAGCTGAAATCATGTTGATACTTACCTACGCTATAGGTACTTTCGTAACTCTTCCAAGTGCCACATTTTCCACTTGCCTCTGCAGATTGCGGTAATTGAAGAATGATACGCTTAGATTGATGGACTGGATGCTCGCAAGCTCGCATCTCAAAAATGAAAAATTATCCTACATCAATTCTTAAATCAATTCTTTGGCAACATGCAGATTGTTTGGACAAAATAGATTGATGTTCTCCTATGTCCAGTGTTAACAAAATGGCGCTCTCAAAATCTCTCTCTACATGGCAACCCGTAGACGCAAATCAAATTTTCCGGTGCGGGAGCCAAGGGTAAAGCATGTTCTGCTAAAATTTCCAAGTATTAAGACCAATGTGGTGGCAATACGTCAGGGGTCATCTGAAATTAATGTGTACATCATTTTGATGTACGTCATAATCCAATTTTACTGCAGAGGAAGGAGCGATCGCAATAGCTCCTTCAAGTTTTATATTTATTTTTCTACTCTACCTCTTGGTTCGCAACCAACCCCTTGTAATTGCAGCCTTATTCTTAAAATAATTTCAACAAGTCTTTTCAATTTAATAATGTAATGTTACGGTATGAAGAAGAGGAGCTTCAACCTAATAGCCATAGCACCTTTAATAAAGTGAGTGAAATTATGTTTCATTACCAGAGGCAAACAAAATACGTCTAAATAGTGTCAGAGGTCTATTTTTATAATACAAAGTTGGTAGCTATTCCAAAACTGTTGCATTTTCTATGTTTATAGAGTGACGAGGGGCCGGAGAGTGACGGGGAAATCGAAGAGCCTCCTTACCGATCGTTATCGCCTTGCGGTCTCAAGCGCTACGGAACCGTCAGCAGCCTGGAAAGACTCGACGATGACGATGACGAAAGCGACGAAGACACCAGCAGAGAGCAAGAAGACCTACCTCAAGGTCGAGCACCAGATTCCACTATATGATCGACGACTCACGTATATACTGAACCAAAAAACCGACTACATAACCTTGAAAACTGGAACCTACATGAGACTTAATCTGGACAATACTTAGAAGGAAACTGCAAGTTATAACTAATGGAATGCATAGACTGCTATAGACGTAGAAGTGAAAATACATAATCATAATGTAGACAAGCTCAACCTATATCTTACCGACCTAACTATTCTTTTTGCCACGAAATGATTTAAGATTCGAAAAAGCATGGAACCACTTCAACCCCTTCTCCGGAGCCCAAAAATTGGAGCCTTGTGACGGGATTGACCATTTTAGAAATAATGTAAGAAACACTTTGAAAATTTTGGAACTGAGAGAACTGTAGACGTGTGGGCTTTGTTGAAGCGCTTGATGTCCCATTCTAGATTTGGCCTTTTTTATAATGAGTTGGTACATCAAGAAAAACTCGATAGTATGAGTCAGTTTGTGAGATCGAAATTCCACGAAGTAGATAAGGAGTTGCTGTCCTTTCTGAGTAGTCAGTAGAGAATTAGACAGTTTTATTACGATCCAATTGTATGCGGTTACCTATTCTGAATCGCCCTTGCATTGAGAATAGAAGTTTCATAGAAAACCCGCTACTCTGCTAATGAATGAATGATGATTCATGCTTTACTGTAGTAATGGGTGTCTTGCATGAGGATGTCCTAATTAGTGAATTTGCCTGATAATGCTAAACTACGTGAATACTTATTACCAAAATTGTCTATCTATATTATATTCATTGAAGGAAAACCACGTATTCAGTTTCAGCCATAAATAAGTCGTTTGATACCAATATTTCTGATAAAAAGCCACTGCGGTAAAAGAATTTCAAGTTTCACCAACCAGGGATTACTTCATGCTGAAGGGATGCTCTTAGGACCAGTTCCATTAACGAGAGTCAAGTTCCGAGTGTAGTAAAACAGGATCTAGATAACAACCGCGAATCAGTGTTTTCACTGCTCCACCATTAATTTTTAACCCTAGATTAGCCGATCCGTAGATCAATTAGTTAGCATCAGAGTTATTCTCCTAATACCAAAAATTGGAGAACAACAGTTGATAAAAGTGGAGACACAGTATTTTTGTCCACCACACATCCCCATTCCTACATCAAAATGAAAGATGCCAAGTGAACAATTCCGTCGGATAAGAACTGACGGAGCAACATTTCCAAACGGCTACATTGTACCTAATTGAAAATCGTCGCAAAGAGATTTTACTAAATATAACAAAACTGTCAATATTAACGTAAATATTGACTGTCAATTTTTCCCGTTGTGTGCCAGAGTAAAAACATGAAAATGTCAAAATCTTTGCCCATCCACTCTTTCCCTAAATTATCATCATTCGATTGTCACGGTCCAATTCCACGAAAACATCGCCTTCCAAAGACTTAGAAGAATTAGTTGTTTCTTCTTTGTCACGACGGAATATGAAACAAATAATTACGGAAATACTGAAGGGTCGTGTTATGAATAAACAAACGGAAACACTGGATTAGATACACAACTTTTTTAGATGGCGAGCTGTGACGATGATGTGGATCAGCGCTGATCCATGGGTGGATAAAAAAACGGAAGTTAGTGAAAAAACGTTGTCTATTTCCACGAAAAATAAAGAGTTACAACGTTAAATCGATTTCGACGGTTAGGCCATCATCAGTAACAAACAATAACTGAAGACACATTAGAAAGGACACAGCTTTTATAGTCACAGGTGAAGGGAGATTGAATCCCATTGGTCAAGAGAAAGGAAAGGAGGCTGGAGGTACAACCAATTAACTGCAAGCTAGGTGAAGGGGGATTATAGGTAATCAGATGAAGTGAAAGGAGGGGAAGAATTACTGGTTTCAACAGTTTGAAAGGATAATTCCAAGCTTTACAGAAATTGACTTATCAGTGGTGAAATATATACTAAATATATACTTATATGCTCATATAAACAGGATATCCTCATTTAAACATTTACCATATTTTCAAATATTTACACTTATGGTAATTTCGAAATTTTTCAAGTACTTTCAACATACTTCCCTCTCCGTTTTGAAATGGGTTTCCACAACTTCGTCGTGAGTGATTTAGTTCGCATGGGTGGATCCAGACTCCGTGCGTTAGCACAACAAAATCCGGAGTCAAGCGTTGCTGTAACGGTCATTTCACCGTTTTGACGAGAAAACTCAGGGCCCTAGGTTAATCCAAGGAAAACTCCCGTTGTGGAACTGGCCCTTAGTGTAAAAGATTTGTGTACCTGTAAGGAATGCTTGCTTTAAGTCTACATTGTACACGTACAACTACTACACTTCAAATTTAATGGACTATTTATACCCAATAGGTAGTTATACTAACAGAATCCATTTCGTTTCAATAATTGCCACCGAATAGTTAAAAAACATGTTTTCCTTGATTCAGAAATGTTTTTTTACTTTATTCGTTACGGTAATCCGATTGTTAGCTCTGATGTGACGAGAAAATCATGTTCTTGATGATTAACATGATCATGAAGACTTTCTACCACACGCCACGCAGCCGTTAGCTCACATGCAAAGCACCCATTGCTACAAAACACCAAGGTAGTGAAATGTTTATGTAGATCACTGGATTCGTTTCAAAAATTGAATCTTTACACCCATGACTTAGTCCATTCGCCGTTATCTATGTAAAATTTATATTAGAATAATATACACAGCAGTGCAAAATTAAGAGACCCTGTCGAAAAAACTTAGTTTTGGATTCGTGGTGGACAAATTCTCACTTTTCAGTAAATAGACGTCCAGAAAAAGAGTTTACGACAAATACCAGCTCAATAGAACGGTCCAGTCTGAGGTAAATCAAGAACACTTGAAATCCATAGGGTCGGGCCTTTTGATTTCAAATTTCCAAAATTAAGTTGAGGAATTGGTGAAAAGGAAAAATCAAGCTTATGATCGCTACAAATGCACATTTCTGGATGCAGATTATATAATCTTTACAGTACTTTGCAATCAATGCAAAGAGGGATCACAGAAGGTCTATATTAGATATATTGACGATGTACAGCACTCAATTAAGCATAGTACAAGTATAAAGCATTTTTGGACTTGGGTTAATTATACTTAACTACTACTACTCTATTATACTAATTATATATTTTACTTTATTTATTAATTATTATTATTTATTTATTTTTTGCAGCAATTTGTCTTTTCAGCATTTTTAATTTCATTAAAATTTGTTGAATTCGATAAAAACCGCAAAAAAGCTTAAATGCAAATCTCTTTTTGAGTAGCAGTTTGTTATTTGGAATACGTTTTTTGCCATACAATTAATAGTTGACAATTTCTTTGCACTCAAAAAGCTCAAATTTCAATCGAATTTAACATTGTATACTTGTTACGGTAATTTACGAAACTTCGCTCGTACAATAATGCTGCATTACTGGAACTTTTACGATCTGGCCACCCCGAATTCAAAACTGAGATTTTTCGACAGTGTTCCCTTAATGTTGTTCAGCAGTCTGGGTACCTGTATAATATGTAGGTTGTATATAAAAATCTGAAGAATACAAATTATACAGGCTACCTATTCAAATAAATGTTCTTCAAAGGCCGCTTTATAACGAAGTGTTTACCTACCGTCTTAACGTTACGCATATGTTGATGAGTAGGTTTTATTTTCAGGACATTCTACTAAGAATTTTAGATCAAATGGTTAATAACAAAATATATTACTAATGGATATTGGGTACTTCGCAGATCACCAGCATGAAACCGTCGGACAATCTCTGAGAGGCTGGACGGTAAGAGCAGGAACGTACGTTGTCGAAAAAATGGCGTTTTTCGAGAGGATGTCAGAAGAAGGAGCGAAAGGAGGGGCGTCATTCATCGATAGGTAAGTCCCTTCATAGAAAGGTAAGTCCTTTCATCGATAGGTAAGTCCCCTATTCCCCAGAGGAAAGTTTTCTGTGTTCTGTAAATTTCCTCCCCATACTTACACTGGGCAAAAAATAAAATAAAATAAAAAATAAATTAAATAAATAAAAAGCTTGATTTCCCGTTTCCATTTTAAATTTCTAGCAGGTTACACGTATCCGGTAGTTATGTACTCAATATATTAATGATATTTTGACAGGTATCTGAGGAGCGGAGGGGAAGCTAAACATTCGGAAGAGCTAGCAGCCACGTCGACGACACTTGCTGGAGAAGATGAATGTGAAACTTCTGGAGCTACCTCGGGGGAAGAAGTCTGGGGGACACCAACTAGTGGCGACTCGGGGATGACGTCTCCCAACACTGAAGTATGCCAACAAGAATGAATTATCTATATTATCGATCATCTAATAATCCAGGACTGATTTATTGACTACTAGCTGTTATTATGTGATAATATTATATAGTTACCTCAAATTTGCTTCATATTTCAACTATAACCTTCACCGAACTGAAGGGTCGATTTAACAGCCCCTTCAGTTTACACTTGACTATGATTGATTGTTAGCAAATTTTCGAAAAATAAAATGAAAAAAATTAGCTGGTTATTATGAAGACGTCGAATGATAAATGCAAGATGGAAGAGGGCCAAGATATTCATGAACATCTTAGTCAATTCATGGAAGCAGTTGATAAATTGCCAGATATGGGAGTAGAAATTCATAAAGATCTACCTACTGACAATAATAATGCTGTACAGTCTGGGAGAGTCTTAAGAAAATTTTAGAGTGGCCATTGAAACCAGAGATGATCTTCCAACACCAGAGGCACTTAGACTACAGATGATTGAAGAAAGTGAAGCTAGGATTCAAAATCATCAAATCCCTAGGACAAGTGATGGTCTTGCAGCACAAAAATTTCGCAAGAAGCAGATAAACTGCAAAGGACAACCCGCGGACAAGTATTTCAGTGAATATGAAGACGTTAAATGTTACTCTTGCAAGAAATTTGGACATAAATCTTTCAATTGTCCACAAAGGAGAAAATTTAAAAGCAATTTTGCAAAAAATGGTGATGATAGAGATGAAAATGATGAAATCGCAACAGTAGCCCTGATGACTGGACAATCCTGTGGTTGTGAGAAATGGATTCTAGACCGTGGATGTTCAATCCACATCTGCAGGGATGAAGGTGTATTCAGGAACATAAATGAAACTAGGCAGAACTGTGTGAAATTAGCTAGTAAGCATACAATTCCAGTCGAAGGAAATGGAACTGTCCCCCTTACCACTAAAACTTATGCTCGAGGGAACTCTCCTTGTACTACATCTGAGTACGAACCTAATGTCAGTGGGAAAAATAACGGATAAAATTTAGACGGCATCAAAATTTTTAAATTGAAAGGAAAGGGGCGGTGTAAATTTACAATTTTCAAAATTTACAATTTAGTGACCCAAAAATCGTTTTTTTGACAACGGCATGTAAGGGTGTCACACTTGGAATATTTTTCAGCGTTGAGTCGGCTGCGACCACTCCCAGATCTCCAAGATTCTTAAATAACTGAGAAAAATCGATTTTTAGGTGAAAATTACCCTTAATTGACCAAATTTTAGAGTTGGGCTGCGTGTTCTAACATTTTCTTTGCGATCTCGTTACATGGCTGTTCTCAGTTTTATTCAGAACATGGTTGGCCTCAATGATCGGAATTTAAGAGTCTAATGTAATGTTATCCACACCTTTTCTTTGAAAATTCTCTCTATTAATGATGCTGCTTGACTGAGTACTTTTTTAAACTTTGTTTGAGTGATCTTGTGACGCGATTCGTTAGAAGTTATGAAATAATTAAGTCTACAGAAGTATGGGATACATTTCGATATTTTACAATAATTTATCACCTGTTACATTACAGTATGCAGAATCAACATCGATAGGGACTGCGCTGGATGATGCCAGGGAGCAGCTGATGTTTGACCGGCTGCTCAGCGGGATGAGCATCATGGGCAGTCTGGTGCCGCTGTGTCCTGTGACTCGAGGGTTCCCTCAGCGAAGGCGCCTCGATCCTCTCATGGAAGACGTGGAAGAGGATTCGAGCGATTCCACTTCCGTAGATAACAGCGAAGCAACGAAAAGCTATTCGACCGATCAGGTTTGTGATAAACAACTGCTTTCAAGTCGCTATCTTCTAAATTTTATTATAAATTCATTTATCAATATCTAAACAACCAATTGTGGCAAATAGAAATATAATAATACAGGCGATTAATTGTACGCTTTCCGTTTTATTATTGTTGCAGGGTAACAAATCTGACAGCTGCGCCCCCCGGGCACCATCAAGATCGGCCACTAGTACTCCTCATCGATTTTTCAACAGATTAAAACTTCGAAGAAGTCAATCTGCTGATTCCAAGACGTCTAAGCCCAATAAGTTGTAAGTATAACGTTATAACAAATGTGTAAATAACCCATAGTTTGAGAAAAAAACGGTTAAGGTCATACAAGACTCATACAGCTTGTCTACAGTCATACAGCTTGCATAGTTTACGGAATGTTGAAGTATATGGATTTGATATACGTTAGAATATAATATTATTATTTACGCACCATGGTGGTGTGGGTTTGATAGCAACTTCTACTTTATTATAATAATGGCTCAAGAGTGAACTTATAAACATTTTGGGAAAGATCTAATAGCAATTTTCAAAGCTGCGTATTACGTTTCAAAAACATTACATTTTCGCATCTTAAAAGGCTTCAATAGTTTCGGAAGTAATTAAATTCATTCGGAATTATCAAAAGCCCTGCCCTAAAAGCTCCAGAAAGTGATATCTAGAAAGGTTGGATAATGTGGGAGCTGCTAATCGCATCGTGAGAGTTTCAACTAGGACGCATGTGCCATAGATTCCACTGCAATTGAATTCACAATAATTCACCTAATCCACGGAAGGAAAACTGAAGATCTTACAGAATTGTCAAAGTTATCTTAATGCATAAAAACATTATTAAACTATAAATCCGTCCGATGCGTGCCGCACAATGGGCAAAACGACCGATCTAGGTGGAACAAATTATTCGTTGCCTCTGTATTAGGTATAGGAAATTGAATGCTGATCCCGAATATAACCCTTGTTCCTGTATCTAAAATGGCTCCTTCAGGCGTTTTCTTGAGAAAACCACATTTTCTAGCATATTTTTTTACTTTTATACAACGCAAAACACTTTTTATTCCACGAAAAAGTTGTGAAGGATTAAATTTTGTCGATTAACCACCAGAAATTCTTAGATTGATTGATTCAAATGAGAGTAAATGTATTTTAAATTTTGCACAACTTAGAAAATGATATTTATTATCTAGCCTATCCAAAATTTATTTTTGAATCTGAGAATATTATTTAGAACAAGTTGATTTGCCATAAAATTGGTAGTTAACAATTTTTTAGCACTCAAAGTGCTCAAATTTCAAAGCAATCAAACATAATAATAATAAAAACACGACAATTTACGAAAAATTTGCTCATCCGATCATGCTGTAGGACTCGAACCTTTTTCCTTTGACTGCCTCGACGAAACGAGGCACGTTCTAGATTAATTAACTGCTACTTCACTCGGTGGGCAGATCCAAACCATAAGTGCGATCATGGTGATTTTGTTTCGATCCGTTCCGTCCCACTGCGGATTGGATCCTTGTATCGTTACTCCTAGGACGGTCCACCCCTACTAAGGGCTGGGGGTCTAGAGAGTTTTTGGCGACTAGAGGGGTCTAGAGAGTTTTTGGCGGCTTTAACTTAACGTCACCCGTTACCGTAGTCTTGAGGGAGCAAACGAAGATGCTAACCCAAATGGAACCGGGAGAACGGTTGCCTTAATTTTGATGTCACGTTAACGGTGGTTGGGTAACGTGATATTTTTCCCCCAGCTGTCTTGTTGTCTACTGGTTGACTAATCAATTTCTTCATTTCGATATGAAACGCCGATTTTCAATCCTGAATTCGAATTTCATGTTGGTTTCAATACAGATACGGGCTAATTTCTCATTTTTAGTTTTCAATTCGTAAGCAGGGGATGGATAGTAAGCCTCAAGTGTGGAACACCACGGTTTAGTTGCACTTATGGGTCATTAGTCGTTACGAACTTCATGTTTTTGGGTTTTCTATTGGACAAATTATCAACAAGAGTATGAAAAAGTATTTATCTCTATGACAATGAAACAGGATTTTACCTGACAAAATCATCAGTGGAAGCAGCACTTCACGCAATGTTCACGAGAAAATAGCTTAGAGTTTAGGTAAACTAAGAACAATACTGCAAAGAAGTAGTGTCTTAAAACTCAGTTTTCTCATTTAAAATATGTGAAATAATAATAGAAACAAGGCTCTAATCGACCAAATAGAGCCTGAGCGCAAAAGAACGGAACTTTTCGATCGAGTTGAAGGCTAGTAAAGTTGAACAGCGGAGGCAGACTTCAGATGGCACATTCGGTTTCTACGCGACTTGAAACGTAAAATAACCAAGTTTGAGGGGTGTTCAAAAACCTACCCTCTACATCAACATAATTAGTTGGTAATGAGGCATTTGAAAAGAAAAACTATGATATTTACTTCAGCAGTATTCGAGTAATTTTGAGGTGAGCAGTACGGTTACATTTACAAGAAGGTTAGGCTGGTGCCGTGTGCCTTTAGGTCCCCAAACGGGTGACGTTAAATGAGCCATTCTAACGTACGACGTTGCTAACGTCCCCTCAAGGTCACGTACTCTTGGGTACGTTAGGGTGACGTTAAGGGTACGTTAGTGGTCACCAAAAACTCTCTATTCTGGAAATTTGTGACGAAAAACTTTACCCAACGAACGATAAAGAAAAATGGTAACCAGGCTATTCATACTCGTAGTTGAGTTATAGCGTTTATATTCTATTCATCAGGGCTCTATTCATATTTAATGAATATTCCATCTGGCATGAGTAATGGCAGGGTAAGGTCACGCTGCGTGGTGTCCTTCAGCGAAAGTGATTTATCAAAGATATATCCCCCCCCCCCCCCCAAGTCATCAGAAATGTGCAAGTCCGATCCCGTTGACAAGTATCTATAGCATTTCCAAGCCAAATGAAACCTTTTCCAAGTCAAATGAAACCTTTTCCAAGTCAAATGAAACCTTTTCCAAACCAAATGAAACCTTTTCCATATCAAATGAAACCTTTTCCAAACCAAATGAAACCTTTTCCAAACCAAATGAAACCTTTTCCAAACCTAATGAAACTTTTTCCAAATCAAATGAAACTTTTTCCATACCAAATGAAACCTATTGAGAAAAAAGTCCAGTCATGCAGCAAGACCCCATGAGCGAATTTTTGAAGAAATCTTTGACATTTCAGTCGCTACATACGAGTAGTTTAATCTGAATTTGGACAATGTTTCATGCAAATATTACCGATTTTTACAACCAGCAAACGGCATTATTTCGATTTTTGACTGATTTTTCAACTTTGAAATTTTTGAAAACTTGATACCTACATATTGTTATAGGAAATTTTACGCTGATTCCGAATATACCACATGTTAGTATGCTGAAAAAATTATTTCGCACAACAAATCGCAAAAAACAGGCTATTTTGAAATGTTTGACTACATTTTTGAAAATTTCAACTCGAAGATGTAATCCGATCATGCTGGCCAACGAACCTGAACTTTCGTTTTGTGTCCTTAACATTTTAAAATTTGTTTGAAGTTTCTTGCACAATTCTACGTACAGTGGAATGACACATACATACATACATTAAAAAATGCGTTAAACTTCAGAATATAATTCAGAATAGCCTGAAACGGATTTCTGCATAAAATTTTTAAAAAAGTTCACATTCTACAAATTTTGAGGCGAGAACAATAGCTTACTTTTCTTCAAAAATTCGCTAATGAGTGAACTGAGGTACCTAGATAGGTAGGTCCCTGCAATTTGCAGGTAGATGCAATTGTACCTATCATAGAAAGACGTAGACAAAATGAAAATCCGATGAATTTCAGGCATAGGATTACCGAAGTGGATCTCACCTTAGTAGAATAGGAAACAAGTAAGTTTGAGAAATTTCTGACTGTTGAATGTGAGTGGGTACCTACCTATCTAGGTACCTCAGTTCACTCATTTTCCCAATAGGTTTCATTTGGTTTCGAAAAAGTTTCATTTGATTTGGAAAAGGTTTCATTTGGTTTGGAGAAGGTTTCATTTGGTTTGGAAAACTTTTCATTTGGTTTGGAGAAGGTTTCATTTGGTTTGGAAAAGGTTTCATTTGATATGGAAAAGGTTTCATTTGGTTTGGAAAAGGTTTCATTTGACTTGGAAAAGGTTTCATTTGACTTGGAAAAGGTTTCATTTGGCTTGGAAATGCTATATATGGGCCTATGGGAGATTAAGGGCCAGTTTATCAATCACATCTATCCAATGGATCGGGGGATTTATCTGAGGGATAGCTTTATCCTCCAGAATAGGGGGTGTTTATCAATCCCTAGTTAAACCTATCTGGCGTTTTAATTTATCTGGTCCATGGACGGCTGGATAACAATTATAACTGGAGGTTAATGATATATCTAGAGCTTTCTAACCTCAAACAAGTTTATTTATTTACAAAAATCTTATTTGAATCTCGAGTTTGGTTGTCTTTAGTTTTGTACCTTCCAATGCAATGGATATTTAGGGATTTGTCTTCAAATAGCAGCAACGACGAAGATTCTATTGTAGCATAATTAGTTAAATGAAAAAAAAAAAAAAACCGTATATACCAAGTAACACCCCGTGTAGATCACATATGGGACGAGTGCGTACTTTTATTGAGGTTTCAGTTGGAGAAAGATACCGTTCTTTACATTCTTACACAGATCGAAGATGAAATTGAGTCCACAACTTACTGATCACAATAATTCATTCATAATAATTCAGGTTGCAATATCGCAATTCGTGTATTTCTCTCTCTAGAAATGAAGCAAATGGCAAAAATGTGGTGGTTTCTTATTTGCCGAGCTTGATAGCATGATGGACTTTGTTGTGTTGTGGACGTCAGACCCGGATTTTTTTAATAATCGACTCATGAAGAAAATGTAGCTCCTACTCTACATTGTGGTAGCTCCATGTGTAAATCGCCCTTATTTTGTCGCCTACAGGCACCAATGAGGATGCTAACGGCGCTTTCTGCCACACAAAATTTATCTGAGGGATAATTTTATCCGCTTGGTGATTCGGCATTGATAAACGACTCACATTCTTTATCTGGAGTATAGCTCTATACTCAGTTAGCTACCCTGCAGTTAATGTAGATAATTGATGAACCCGCCCTAAGTCGAACTGCTCCAGTATTGGAGCGTAATCGTTCCAGATCCAAATTTTTCATAGAATATAACACCTCTGTTGCTTCGAAATAGATGTTTCACTAACATAATGCTAAAGAATCAGATATTTGAAAAAGAAATTGTTTGCAATAATTTCAAAATGTTCATAGGAATCGTTTATTTGCAGCATGGAGTTCCTGAGAGGGAGCAAAAGCGAAGAGCACACGAGCAGTTCAGGCAACCGGCTGACTCGACTGTTCAGCAGAGAGTCCTCCGACGACATTCCCACCACATTACCAGCAGAATTCATTCAGAAAAGAGAGCATGTATGTCACATAATCCATTTAAAAATTACTCATATTTGGGTGTATTTGAGGGGCGAGTGCTCCGTGAGATATTTCGTCGAGCAGTTTAGGAGGGGAGAGTCCGAAGACACCCAGGAACTAGAAAAATATTGAAATTCTTGCGGGAATTTTCAAAATTATTCATTCGAAAACATTAGACTCTGGGTTTATACCGAGTGAACCTCTAACCACAAACTTAATTGAAATTCTAAAAAAACAAAAAAAAAAACTGAAACTTCCAAATCCTTTTTTTGTGGATGGGTACTCTGAATCCCCCCCCCCCCCCACCCAATTCCCATATAGTAAAAAACATTTTTCAAATCTTCCTATTAATTTGGATTCAGGGGGCCCATTTGCAAAACACCCGCATAAGCAATTAATATGAAGGATTGAAGGATGAAGAATAATAAATAGCCCCTGTACTAACTACCCCGATCTCGTCTCAATACTATGTACAAATTCATTAGAAAGGATTATCGAGTAATATACTTCATCCTGAGTAACCCATCCCTTCTTTCTGAAAGGCCCGGCTTTCTAAATTCAGGAGTAACGGAAAAATTTGGTGAAATCACTTAACAGACTGGCAACATTTACGAGTGCGATGCGAGGACGTTTTAGGTAAATCTACTTTTTAGAAATGGAAATAGATTACGGGTCTTCCAAAAATATAGTTTTCTTCTTCGTGAAAAAATAAATTATGATGTAAAAACGAAATACAATACTCTAAAAACATCAAGATTGGAATGGTAGGTATAATGTTGAAAACTCAATTAAAGACAAGTATACTTACTGCAACTCTTAGATTATTGACACATTAATCTGAATTTAGATTCATAATCAGAATCTACGGTGTCACAATTACTAAAGTTTATTTTAGGAAAATAACGACTCAAAACATATTCCTTTCAGCGATGTGCTTCAAATAGATTTCTCGACTGTTTCCTTTTCATTTTTCACTAGAAATGAAATATTTTTATTGGTAACGATTGTTTGAATTCGTGGAGAATCCTCCATTGTGTGAATATAATTATTTTTATATAATGTCTTTGATCTTGAAAATGAATTTAGAATAGTTAAAACTAGTAAGTCTCGATCTAGGAAAAAATTATATTTGAGTGAAAAACGCTAGCATGTCATTACTATAGCTTGGCTCAAATTTTGCTAAAATTGCTCACTTAGTTGAAAATAGAATTTGGGAGCGACTTAAAATTGAAAGCTTTTTCTCTTGGTATTGTAGTGCATTGTATTCAGGGGTAGGGGTGGGGGAGGGAGGGAGATGATTGATTTTCCGATTATAAAATTGTTAATCCTTTGATTTAATTTCACTTTCGACAGTGAAATTTCCCTGACAGGAAACCAAAACTGCCAGATAAATAAACATCAACCCGTATTATTAAAATACGTATAGGTTAAGGAATATAATAGAAGCGCAATTGAGTACGACCTACCATCGGTAGTAAAAACTGTTAGCGTTTTAGACAAAAAACGAGTTCGACATGAAAGAAGCAATTTCGTCATTCAGAATGACTAAATTTACTCAATCAGATCCATGCAACGAAGTCATTTGAGAAATTTTGCTCTCTTCAACCATCAAGTTTGAGTAGAATATTATTTGAGAATGGGGAACTTTTATGTGTTGGAATTTCACACATTTCACCTCAGATTCGGATTCAGCGCACTTGAAAAGCCCCTAGCTCCAATTTTGTACGCTCAGGCGGGAGCGTGCCATGACGTCATCGTGCAAATGAATTTCAAGGGTCATATTTACTGATCAGATACCCATCATAGCACCTTTTTGGAAAGCTCTCATCAAGATCTTTCTATTGAGCAAATGAAAAATAACCATGAAAATTCCCCATTCATAATAAATAAATAAATTCCAGATAGGTACAAGATTTTAGTCTTTTGGTCTGTCTGATTTTAGTAAGTATTTTTTTGTAGATAGAAATTTGGCTGCTATTTCAAAATTACAGGGTCAATATAACATCAATTTTTAATATTACGTAGATATTTTAAAAGTTGTTCTGATATCATCCTTTCGGTCTTTCGGAAATTCAATTTGATTTGGAATTTGAGATTACAGCTCTATTGAGGTTAACTATATTGAAAACTATTTGAACTTCGTTACCTTCGTGCATGAGAGCTACGCCTAAATTGTATTCGGTATGAATCAACTTGCCTATCTTTCCCACAGGGGCGCAGGATTTTCAGAGCGCTCTAGCGTCCTTCCAGAAAAGTTGCCATAACCTGAAAATCCTTGCTTTTTGTTATTACTTACAACCATTGTTTTTTTATTCTGCATTTTCGACCATCCGCCCCAAAAAGGCTACATGATCGTTTTCACTCAGCAAATCCAACATTGAGGAAACCATCAGAAAGCTGATATTCTGATGACAACTTTACAAAGACATACCTATGTATAGATTTTTAACACATTTCAATGACATTTGAGTACCTACGTTTTTCACCACAATTTTGTATTTCCTAATTGATAAATTTTTAAAAGAAATATTGCTTTAAAAAAAGTGTAATTTAGGTCTGTATCCCATTTTCAAAAGGAGATTTCTCTACATTCAAACCACAGCTTTCGAATTTTAAAAATATGATTTGGAATCTTTAGTCCCCCCTAATTGGTGCTTTAAACAGTTGGCGTTTTTCAAGTAAGGTAGGGTGGGCCAGGTGCGTACGAGAAAAACATTAATCTGACTTTGCCTGCCAATTACCTAAACAAATAACTTAAACAAATGTTTTCTATCTATGTGTAGACACGCTCTTTCTTATTTTACAAAAAACGTTCACCGTCAACAGCTACTCTTCTAATTGAAAACGATATCATTTCAAATGGCAGCAGTTCAGTAAGATACCTGGGAATGGAGTAAGATACACATGTTCAACAAACAAGAATGAAATCCTTAAAAGCTCTCAACTTACTAAAGGTTCTCGCTAATAGTAATTGGGGAAGCGATAGGTCTTCAATGCTTCGTTTTTATAGAGCGTTTGTACGTTCAAGAATTGAATATGGAGCTATATTATACAGAACAGCTCATCCTTCAAAACTGAAAACGTTAGACCCAGTTCACAATCAAGCAATACGCCTTGCAACCGGGGCATTCAGGTCGAGTCCGGTGGAAAGTCTAAACGACGCAGGAGAAATACCACTACTTACATGAGAGACGCGCGATTCTGGCCATGAGATACGCTGCCAAAGTTAAGTCTAGTAGTTCTCATCCTCTTCATGATGTCACATTCGAACCCCTACCACTTCCCTTGCCTGCAAACCAAAGAACCACTCTCAATCTAATCCGATCTGACCTTCATAGATTTTCCATTGTCCTGCCAAATTTCCAAGATGAGAACAATTCTCTCAAAGAACCATGGACATTACCATCGCCACAACTTTGTCTAACGTTGAAAAAACATTCGAAAAAAAAAAAACAACTGCTCCCCATGAGTTTTTAGCGGCATTTAGTGAACTGATGCACTCTTTTTCACCATGTCATATTGTGTATTGTGACGGATCGAAATCAGAAGTTGGTGTAGGATCTGCCATTGTGAGCCGAAGTAATGTATTCAAATTTTCGCTTCCGAAAAAAAAAAAAAAAAAAAAAAAAAAAATGTGTGGACAGCTGATAAAAGAAAACTGACGGTTGTAATAATTATTAGATGAAGCAAATTGAAAAAGAGATGTGAAAAACGATAACACAAAAAGCATCAAGCAGGCTAATGACAAGGCATTCATTTAGCGTGAAGGTTTGCGGTGAAATGGATTTTCGGAAGGTTCAGAAAGGTTTCCTTCAGTTTGAGTTCTCTACCCTCTCCCCGAGCAGGTCTGAAAAGTTCATGAACTCGCTGAACTCAATTCATGAACCCGATGCGGTGGAACACCTTAGCGAGTGTTGAGTTCCTGAACTCAAAACGCTTGGCACACGAATCACGTGCGCACAAGGTTCGGCGCCAAACCAGTTCCGAAAAGTTCATGAACTCGCGGTGCTTGGAACACAGCTGATATTGCAATAAGTAGTCACTATGGGAGTTATTGAACTCGTTCTCATGAATCTATTATAGTCGGGTACGTTAGACTCGACTCTGTTCGATCTCAGGAGAGTATGGGGGGTTTTCTGGGGGGCAGGACGAAATTTTCGATTAGAAAAACTTCAGTGCTGACCCTCAACATTTTATGCCACTTAATTAATGTAAATAGTTTTTAGCGAGTTTCAAATGTCAACAATAAAGAAAACAGAAGCCTATCGATTCCAAATCGTATTTTTTAAATGGAAAATGATGATTTGAAAATGGGAGGGGCTAAAGTAGAACCAAAAATAAAAATTTGGCTACTTGACTAATTTATTGAGGTAAAAAAGAGCTGCAGCCAACGAGATCATTATTTCTTTTTGAATACTTGATTTATTGACAAAAGAAAGAGTTATTATCTAAATCGTACAGAGAGTTATTGTCTGGAGTGAAACACACACAGCGCGCACACAGACGTGCATGAACGCACGCGCACTCACAATGATGAAAGAGTGCAAACTTCAGGAATCGTTTCAGAATGCCTCTAAACTGATTTTAATGAAGAAAATTTGGAAAAATTCAATTTTAAAATTTGTTTACCCATGGTAGCAATTCTTAGCTTTACTTTCTACAAAAAATCGCTAAAATGACAAAAACTTATATTTTACAGCAGAATATTAATCAAATAATGTTTATCAACTTCAAATTAGAACATTCAGAAATTTGCATACAAAATTATGCTAAAGGATAATGCAGGTACATACCAATGCATGCAGGTAATTCACCCCTCTATATTAAGTTCAAGTAAAAAAAGGTAAATGTAAATGTGTAGTTTGAAACTGTATTAGAGCTATAGATCATCACATTGCCGAAATTGGTTAAATTTGAGGCGGTTCCAGTATTAGGTTCATTTTTCTTGGATAAACACTGAATTGTTCATCTTGAGAACAAACTGTCACTTTTGAGGGATTTTCTGGTTATGGCAACTTTTCTTGGGGACCACTAGATCGCTATGAAAATCCCTCGCCCCTGTGAGAAAGATAGGCAAGTGTATGAAACATTTATATAGATTTGAAATCTTTAATAACTTCTCATTTTTAAATAAAACCGTCTTCAAGATGCGAAACGTACCAATTTTCAATAGAGATCAACAAACTTTAGACTTAATTACGTTCGTTGTTAATTAGACAAGTGATCATTCCGACATTTCTGAATTGAAAAATGAACTCCATTCGAAATTTAAAAGTTTCAAAATAAAAGAGTAGTTCTTCAAAACAAAGACTAAAAACTAATTTCATTCATTCAAATAGTTACATATTCGTTAATTTCCATTTTCAACAGATTTCATTTCCTTTAATCAAATGTATGCAGGCTTGTGTATGTTAACGTCTCTGAAAATACAAGATCACGTGTATTTCTTTAAAGAAAACCGGGAAAAATTATATTGAAATTATTTCACAATTTAAGCATCAGTGATTTATGAATTTAGCTTCCTTTCAAATTAATATCTTGAGTGAGACCCAAGTGCCGCGCAACTGGTACAATGTTCACATGAGCAACATGAAGAAGTTTGGACGTGATTCTGATCGTTCTTCTGTGCCCATTGAATAAAAATTGACGCTGCGAATTCTCTCATCATGCTAATTCTCAGATAATTTATTTAATGCAGATTAATGTACTATTTGAACTGAAGAAATAAAAAGACAAAATTACTTGATCCGGGAAGTGTATTGTCTAGGCTCAATATCTGTTGTGTTGAAAATTTCAGTATTTTCAAAATCATCTTCAACAATTTCCTTATTAGAGAGTTCCTAAAGTGATAGGGAGATAGAGATGAGGCGCCTTATCGTGACCGGAAAACACTAATGCGCATGTGCGGGGAGATAAGGCACCTCATCTCCAATAAGACAAATTTATTTCACCTCAACAGAATTCGCTTTATCCCGAACCAACCTATCCCATCTCTTCCTCCCTATCGCAAAGTAACCTTACACACCGATAACAGTGATATTCATTTCTTGTTGTTAATCATGATTCATGACAGATATTCATTTTCTTGTTCGTAAATTTTCGAAATCTGCCATTGCAAAACCTTTTGTGAATAAGAAAAGAACTAGGAAACTTAGAAATTCTGGAAACTAAATACACGGGATAGGCGGGAAAATCCCCTTGATGGTTCAGCGTTACTTGAAGATAAGTAGCGTCACTCCAAGATGAAATGCTAATTCGACCATCTTGACTTTATTAGGTTAGCATACGCTGTGGCTCGCCCCAGATGAAAAAATCACCAAGCACCTTATTAAAATTGACTTGTCATTTAGGAACTCTCTATTATAAATAATATTGTAGTACACGACCCAAATCACTTACATTGAGTTTAGTAAATATGTAGTTTGCAATAATATCTTTGTTCACTTCAACAATGAAGATGAGTCAGATTGATTTCGAAGGTCAATTCAACATCAGTAACAAACAATACTGTTAATGACCTAAACGTCCAAGTCGATAAAACAGTTTAATCGATTTATTTATTTCCTTTGTGTGAATAAACGTCGTTGTTGACGTTGACGTCGTTGTTGACGTATATATTTTAGTCAATTGTGTTCCAACTTGTACAATTCATCGCTTCATTTTCTTTTCAGAATGTTCAGAACATTAAGATTACAGTCCATTTATTTTGCAAGAAACAAAAAGGATTGTAATTAAATACACTTTTTGAAATAATGGGGGAAATTTACATTGTTTTTGACCTTTTTTCTTGCTATCTCGCAGGACAAAGTCATTGACACAATTTATGAAACGTATTTACCGTGCTATGTATAATGTATGTTATGATTATGTTACGTTGATACCTACGTAAAATAGGTTCTAAGGGCGGAATTCATAGGCAAGAATTGAGTGTGAGTGGAACCTCAAGTGTATCAATTAGAGGATTCGTCCATTGCAGTGAATTGGAATTCAAAATCGTCATTTCGAGGGCCTGCTGAGTGCACCCTGAGTGCACTTCCCAAATGCACACTTAACAGGATTTGTGTACGAAAAATGGCGTTGATTTGGGGTTCCTCTCAGCTCAACGATGCAATATCCTGATGTGAGGGCAGGAGGTCACTAAGTTCGTCTGCTGATGAGATTTATTACTATTTGGGTACCGGTACATTGTAGTGCATACATTATTTTGTTTGGTGCTTTTCTCAATTAATTGTCGGATTTCGATGGTTTGAATGAATTGTTCGCAATGGACGAATGTGGCAAAGAATGTGCTGATCATACTGAAACACAGCAGCATGAGAGTAGGTACCCTGAGCTGTTTTTACGAAAGCATTCGAAGCCAATCGAATTTTGTAATAATCAATAACGGAATATTTTGCAGACAATTCCAATTCGAGAAAGAGGCAGTCTTGGACATACGACGTACTACTTGTAAGGAACGCGAGCAAGTTGAAAATCCTGCAAATTATATTACACAACGGTCTATTATTCCTGTATTGGTCACTCTTTCCACACAGATCATTGGTCTATCATTATTATACCCATATGTAGCAAAACATCAAAACTTGGCGCTTTAAGCCACCCAAAAGCAGATTTTGCACCTTCACAGCTGCAGACTTCACGGTTTTAGGCTTTTTAGTAAATATGGAAAAATGTAGGGAAAATGACGAGAAAAAATACGGTTGTTCGAAAAGGAGGGAAATTAGCTGATCAGTGCGCCTCAGTAGGTACCTAATTACTTGTTCGTTTTCGAGGTGTTCCAAAGGAGCTCCATATAAATTTCAGCACCGTAAGTCTTCTTTTGTTAACGACAGATTTTATTTCTAAGAATCGATTAAAACCACACGGATCGCTGCCCGTTTATCCGTTCGCTCTCCCTTGGGACAAACTGGTTAAACATTGTAAAAGTCGCCTGAGAAACCACGCGATCATATCAGCTGATTTAACTCAAATGGAATTCTCGTTTCACGAAATCGAGTTTATTATTATGATCCTCACCTGTAGATGGACGTGAAGCGTAGGTAGGCGACTTGTTTTACCTTATTAATTTTCAGTAAGTGAATGCCTATTTCAAAGTCATTATATGTACTTAGATCTGAGGGACTAGAATAGTGATGATGTGTTATTGCATTAATTTCCTCTCTGTAAGGTGCCCATATCGACGTTGGCATACCTATTCATGACAAAGTAAGCCTTTTACCCGACCACCAAGAAATTCAGTTACGCAAATCAGTTACGAAGAGCATTACGCTAAGGGACCCAAGGAGCTTATTTCTTTCTTGATTTAGCTGCTGTGCTGATATTCTGAATGAAGCTTCTTTAGGGTGATTAGAATACAATTTCACTGCACGGAGGCACACTAATCAGCTGACAGATCCTCGAGAATAATATGTTTCGTAATCGACTTATCTTGCTGAAACCTGAAATGGGACTCCTTTGGGATATCTAGAATACAGTAAATTATAAAGTATACAGGTGAACTGATCAGCTAAGAGACCTCAGAGACTAATGTCTTTTCTGATAGACCTACGGAACTAAAATTTGACATTTATTTAGCCCTTAGGGTCACCTTTAAAACAACGTCACGAGATTCGGAGGACTACTCATCAGCTGTCAGTTTGTCTGTTAGCTCATCAGACTGATATCTTTTCTAATCGACTTAATGAAATGCATTAGGTAATTGTAATGAAGGACTTCATGTGCTTGAAACAAAAAGGTTTATAATTAATATTATGCAATCTATGCAACCCTTCTATATGGGGGGTTGATGAAGTTCTCATAACTCGTAAAACTGTGGGGTCCTGGCGCTGTAAAACAGTAAACCCATTTGCAAGGCAGAAGCCTCGAGTTTCGATAATATACCACATAATATAATATATACGGGGTTTAATATTGAAGACCAGTAATCTGCGTACAAGTTCTATCAACTCCATAAAAAAATAAACCTTGTGTAATCATTTTTAGCGTTCTGAATTCTACGCATCTTAAAACGTAAAGCAACAAATTTTGAGGGGGGTTAAATTTTTTTATTTTTCTAGGCTTTGCAAAGGTTCATTATTGGCTGATTTGCACCTAACTGCCGAATTAGCCACCTAACTCAACTCTCTATGAATGGAGGGTGACCCTCTATTTGGACAAACGTGAATGTGTACGCAAACTCCCGCACAATAAACCTTGGCTTCGGTGCGGCGGAGAGGGAAATTGACCCCCCTCCCACGGACCCTGAATTAAAATAATACGCAAACTCGGGGTTTGTCTGTGAATTCCGCCCTATATCTTCCAAAATCCAAGGCCTAAATAACTTCTCGAAACTCAAATAACATTATTCACTCTCATACTGTGCTTTGGATGAGAGTCGGATTTCATCAACTAGTTTTCTTGATAATTAAATTTCGTAGTCTTAACGAGAGTTACCATTGCCGTGCAAACAATGCATTTACTGTACCTTCTCATTCTCATTCAATCATGTTTTGATGCTGTTTTTAAAATGCCTTCTAAGATTTTAGCGCTTTTTGAATTAGGTAAATCTTTTTTAAGCGAAAATACTTCCTGAAATAAAGAATTGACTTGAAATTTTGCTATTCATAGTTATAATATTATAATCCAGTATTTTTAAAAAATTGTAACCTGTTATTTGGACAGATGGATTTGAGTAAATTTTTTTGACTCTTGTATTTGTACAATATCCGCTCTAAATAAAAGTTTCTTATTAAAATATGATTTGCGTTAGTTTTTTATTTATTTCCTTAATCACCGGTCGTAATTGAGGGGAAATTGCGCATGTATGATATTGAAGGTTGAACTGAAGTGAACTGAAGTGCATATCGTAGGTTAGTATTTGAGAAATATTAACCGAAATATTGAAATTTGGGTTGGGAATACAATTTTGGCCAAGACCATGAAAGACATGCACAGGGTAAGAGGGAGGGGGTGTTTCAAAGTGAATGTTAGTATTACAATTTTATGCAATACCCAGTAGCATTTCTTCGTTGCTAGGTCAATGTTTTAAAAAATTTATGAGACCTGTAAAAACGGCAACATGAGCAGTAGTCTCTCAGTTTTGAATGATTAAGAAGTGAATTCTATGAAATAAACGTTTATCCAAAGAATCAGCATACGCATTTCAAAAAGTTAACAGATCTGCAATACAAATCGCGTAGGTGTACTCTGTTTTCACGGGTTTTGTATCGCTGGGGCCAAAATGTTATGGAAATGAGATATTCTTGAATTTGTACAGAGTGAAACAGCTTAAAATCAACAATCCGTAGAAACCGCGATTTTTCCGCGAGTAAAATCATCGAATTAAACTTTGCCAAAGCATCTGTTTGATTGAGTGAGAAGTTGAGAAGGTGTAGGTGGGTGTGAGGTACCTAAAACTTGATATCAAAGAGTTATGGCCTTATGTAAGTTGCTCTTATTTTACTTTAAATGTATAACATTAGTGTCATCATACTAACAGTTTTATCATTTATTTGAAAATTCAGTAGTCCAATTACAAGAAAACAGGATGTAATTAGGATTCTAAGAACTCTGTAGAAATATTGTTGTATTTTAATTTAAGATGTTTCCAGCCCTTTGTGAGAACTAAAATTTGGGGCTGATTGGGGACCTCAGGAGGTCATATCTGCTAAGGATTGCGATATATACAATAAATTCTTGAATACCACACTTGTGTCAGAGACCAAATTTGACCCTTGTAGCAGCAATTTTGATTGTAAAGAGCAGATTGGCGTCAGGTTGCCACTACTTTGGCTGCAGAATAATGAACATCTGTTTACTTACCTACCTGATTTCTAAACAGTATGCAGGAATGACTGTGATTGTTACGCCAGATCAAGAATCATTCTTGACATTGTTAAAACTCATGAAAATAATATTGTGATATTCCTAGGTTGACAATCTTCTCTTCTCATTAATCTCACTTTTAAGGAAACTTTTAACTTCAAATATCATTATAATGAAAACTACAAATACAATACAATACAAATGTAAGCCTTGCGTTCTAAGAGATTCCAACGAATCTGCAGGCAACTTATGAAAGTTGGGCTGATTTTTCCTGCCATCAAAAACAACATTTTCGACATCCATATATCGGAGAGCATTGCCAAGTACTTTGGTACTTTCTTTACCTAATTAACTCGCATTATTAGTTACTTGGCAACTAAAAGCTAAGGCGTATGCTGTGGAACTTTTCATGTAAAACCCAATCTCAAGTTGGTAGTTCTGAAGGAATATTCAGAGGAGAGGGCGACATCTCATCTCCTTCCTACACACCTGCAGCCCAGGGGCTGTAAGAGGTATCCAGTAAAGCTTTAGCTTGCTTCAAAAAGTCTCCCGAGTTACAAGCTCCCTTTAAATATGAAAATGTTTCGGGTTTCTCGAGGGTCGGTCAATAAAAAGTCTATATTCTAGGCCGACGTTTCGAAATATTTATATTTCATCTTCAGGGCTACAAACAGAGGAGGAGTATATAACAATCAGAATCTTCCTAATGTGGATGCGAGTTAGTATGAACAGACAGGATGAAAACTATGGTTTTTATATATAACTAACTTAGTACTCAATATATATATAGTGTTAATTTACCTTGGAAAACTGTATTTGGACGCCTATTTCATATCAATCCTCGTCATAGAGCTTTAGTAGGTAGCTCTCTACTTAAACCACATCTTTGGGTATACTGAGAAAACTTTTTACTTTGGGGTATACTGAGAAAACATTATTTAAGTTATACTGAACAGAGACGAAAATTGAAGTTATAAGAGCAACGTGGACGAAAATACTATCACAGGTCAATGACTGATTAGGAAACTGATAACATGTTTTTATTGCCAATGTCTTGGCATTTCTGTGTGTGGACACAGTTTGTACTAAAGCTCTATGACAAGGATTGATATGAAATAGGCGTCCAAATACAGTTTTCCAAGGTAAATTAACAATATATATATTTAGTAGGTACCAAGTTAGTTATGTATAAAAACCATAGTTTTCATCCGGTCTATTGATATTAACTTGCATCCACATTAGGAATATTCTAATTGTTATATAGGTACCGCTCCTCTGTTATCAGCTCTGAAGATGAAGTATAAATATTTCGAAACGTCGGCGTAGAACATAGACTTTTCATTTACCGAACCTCGAGAAACCCCGAAACATTTTACATTTAACTCAGTGGTCGAGAAAACCCAGCCTGTTTATACACCCTTTAAATGTGTTTCTATATTCTTTAAACAAAGTGTTATTCAATCAAAAACCCATTTCCTAATATCTTCGGTTATTTACGGACTATATTTAACGATACCTACGTACTTCAAATGGTGGGTTAGTTTTGTATGAATATGATGTCGAACATTTCAAAAGTGAATTGATTCTAAAGAGGTTACTAATCAATATCCTGTTTGTACTTTCATGTAATTGTAGTGTAATAAAAGCTAACATTATTCCTATAATAGAAGGAAAATAACAAACCAGGGGGCCATAACCCGTTGATTCAAATTGTTAACCTCCCACCCGACTCCATGCTTCATTTTTTTACTCCACAAAACTAATGTTGAATTTCTGTGTCGAAAGTGCTCGATTAACGTCAATCGTTTTGCTGTAGGACAAAACGCTGGATCGAAGGTTTTGGAAACAGCTGAGGAAGAGGCGGTCAAGCAATGATGCAACGGCCAAAGGCAGCGGTTCGGGAACATAGCATTGGATAAGACGCAAACTTCGGATGAAAGCACCGACCTCGCGGTTCTTAAGCAGCTAAAAAAACGAACTTTTCCCAGTTTTTTACTGTGTTGTTTGACTGAAAAGGGGATTGTGAGGCACCTTACTTTCAAAGGAGTAGAAGAATGTGCCAATACTTGTATTGTCGAGGTTTTCTTTGAACGGTATAGCCATCGGGAAATGAAAAACGTAGGGAAGTTTTGGATTGAAGTATAAAAATGTGTTAGCGTCACAGTTGGGGTTGGATTAGGAAGACACCAGGCAGAAATCAGCCACTTAATTATTATTAAGCCCTATATTTTACTGATCATTTATGGCCAGAGTTTTAAAAAGCTTATGATGATTGTTTCAATTGTTCCAAATTTAAATGCAATCCTTGACAGTTCTAACTAGTAGGAGATGAACAATTCAGGCGAAGAATTGGCGAACGTCTGATTGTTCCTGTTTAGCCAAGAATGCATTAACCAGCTAGGCTTTTTCTGATCCCTTCGAGCTTCCGTCATTTTTAGATCACAACCCGGAAAGAATTCTACCTCGTATAACTTTGAAGTACAGAAGTCCATGAAAAACCAAAGTTTTTATGGTTTTTGAAGATGGGATAGTAACACTTCTAATTGTGTTAAAGTTTCGCAAAGTTACGTAATAGTCTCAGCATTCAGCAAGATGAGTGAGCGATTTCAAACCTAATAATGCCTGGGGGAAACCGCAGAACCAGAACAATGGATTTACAAAACATTTAACATCTCAATGCCCTACTCTAGGAATGTAACAAACTTCTTATGTAGGAAACTTCTCGTAAATCTGCTGTTTTATTTCGATGCAAATTGTATTGGTATATGGAACATAATTTCGTCCAAGCTCGTCTCATGCAGATAAAGGAATAGGTACTGAAGGTGAAGGAGTAGGAATTTGAAGAAAGTTGTAAGATTTTACGGTGCATCCGTATATTTTTTTTCGAACCTGGATGATGCCAAACAAATTTGATGAACGTCGGCGTAAAGACGATTACCGGTAGGCACAGACCAATCTTGGAGAAACGGCAGTTTCTGAATACCAATCTAAAAATTCGTTGTCATTTGAATAGATACCTAGATACCTACCTACGGACCAGAACATTCCTGGAATTCAGAGGACGACTAACAGGTGATTACAGAAGCATTACCAGCTGCAGACATGGAGATGCTGATAATATAAACTGTCGGATCATTCACACTTGTTCTTGCATAAAAGGGCTTATTGAAGAATCATTTTTATATAAAGTCTTCATGGTCTTCCAGTATAATGTTCTTTAAAGTGGTCGAAATAAGGAAGTGATAAAAGGATATAAGAGGCTCTGATAGATAATTGATGGGACAGTTTTTTGTCAAACTGACGAATTGTCCAGAGTGAAGACGCTGTGATAATAAAGACTGCTACTCATGTTAATCATAGGTCTATGAATGCTTGCAGGATTCAGTTTGGGTTAGGGTGGAGGGGCCATTATTACCCAATCTTCGACGTATCACTAAAAATTACCTACCAATTGTACAATATAGACATGCCTCTCACATCTGACCAGTTAGACTCATTGCATACCTAATTTTAAGACGCTTTATCTATGCGGTATGGCCATGGCTCTGGGGCCACCTAGGAAGTTGCCATGGGTGAGGCGAATATACTTTCCTATAAAAGATATTTGCACTAATTGCAAACTTGATGGTTTAATTAAGTTTTCGCAAAACCAAATTGGAAATCTTGTGGCAGACATGGTAAGGCTGGCATGGTGAAGAGTGTTAGTGGAATCGATCATGAGGAATTCTGAAAATTCCTCAGGACTCGTAGCTGATATTCAGGTGCACGGGGTTTGGGATAGGGAAAGATCGTCGTTTATCGACACCCGCGTAATAAACGCTGACGCTGATTCCTATGCAGCCCACCAGTAGTCTGATTTAGCTGAGAATGCCGCAAGAGAAAAGCACCAGAAATATTCTGTGGCCGAAGAAGACATCAGTGCTCCTTTCTCACCACTCATTACCTCCTGTGAGGGAGTTCTCCATCGAGAGGTCTCAGTATTTCAAAGAGCTGAAAAAAAGAAGGAGACGTCCCAGATCACAGGTATGAGAGGAGGTCAAAATTCAAAAGCTTGCGAATTCGCAGCCCCATAAGACGCCTCCGATGTTTACATCCGAACAGTGACCAAAAAGGCAGCAATGATGGAAGATAGAGCCTCGGAGAATTTTTCGCATTTGTTCGTTAATAATTTCAGGAAGGTATCTGTGTAAACTAGAGAATTCATCGTCACCTCGTGGAGTCATTTGAAGCCTGCTTGCTGTTCCCCTGTTTTTGCGAAGGAGGTGAGTGTCTCATTTTGTTTCACCACAGCTCTCATACCTATCTTCATTGTCCTATTAGCTATACTAAATCAGTTTTTCTTGCAGATTCTATTCCTGGTATTAGTTTTCAAAAATGAATGAAAATCATCCTTTTTTCCTAGCTGATTCTGCAATGCATTTCGAGTTTGATACACTCCAACTCTTCATCGGGCAGTCCATACAGAGTTCTATAGGGTGACAGGGGGGGTATATATAGTGAAACAGTAGGTTTTCCTTGTACAAAGAGCAGCTTTCCCTTGCTTAGATCCCATCTCAGGGGCATCATATTGGTACCATTTATGGTTTTTGACGGGGTTTGGAGGGTTGGAAAGGTGCTTTTCTTCCTGGATGAGTAAGAAGGATGTCGGGCGTATATGTGGGTTTCTAATATACCCTTTTCAGAAGTAGTTTGTCGAATATTGGTCATTAAAAGGGGTTTCTATCTGGAAAGAAGTTTTCTAAATTTTATTAGGTGAGAAGAATGAAATACTTTTTGCGGAAAAAGGCAGTCTGTTATTTGTTAATATCGATATGAAATTTTATCCAGGTTTCTGTACTTCACAGTTGTTTCTGTTCTTGGCTATTTTTGTTTCATGTTCTTGTGTTTCACACTAAACAGGCTATTTTCGTTTAAAAACAGCAGCAGTACCTACCACGCTGACAGTTAACGATTTTGTCCACCCTTTAGTTGTTGGCTGTGATATTAGGCCGGCCATACACGTTACGGTGGACCGGAGAGGTATACCTGTACAGGTGACCGTAAACGTAAACCGGAGCGTTTGTGCTATCCACTTCAGGAAAACCTACACAGGTAAAACGACCTGCGCAGGCGGCCGGAGAAGAATCGAAATTCAATTCTTTTTACCTGAACAGGTGTGCCCCCCTGAGCGTGTGTGTGGGCTGCTTGGTTTTTCCTGCTCAGGTTTGAGACAGTTATGGCGAATACACCGACTAGAGAGCTTCCTGTTGTGCTTACATCTCTCATGTGGTGAGATAGAAGTTTACATCACCGTTTTGTAAACTTCTTCACTCATCCGCAAATAGGTACGATAATCGAAGGATCTGAACACAGTTCTTTCAATAAGTTTGTATGAGTATACTTTTAAGCCAGTTTTTACACCATATCCTCCGTTTTCGTATTTTTTTTACTGTTCATAACCTCTAACAAACCCACCATATCAATCACGTCATCTTGTTGTCTCTCCATTTCTCGACTGTAGAAATCCTTCACCCATCCGGTTTACCGTCGCGTGTGTGAGCTCTCGCCTGTGCAAGTATACCGGAGAGCTAAACCTCTCTGGAAGAGAGCTGCACAGGTATTCTTCTCTGGTCTACCATAACGAGTACGGCCGGCCTTAGCGGTAAAGGTGAGGGAGTACTGATAGGTGACATCACAGAAGTTCCTCCTTCAATACCTACAAAAATAGGTACCAAATGTTTATAAGGTCACTTATTAGTGTCGTGTAACCCCTTGGGCTTAATGAATACAATTTGAAAATAAAATAACAATAATGTATAAATCTATTCATACATCAGAGTAATATGGAAGTTCCTGTGTTAATCAGAGATATGGAGCACCGTGAAAATCCGCAATAGCTGTAATATACCAAATATTTAAAACCAAATTGATAACGTTAAAAATGATAAGTAAATCAACATTTCAGTTTTAAGAAATTGATCGCAAATGCGTTTCTACAAGACTTCGAAAAATTTGTATCTAGTCACTTACGAGTTAATATTGTTATTGTATTTATTGTTAATGTTTTATAGTTGGATTGCCTGTTGTTAATATAACTTAAATAGTAGACTCGTAATTTCTTGTAAATAGTTCGTTTTCTTCATTCCGAATTAAAAGAAAGAAAGAAATATTATGTATAAGGTCATTGAAGAGCCTCAAAAGGCTTGTTTATAGGAAACCAATTCTGTCAGCTTTACTACTTCACTAACATAGGCTCTAAATATGTGATATAACTGTAAAAATAGGTATATAGCGTGGAATGAAATTTCGGATTTTAATGATATATCGATTTTTTGAAAAACAATTGACTTTAACTATTTGGGTTTGTTGCCAAAAACATAAAAATGAAGAAAAAAAAAAATTGAAAAAAATTTAAATTGTTTGTGTAGAAATATTTGATGATTTTCGTAGTTAGAAAAATACAAAGAGAAAATGCTCAAACATTAAAAAAAGCACTGGATTGTTTCGGTATGGTGTGTGTGGATTGAAAATCGCTTCGAATAATATTTGGGTATTTAGAGGTATTCCCCATTCAACGGGTTTTGCGGTGAGATTTTCTAATTTAACAGACTATACGTTTTCTTTTGATGACAATATAAGTAAGTTACGTAAAATCCATTACGTGAAATTGGGTATCGTTCTATTTAAGCCCCCTTTTTTGGCGTAAATCGATGGTTTTCCCATTAAAAAGGAATTTGGGGTATGAAAGCATTATTTGAATATCTTCTTTAACGTGATTGAACGATCACCTGTGGCTAACATAGAACTATGGAATTGAAAAATGTGGCGAATGTGTACATATTTTATCCCAGTGGTAAAGTACCGTATGAACTTCTTCCTTGTGAAAGCAATTTAGGAAACAGTTTCTATATTTTTTACTCAGTGAGTTCAATGTCCAGAATACAACGAAAAGTCTATAATGAACTCTTTCCCAATCCATTTGATGAGTACTATGGAAGAACGGGCTGTCATGGTTTTTTCGAAGTTTGAAAAAAAAAAAAAAAAAAAAAAAAAAAAAAACGGATTTGAATGGGGGGAAAAAACTCAATAAAATGTATATTTTGCGTTCAAAATTCTGAAATTTTGAAATTGAGATGTCAACGTCCAGTTAAAAAGTATTAAAAATGCCAAAATTCTTTACAAAACTAATTTTATTGAAATATAACGGAAAAACTGCAAAAATTCACAAAAAATAGCGAAAGAACGCGATAACTCTCTTGACAGCGATTGATTTCTTCACTTTTGGGGTCATTTCTCGAAGTATCTCCTGGCTTTCTCAGCACAAAATATTCTTAAATGAATCAAATCCCTGAATTTTTCGTAAGGGATCGAAATTTTTCTTGTGTACGTTCTTGATGGCAAGTGAAATTCTGATGAACGATGTGGCTGCTGAGCAAAACTGGTGAAATCAGGGCATCCGCTTCAAGTCTTTTCTTACTTCTTGGCGAATTCGGCGTCACGAATTTACGAGTAAATTCTCCGTTATAGCTCTCACAACAGTAAACTAGCCGAGGGTAATCAACATGAAATTTCACGGCGCATTCTCTTGGATCTGACGGGAGCTGTCACAGCGTGTAGCGACGATACTCGAACTTCTCATAGATGTACTTGGTTTAGCAATATGAACATCCCCAGACATCGCTGGAACATCAACAGACGAATGAAATTACGGGTCTGATCAGCTGAATTTTCGTTATCTCTGAATGTATCACTTTACTTATACATAATTTCTTGGGCCTCATTCGTTGTCCCCAGGTTGCAGGGCAGCACCATCCTCCAGGCCAATGCATCCCAAGATTAGAAGTGGGGGCCATGACGCTACTGCTCAAATAATGGCAAACTACACTTTCACTTTCGTCCAGGCTGCGACTTGTGAATATGGCTTTGACCACTTAACGGTCAACTCTGATGCCATTTGTTTCAGAAACCGGTCAAATTCAGTGACCCATCACATGCACAATCAAGGTGAATGAAAGATCCTGGTACATACTTTTCATGCTTTGCACAGCAGCGATCTGGGCAATGACTGGCCGTTCGAGGTGGGCTTAAGAGGCAGCGTCGGCGTTTAGAACGCGGTTGCCGAAAATTGCTAGCCATTCTTTATGCCACACCTCGGTTACCTTGAAATCTACCTGGATTCTGGAAATCTGCACGGCCTGAAATCTGAAACAACAGGTTCTACAGCCATGCCACTCCAAGTTATTCCTGTCATTCGAGAACACACATATATGAGAGTAACCTGGTCTCTCTTCACGAGTACTCCTTTCTTGCAATTTAGAACGTGAATGAGGTTCAGGTTGACCTAATTGAGGCCAAATCACCACATTCATCACATATCCCGGGAAATTTAGCTGGTTGTCAGCCATACCAGATGGAAATGGCATAATGAAATCGTGATTGAGTCGTCACAATAGAAAGCCACTTGATGCACCCCTGATACACCTAAAAACGCGTTGCTGCTCGATTTTTGGATAGACCAGCTGCAGTTTATTTCTGGTATTATACAACATTATTGATCAATAAACCAAACTCTACAAGAGCTGTCTTGGCACTAATTGGCCAACCAATAACTAAGAAAGTTACGAGTCGTTCTCCGTTTAGGATTCTCCTACGGATGATTCACTTTTTGAGTGACATTTTTCTTACCCACCTATTTCACTCACTCATCCCTATCCTAGATTTTCATTGTCGATGAAGAGTAGAAAGACTCATACGATGTTGTATAATGTATTTCTATTCCTGCGTATCTCGTTTTCCACTGGGTTAAAATAGTCCCACATGTGCTGCCACTTTTTTAACCCCATGGTTCTCATATTTGCCGCAGGTATAGGAGATTTATTGGCTGTCCAATCGTATGAAACAGCAGAACCACAAGATTATTCTAAGTATAACCATAGTTTATTTCATGTATAAAAAAACAAACTAAAAAAAGTACCTTAAGCTTCAATGCTAGCTTTGCTTCCTCACTACCGAAGGTAGGGAAGTTTTGTGTTTTTCAAATTTAGCTGAAGGGTAAATCTTGGATTCTATGGTTATTTTGAGCTATGTTCGACTCTCTACTAGTAAACAGTGAAATTTCATGAAAGCGTTGGTCTAGTCATCTACGTATGGTCGTGTATCATAGATACTCGTAGATTTATCCATATGTTTCCAGATAGGTAGACATTAATGAACAGTGGGTCATCAAGACCAACTTTCAGGACCAATCACCAGAATTTCATGTTGTTGGTCCATTTATTTCAGTGCTGGTGTACATCACGACTCACATCCTTACAACAGACGTAGGTACACATGATTTTACCATAATTATGAAGGCCATACCTAAAATTTCCCTAGTTGAATTTAGACTTCATTCAAGACTCTATTCATTTAAACTGTTTCGACGTTGGTGCTAGGAGTTGTTTTCTTATTTTAATTTAAATTGTTCAAACAGAGCTGTAGCATACGAATTTAAATTTTAATAAACAGTAAATTAAAAATGAAAAAGTCTACAGCAAGCAAAAACATTCAAAACACAAAGGAACAGAGTTTGAATTAAACAAGAAAAAAAAAAATAAAAAATAAATAAATAAAACCTAATAACAATCCTGAAGTCTGGTTATTATTCCCACCATAATGAAATAAAAAACGATTTATTGGACTCATTATGTTATTTCTGAAATCGTTTTCACAGGTGATGTCGATTTCAGTTAATGCACACCTAAAATGTAAAATCACCGAAGAAGGAAATACCCAATACTTCCACTCGTGTGCTTCCTTCTGTATTAATGTGAATTACGCTAAAATTCAGTGCAATTAACAACATTTAAACCTAACTTGAATTTCATAGGGATTGATTCCATGCGATTAATGAAAAAGAGCTGATTTTTTAGATCTTTCTTTTCTAAATAAAATTTTTTAGGATCACGTTCTACAAAACATTGTCGGTGGTTTAGGTTCCGACCACAAGTTTTGTCGAGTTTACTATAGTGACAAAAACACCACTTTTGAAAAATCTATTAGAAGAACTAAATAATATTATATTATAATTTTTTCATTAAATTTACGACAAATATAGCATTTATTACGAAAGCATTCGATTCGAAACAGGTTGTAAAACAGTAAAAAGATTATATGAAACTAGATTGATAATCAAAATCATTATTTTCCGTGGAACTATACTCAGATTTGAAAAATAAGTATAAGAGAAATTTCTAAATTTATTACTAGGATTCCTTTCAGTAGCTGGGATAGCTTTGAAACTTGTCTGAAAGCGAGTTGAAATAGATTTTGAGATTTTATGGGTGACATATTTAATTCTTAACTCGCGATCTTAAAGGTAAACCTCGAGTCACAATGAAGTAGTTTGCAACGTTATATTTTGTACGGATAGTGAAAATTTTAAAATTGATTTTTTTCGAGTAGGAAAGAATTTAGAAAGCAAATTATTTAATAATTGGTTTATCAGTGGAAGGAGAAAAACGCAATTGTCAAATGTCAAACATTTTTTGATTAAAGATTTTTTAATACATATAAGTAGTTTTTGTTTATTAACCCAAATGTTACCTATCTGTTATGAAAAAGAAGTTTTGTGTTTCAAAACAGAATTTTATAATATTAGTTCTTAATGACAGAAGAACTAATGCTCTGTGCCTAAATGGTGTAATTGGCCTTTTTGGTTGGATCTAATGATTGTCGTGACTAATGGTCGTGGTTAATAAGTAAGACGCAGAAATTAATCAGTGGAATTATTTTTATACCTATTTCTTTTGTAGTGCTCCATTAAAAGGGAGGAGATTTGACTAAGCTGTTGTCAGGGTGTATTTAATTTAGAATACAATCCAATATTGGTAAATGAGATACCGCACTGGGGTGTAGGTATGTGACGATAGCGCTCGGATTAGGTATGAGTATAAATCAATAATAGTTTATGTATTAATAATAATCTGTTTTTATTTGAAAAGGCCTGTAAGGCAGTACAAAAGTCAGGAGTAATACAAAAATATAGGAATAATAAAAAAACAAGACAAAATAAGGACTAAAACAAGAATGAAATAAATAGATAAGTCCGATGCAAATAAAAAATTGATTGAACTATGACTTTTTTTTATATTCTTTATTTAACTTTTTGTATATTACAATACTATATTGTTTTGCTGGTTTTGAGGTAAATATTTTATTTGTACTCAAGTACAGTGGAACATGTGTGAGGGTGGCTGTCCAGCGACAGTCCCTCCTATCTTTCAATAGCAAATTTATATAAAAATATCGTTAAATAATGATTAATTTTAGATTTAAATAAGTTAATAAATAGTTTACGATTTGATAATATGACTAGATGCTTTCCGTTAGATCCGTAGTCCTTTTTCTTTTGAGACGTCGCGATAGCCATGTGCTATCCCATGATGAGAGAAGTTCGTTAAACGCTGGAGATTGGTGTGATGTGATATTATCATGCATACGATTCATAGTTCTTTTGATCACATCTTCCACTTCAGGCACCTCTAGGTCACGGTGGATTGCATTGTTCCTTACAAACCAAGGGGCATCGGTGATCATGCGAAGCACGCGGTTTTAATGTGTTTGAACCCGTTTAATTTGCGATTTGCTGGCCAGGCCCCATACCGAGCAGCCATACTGCCATATAGGGCGAATAATTGTCAGGTAAACTAGACGTTTATTGTCCAATGACAATGGCGATGTCCGAGAGAACAATGGATTTAGAAGATGTGTTCTCGTGCGGAGTCTCTTAACAAGCTCACCGATATGGAAGACGGAGGTGAGGTGTACACCCAAATATCTGACCACTTCAGCCTCAAGTACCTGGTTGTCATTCATGGTGATTGGGTTCGTTCGATAATTCGTCTTGAGCGTGAATGTGGTGGTGCAGGACTTGCTGGTATTCATGGTTATTCGCCATCGTTTAACCCATTCTGCAATGTCATTAAGGTGGTGTTGCAAGTTTTCAGATGCAGTTGTGCCTGATGAGTTGCGGGAGAGCACAGCGTGGTCATCAGCAAACATTGCAGAAGTTGTATTTTGAGCTGATGGAATGTCAGATACGTAAATGAGGTACAATATTGGACCCCACACGCTTCCTTGAGGCACCGATGCCATGATATTTCGGCTAGGAGACTGCGCACCACCACATTTCACGTGAAATAAACGGTTAGTCACAAAGGACTGAACGACTCGATAATAGGTGTCAGTGAGCAGAGGCTTGAGTTTGTACAGTAAACCGGGGTGCCGAACCCTGTCGAATCCCCTGGCAAACTTGCTGATTTTCATAGGTTTCGAGGATATCCTCTACCACTCTGTGGAGCTGCTGCTGGCAAGAGTGTAGGAGTCGGAATCCGAACTGAAAGTTTGGAATGACAGGGGTGAGTGAAGGGAGCAGTTTTGGGAGCATAAGCCTCTCAAATATCTTGGAACAGATGGAGAACAAGCTTATTGGACGATAACTGGCCAGGCCTGAACTATGACTAAGGACAAACTTTCGACCACTTCACATGCTGGTACTCGTCCAGAGAATAAAGTTCAGCTAGCAGAAACGAGTCTTTCACCGCCCTGCAGAATGGGCGGTAACTAAGAACCTGGATTTATGGTGGCAACGGGTCGAACAGTCTGGCACCAACCTGCATGGGGCTGCAATTCAGAGAAACACTAAGGCGGGTAAAAGGTGGACATAAATAAATTGTTTTTACTTCTAGTGCTATACTTGTGGAAGTGTGAAGTACTTGCGGAGACAGAAACGTCTGACTTTACGTACTTGAGGACTGGCATCACGTGCATACTTGGTACAGTCAGGATTCGTACCAAGTATGCACGTGATGCCAGTCCTCAAGTACGTAAAGTCAGACGCTGAAGCTACGTCTATAGCAAGGCTTCGTTAATAAGAGGGACGCCTATTGTAATTGATCCAGAGGGGCGGAGGACAACCCAAGCATAAGAAAAAAAGTCTGCCAAGTTGGTTGTAGCACATAGCTTCCTCGTTTACACTTCCACAGATGATACTCAATGTAATTTACGTTTGTGCATGAACTGATGAGTTGAAAACAATGAAATAGGTACGGGACCATCTACAACCTAAACCGCGCATTCACTGAAAATTTCATGAAAATCGGATGAAAACTGTGGAAATTAGCGTCATTTCAAGTATTTCACATTGGCACATGCACAGTACTATTAATGACACAATCGTGTTGAAATTGATATGGGTCGATCAAATCGTCATATCCCAACTATCATTCAAATTTGAGCGAGATCGGATGACTAGGGCGTGAAAAAATGGAGCACAATGGAATTTAAGTTTGCACATGCACAGAGTGAAGTATTGATTTGGCAGCAAATGAAACTTTCGGGGACCGTCTAGCGTTTACACCCTTGCTCGCACATTCCCTGAAAATTTCATCCAGATCGGATGAAGACTGTGGAAAATAAGCTTGTTACAAGGATTTCATATTGGTGCATGCGCAGTAGCTATTAATGATACAATCATGTTGAAATTGATGTAAGGTTATCAAATTGTCATCCCCAACTATCATCCAAATTTGAGTGAGATCGGACGACTAGGGCGTAAGAAAATGATGCTTGGTAGAATTTACCTTTGCGAGTGCGCAGAGTGAGGTATTGAGTTAAGAAAGATGGAACTGATGAGCTGATGCCTTGAAACTTTCATCCAAAACGATGAAAACTGTGGTAGATATAATTAGAGTAGCTTGTTACAAGGATTTGCGGACACATGACAGACGGACGTGGAACCAAAGTTGTTCAGAATTGTGTCGAACGTAAAATGCGAGTAGAAATGGAGACCAAAAATTTTTTTTCTCCCGAAAGTGAAAACAGAACTTCCGCTACCTTTAGGTAGACTCAGGAGCAAAATAACCGGATACAAATAAGTTTCATACCAAATCAGTGAAAAAACCATCGGTTTATGGTTGAGTGTGTGTGACAAATTTTGTCGACGCGCCCAAGCCACAAATCTCAACCGATTTTCGTGATACTTATTCGGTTTGATTCCAATTTTAGTCTAGTTGTGCATTGTGTAAAAGAAAGTCTGCCAAGTTGGACTTTCTTTGTTGGATCCCGATTTCGGTTTAGTTGTGCAATAAACCTCTGAAATTTTGAATTACATGATGAAAGAGGGAGAATGGAGGGGGTAAAGCCGGAAAACGTCGTTTTTTTCCCGACATATTTTGTCGACGCCGCACCCAAGCTACAATTCACAACTGATTTTCGTGATACTTATTTGGTTTGATTCCAATTTTAGTCTAGTTGTGCATTGTGGAAAAGAAAGTCTGCCAAGTTGGGTGGGCAGTATAGCTTCCTCATATACTTTCACATGGAAGTACAAAATTATTTGAAGAACAATGGGCGAGTCGAAATTATTGAATGAAAATTATAACACTATCTACTTAATGCATGTGTATACATTCTAGAATGCAAATTAGGGCTATAATTCATGTTTGCATGTGCGTTTTGCATTGTTCCGACAATAGTGAAAATTTCATCAAAATCGATTCATTATTCTCGGAGTGTCATACAATATTGGTTTTGCGTATGCGCATTCGTTACCTATTCGTATTAATCAATCAAGTGCGATAAAATACAAAGGGCATCACCCTGGACCCAACAAACTCTCGTGTTTGAACGAAATCGTTCCACCAGATGATAAAAAATCGATTTTATAAGAAATTAAAGTTTACGCATGCGCACAGGCTACTATCAATCCAACGGCAATGTAATGTGCAGGGGACTATCTAGGAGCTAAACCGCAGGGGAGATACCAGACCCCCTTTTGCTTTCTCCTTGAGCCTCGGCTAAACATTAGAGGAACAAGGGTCCATTTCAGCTTCACACGTTGAAAAGCAAAGGACAAAGCTCCGGATCTCACTCAACTAATCTGGTGGGCTCTAGACTTCACAAACCTTGGGAATTCGGATTTTTCGTGGGGGGTGGAGGGGATAATTACCGATTCTTTCAAGCGCTACCCAAACTACAAACCTCAGCCGATTTTTGTGATTCTTATTTTGTTCCATTACGAATTCAATGTAGTTTCGGATCGTATGTCAGGAGTTCCAACTTTCGTAATGAGAGGGAGAAAAGGGTGTAATACTGACAAATCATGATATTTTAACAATTCTCGTCCGACTTTCGTGGTTCTTTTTTGTTCAACTATGAATTCAGTTGTGCATTGTGGAAAATAAAGTCTGCCAAGTTGGGTGGGCAGTATAGCTTCCTCATATACATTCACATGGAAGCACAAAATTATTTGAAGAACAATGTGCGAGTCGAAATTATTGAATGAAAATTATAACACTATCTACTTAATGCATGTGTATTAGGGTGGTTCAAAAAAAAAAAAAAAAAGTTCTGGGATTTCTGGTCCCCATTGTGTTTTTGCTTCCTCGGTATGTCAGGATGACCCTCCTAAATTTTTAGCAAAAAATATTAATCCTAACCACTTTACCTGGGTCGATTTTTGCCAGTTATCGACTGCTATCGTAAACCAACCTCTAAATTGGTGCCGAGGTGATGATTTGAAGGACGGATTTCAATTTTTCTACGTCAATTTATTGGTTTTCGCATGCGCTGAACACGATGAACTTATTTATTTTACTCTCCGTCCACTATTTATCCCGTAAATTGGCAGAGGGCGCTGCTTGAAGATAAGTAAAAATCGAAAATTTCACTGAAAATTCTGTCGCCTGGTTAAGGATTGTACTAGAAACATGCTATTATGGTCGGATAATATGCTTTGGCATGTTCTGAACATGATGCCGTTTTTTACTATACTTTTCCGCCGATGATTGCTCCGTTTATTGGCCATAAACCTCAAATTAATTGTAGGGTAATAGACAAAGTCACCCTAATTTCACCGGAAATTATGTCGCGTTGACAATTTAAGGTCCCAAAATACCTTGAATCGATAAAATTTGTTAATTTCCAGGATACATGGTACAAAGCCGTTGGTAATTTGGCAAGGACTTGAACCGGCATTGTACTTATTCGCTTAACGACCCGATACCATTGTACAAGCCTCTACACGTGAACGGTACCGCTGACAATAGCTAACCCTACGCTCAAACGATCCAATCACAGTTCATACAATTCAGAACTACGAATTTGACCCCGGAAAACCGATAGAAACGAAGTAATTTTATAGAAAAATGGGGAAATTTAGCTATTTTCTCCATTTTGCCGCTATATTTGGCAAATAAGTACAATGCCGGTTCAAGTCCTTGCCAAATTACCAACGGCTTTGTACCGAGTATCCTGGAAACTAAATTTTATCGACACAAGGTATTTCGGGACCTTAAATTATCAACGCGACATAATTTCTGGTGAAATTAGGGTGACTTTGTTCATTACCCTACAATTAATTTGAGGTTTATGGCCAATAAACGGAGCAATTATCGGCGGAAAAGCATAGTAAAAAACGGGATCATGTTCAGAACATGCCAAAGCATATTATCCGGCCATAATAGCATGTTTCTAGTACAATCCTTAACCAGGCGACAGCATTTTCAGTGAAATTTTCGATTTTTACTTATCTTTAAGCAGCGCCCTCTGCCAATTTACGGGATAAATAGTTGACGGAGCGTAAAATAAATAAGTTCATCGTGTTCAGCGCATGCGAAAACCTATAAATTGACCCAAAAAATTGAAATCCGTCCTTCAAATCATCACCTCGGCACCAATTTAGAGGTTGGTTTATGATAGCGGTCGATAACTGGCAAAAATCGACCCAGGTAAAGTGGTTAGGATTAATATTTTTTGCTAAAAATTTAGGAGGGTCATCCTGACATACCGAGGAAGCAAAAACACAATGAGGACAAGTAATCCCAGAACTTTTTTTTTTTTTGAACCACCCTAATGTGTATACATTCTAGAATGCAAATTAGGGCTATAATTCATGTTTGCAAGTGCGTTTTGCATCGTATGTTAAGAGTCAAATTTAATCACTGTTGGAGCCATAGCTTCATTTTCTACGAAAATCCTCTAACTCAACTAGTATAGAGTAGCGTTATGGTCCTAGCCTTTAAATAGGCCAAATTATGTTTCGGTGAAATTTCATCTAATATTGAAATGAAAAGTACCGAAAATGTTTTCTTTTAGAAGTATCAACAGTAAATAGGCACGGCTGAGAAGTCGGAGGCCAAGGACGTGGCTCCTGTTTGCGTGGTCCTATATGGACACACGACCTCTTATCGTGCGATTAGTGCACGTTCCACATTGTTACTGACTGAAAACGTGTGTGCAAGTGGTAATTCTCTTTTCGTTAAGTTTGAACCCCAGCTTCCGTCACGTTGTGATCATACTTGGTAATTTGACTACAAAGAAGCTGCAGGTAATATATTTTGTCGACGAAAGCGGAATTTCCTTCTGATAAATATGCATGGATGCTTCGTACCTGCTATAATTGTTGTACGAATCCACGTTTATCGCCGAACACCATATATTGCGGCTCAAGGAATATAAGCCAGTGCTCGACCCCTAGCTCGGTCTGTTCTAGTTTTGTTTTCCCCCTTATTTCGATCTTTTGGGCATTGTGACCTAGTTTGCCGTACTTCCCTGTAACCCCAACTTCTCATTTCTATTGATAATTTGGATGTAGGAGCTACTACTGTGGCTGCAATGCCGTAGTCAGTGCTTCTTGAACTGTGGAAGGCTTTGATAGGGTTATTATTTAGCTCGTTCTAGTATCTTCAGTTAGTATGCATATCTGAACAGATCTCTTTCCCTTGTTAACACGAGTGTCCTCAGAAAAACTTTGCGCTAACCTACACCCATCTTTTCCAATGCCCAACCATTTGTTACTGCTGTCACTTCAAGGTGAACTTGATACTCCTCCCTAGGGGTTTTTCCATAACAGGGAATCAGGTTAACTTCTTTTTCGTCGCTGCTTTATGAAATACCAAATTTTGGTATTCGGTTCTGTAACGGGTTACTTGACGAGACGTTCGCTAACAATTTAAGTTGAGACACGAGACTTTAGGCCCTGACTTGCTCTTTAGTTCGATTACACACTGCGTGGCGCTCCAGTCGCCATGAGATTTTACATAGATCAGTATTCTGCTTAGATTAGTGGTCTGGATGCTCGCTACGCTCGCATCTCAAAAATACATGACATCAAGTAGTCAATCCCTTAGTAAGAATTTAGATTAGTTGGTCAGGGTCTAGAGTCTCGTGTCTGAAACTGATTGTTCGCGAACGTCTCGTGGTTATTTGACTCTAGTTGTTTAGGTGTTTGAAAATTACTTGCCAGTATAGTTTGTGTTTCTATCTTCGATGCTTTCTTAAACGTATAATAATGTGTTGGTGTAGCCACCACGACAATATTGTAGACATCCGAAAAATCCTATCATCTTCCAAACAGCGGAATCCTGAAGAAATATGAATAAGTAAGTATTTCATTCTGTCACATCCTTTCACAGTTTTCAAAAATAGCTGTATTTCACCTCAAAATGCAAACCTCACGTCTTAGGCCCTCGAGGTATGTAGTAATCCATGCAGTGTATAGGGACGTCCCTATGTCTGGTTTATTTATTGATTTTATTATTATTATTGTTTTTAAATTTTCATTTGTATTTTTATTTATTTTATTTTTTGCGAGAATATCGTAATGATCATGATTTAACTGGATATACCTACCACATCCAATTTAACCTAACATGTGCACACAAGAAGTAACCCCCCCGCCCACGACTCTAATAAAGTATGAACAGCTTTAAATTGTAAAATTGAACAATGAAAGATTCATGGAAATAGGTTAAAAATTCCACGATTTATCCCTCCCCCCCTCTCCCTTCATGATAATTCAAAATAGTGAAAACATTACGATTTATCATTGTTATCCCCCCCATGATGAAATTTGAAACTCCTGATGTAGGTATGTTCCAGAATTAGACCAAATCCTTAATACAAGTAATATGTATTACAAAAATCGGTTGAGAATCATTGTTTGGCGAGCGCTTGAAAGAATAGGTAATTAGGTGCCTACCTCCTACGAGTATATTCGCAATACTTGTCCAAAATTCCGGAGGCCTGTTGCACTACTAGACTAAAATTGGACTCGAACAAAAATCCGAAATACTCATAATAATCGGATGAGGTACACGTCCCTCAGTTTCGTAGTATGGATCGAAGGTTAATAGTCATGAGGATTCTCCTATAGTATTATTGTATAGGACGAATCCATTGCAAAATCTTGGTAAACTTTGGCTGCAACGTTTTTGGAAATACCTGGCAATAAACTCAAGTTTCGGGATTGCCAAACACTTTTGGTGTTTTTATAGCTCTTTTGCTAAATGCCGTTTGTTTGTTGAAAAATAATGGAACTCTATTTAGATGGTGGTGTAATCTCTTAAAAAAAAAAAAAAAAAAAAAAAAAAATATTTAACGAAGGGAAATAATCCATTAAACTTAACTTTAGTCATTTGTGTTTTATTGTTTTTGAGTTAAAACAATGTCTTTTCTTTCACGTTCTCAAGATGTCTTCCTCCTCATTAAATAGGTATCAAAGACGGGCATTACTTATTCTCTCACTCCGATCTGTGCCATACAGTATAATTATCATCTATCCAGGTAAGCTCAGTTATTAATTTTCCCGATTGTTACCAACCTTCTTTGATATGATAAATGTTACTATATATTGAAAATTAACGCGTCCACATTCGAACAAGATTGTTTCATTTGTTTATTCCAAGATTTGCAAGCCAACCAGGATAAAAAAATCTGAAAAATTCAGAATAGATTACTGATGATTTATATTTTTTATTATAATGAATTTCCAACCTTCAGAATTTAAAGGTTGACTTGCATTTTGAGTGACCTGAATAATTTGAATCCGCACCCGCCAGTGTCAGCGCAATCTACTTATGACGCCAAGACGTCAATTCAATAGAAAGTTCCTAAAGCGATAGGGAGATACAGATGAGGCGCCTTATCGTGAATGGAAAGCACTACTGCGCATGTGCGGGTAGATGAGGCGCCTCATCTCCAATACGACAAATATATTTCACCTAAACATAGATACATTCCTTCCTATCGCAATGTAATCTTACACATCGATAATAGTGATATTAATTTTTTGTTGGTACCTATTCAAGATTCATGAAAATTATATTCATTATCTTGTTCATAAATTCTCAAAATCTGCCATTGTGAAACCTTTTCGTGAATAAGAAAAGAACTAGGAAACATAGAAATGTTGGAAACTGAACACACGGGATAGGCGGGAAAATCCCCTTGGTGGTTCAGCAGTACTTGAAGATGAGTAGCGTCACTCCAAATTGAAATGCTAATTCTACCCTCTTGGCTTTATCAAGTTACCATCCGCTGTGGCTCGCCCCAGATGATAAAATCCCCAAGCACCTTATCCCAATTGACCTATCGTTTAGGAACTCTCTAATATAAGAAAGGTTTTGTACTTCCCGTGTTCATATTCCCGTATACGAAAACGGCCTTTCCGAAACGAGAAGAGGTTCTCGTAACGTGGAAACGCTTTTCGGAACGGGAAGAGTCAGCTTTACTCGTGCTCAGCTTTTTCGGAATCGTAAGAACAAGACGACAACTTGACCTTTCTCTAGGATAACACTCTAGAATAACTTAGCAACTATCATGCAGTTGGCATGGACACACACACACACCCGACAAAATCGCCTGAATTTCCCCCGTGCCGTCTATTGTTGTTGGTTTATCCTTTGTATTTGTCTTTCTTTCGTGTTTTTTCCCCCGCTCGCAAAACAGGATGGATTGTCAATGAATCTTCATATGAGGTCTTCATTAGTAATTAACCCCCAATCAAAGATTGGAACAATCGGGAATAAACAGTGGCTAAACTATGGAGACTTATACCTACAGGAAAATAAAAGAGATATAAAAATATGTGCCCCCTTTGGGGACTTAAATTGGGAACTAAGCCCAGGAAATAATAATTGGGAACAATGCCCTTGAATTAATAATTGGGAACAGTGCCCGTGTATAAAGAATAATAATAAAAATTGCAAAGGCCAGGTATACCACAGGTATGAAATTGAAAATATAGTAGGGGAATAATTGAAAAATTATAAGTCAAAGACCAATGAAATTATTTATATACCAACGGGTGATAATGGGAATTCCTTCTGGAAAACCCCGGCCATGTTTCTTCTGAAACATCAACTCCCCAAAAATAGTGGATCGGATTACTAGCGTTAGCCGTGCATAATCCTAACCACGCTCTGCTACCATATCAAGGATTTAGGTAGCCCCCCAGAGGTGCAATGGGGCCCTAAATCCTCGAAAATGAGAGGAGAGTGACAGTATCCCGTGAGAAAGACACCACTCCTACTAATAGCATTAATGTGCTATGTTTGGAGTAGATTGGTTTTCCAGTTTTTGGATCACCCATCCAACGCCAAACGCAGCCTTTCGAAAACATGAGCGGAGGCGTGCGACACCCGTTGGGTAACAACGAAGCGACGGCAGCGCTTTCTCTGGGATTCTGACGGGAACTCTGTCACATCGTTAATATTACTAGTATGGACATGCCGTTGGTACTAATATTACGTTTCTTTATTGGGACAGTTCAGATTATAACAAGCTTAATAAAAAAGGCCTCCTGTCCTTTTTTTAATAATTAAACTCCAACTTTCCTCCCCAGGAACTGGGGCTTCTTCAGGGAGATTAATATTCAAAAGTGTAAAATATCTACTTACTAATAGTTTTTTTTTTCTTAACGAATTTAAAGTAATTTTAGAAATGTTCAAGAACTGAGTCACCAATTTTTGTGGCATTGAATCCATAAGCTAGTTATAACTTGTGGAAGAGGTTTGACGGCTTAACCTCCGTGCTTTATAACGTTTCTTTGTTCGGAAAGTTCAGATTGTAATAAGCTTTATAAAAAAGGCCTTCTGTTCATAAATTGGTTTTAAGGACGTAATATAACTTTAAGTTCGATTTTTTATATGATGTAGAGGTAAGTGGTCGTTGTTTCTTACTTCATGTTATATTTTGGAAGTTGTCTACTGTGAAAATTGAGTTTTGAGCAGTGATTCACTACAAGAGTCACGTTAACGTTTCTATAAGAGTTCTCTTTCTCTCGGGCTTACGAAAACGCTACGAGAAATCGATGCAAAAAAGGTTAGCATTCATCGTGCTCGCTCTAACAGCTTGTTTTCGTATTTACGAGAAATACCAATACGAGAAATACAAAAACTGCCCATAGTCTTTTGCCCAAAACGTTTGGAGTTAGTTATCAGCTGAAAATTTGCTGTCAGGGGCTTGTAAAATTCCTCCACATGATTTTGAGAATTTGTTCCTCCTTATAAAATCACATGTCCGTAGTCTTTAAATTCCAGGTAGAACGATGAGAATCCTGACAGACGCCGTAGTAATGTTTTTAATCTGCGCCTGTGTTGCTGGGTTAGAGGTCACTACCGAAAACATTGTGTCCCACAGCGGGAAGACTGACCATGATGCCAAGGACAGGCTAGTGGAGTTCGTGAAAGAATCTCTAACCGGCTTCTTCGCGTTCTATGATAAATTTCTACGACTTTTAAGACAACCGGAACCTGAAAGTTTAGAGGCGGCAGTTGTTTCTATGGAAAAACAAAATAAAAACATGGAGGAAGTCATCATGCAACTCTTCAACAACAAAGATGCATTCATGCGTAAGTTACGTTAGAAGTCTGGAGGGCGGCAAAACATACGTTTAGCGGTGTGTATAATTTGCTTCCTGGGCGAAATTTTGTTAAATATAGACGCAAAATGGCGATTTTTCAATGTCATCGTCTCATTAGGGAATTTTTGTTAAAAATTAAGCTAGTGCAATGGCCCGGAAATGTTTAAAATCAAAATTTTTGAAAAATTAATTGAAATCCGTTTGAGGGATTCTGAAACGAATCCGAGTTTAACACTTTTTCATATGTATCTATGTATATTATAGATATATATGATTTTCAAAGTATTTTCGAAAATTCTGTTTCTTTCTTTTAGTTTTACATAGGTACTAGCTCTCTTAGAGCCACTAATCAAGTGGTATATATGTATATATATATATATACATATATATATATGTGTGTGTGTGTGTGTGTGTGTGTGTGTGTGTGTGTGTGTGTGTGTGTGTGTGTGTGTGTGTGTGTGTGTGTGTGTGTGTGTGTGTGTGTGTGTGTGTGTGTGTGTGTGTGTGTGTGTGTGTCATTTCAGACGATAACTCTCCTCAGGATTGTGATAAAAGTTCCGTTCTTGCGCCTAAAAATCAAGCTTTTCTAACGAAAAGATGAGTTCGTTGGCCAGCTCTCTTTTAGCACATTATATTGGTCAAATTTCCAAAAGTGTGCTAAAAACTCACCTCGCTCAACTCACATAACTCAGCCGATAGCTCTCCTTAAGATCCGTTCTTGCGCCAAAAAATCAAGATTCCCAAATGAACGGATGAGTTTTTTGGCCAGTAATTTTGGAGCACATAAAATTGCACAAATTACAAAAAATGTACTAAAAAAATCACTGTATTCAAAACTGGTGGTCCGTTTAGGATCAAACATTGACGTTCCGATCAGGAACAGATCTTTTAAGCGGTAATCAGTCAACCTTGACCTGTATGTAGATTTTACTTGTGTATCATTTTTCATCATCGCTTTGTACTTGTGTATCATTTTTGAGAATGTTTGTTCACTTTGTACTTACGTTGAACGAATATTGTTGACATTTCTTTTGCGATTTTTAAAATTACTTTCAATTCTTGGTCTTGTTTAAAATCTAGAATATCGTAAATATTGCAATATAAGTAACCAGAGAATGCAACATACTTTAAAAAGAGTACGTCGAAACAGTGTCTTCGGGGCGGTAGAAAAACTCTCGCGGTTGTAGTTTGGAGACCCACGAGTTTTTACTGATTGGTTCTTAAAAACTATAGCACTGAAACATTGGTAGGTATCGTACTGTCGTGTATTAAATTCGTTAGACTTGGCTTGAATTAAAATTCCCTAGGAAGTTGATACCAACGATAGACCGTTGGTTGAAACTAATGATCAAAAATTTTGTCGACAGATTCCGGTAGATTCGACGAGTTTGTCAAATTAAAAAAATTGAGGCCACTTTTCAAACAAGTAACGGACATCTTGAAATCATTGAAAAAGGAAATGCTCTCAATTCATTCGGACTCTGGCACGCATAAGAGAATTTATGCGTTTGTTCCTATTCAAGAAGGTAAGTACTCATTGTAGTGGATTAGTGTATGTCCTACTTGGTGTAGGTAGCCCTATAGGGGTGTCTTTAGTGTAATTATGGACATGAATAGGACTGTAGTTACATGGGATTTCCACCCACATGGGGGTCACCAGGGTGGAAACTGTGCTGGCTGACAAGGAATTTGCAATAGGAATATTCTTGGACATAGAGGGGGCATTTGATTCAACCTCAGTAACCTCCATTATAAGGGCTACTCAAAGGCACAATATATACAACACTATATCTAGGTGGATAAAAACTATGCTTACGAGTAGAACGGTAAATGCTGAGCTCCTTGGGGAATCAGTGGAGGTGTCTGTGGCGAGAGGCTGCCCGAAGGGGGGGGGGGGGGGGGGGGTACTCTCCCCACTGTTGTGGAACCTCGTTGTGGACTCTTTACTTGAACGACTCAACACACTCGGCTTTTACGCTCAAGGCTACGCCGACGATGTGGTCATCCTGATTAGGGGACCATTCGTTGGAGTAGTCTCAGATCTGGCTCCTGGCTCAGTCAGCTCTGAAAGTGGTGGAGGATTGGTGTGGCACTGAGGGCTTAAATGTAAACCCCAACAAAACCACACTTGTAACCTTTACCAGAAAAAGAGATTTGAGGGGCCTTTCAGAACCTCTTCTCTTTAATTCAAGAGTGCCCTTTCAACGTGAGGTCAAATATCTGGGTGTATACCTGGATACAAAACTCACCTGGAATAAACACCTAGGATACATTGCAAACAGATGCAAAGGAGCCCTCATGTGCGCTAAGCGTACATGTGGGAAAGTATGGGGGCTTCAACCGCGGATGGTCCAGTGGATTTACACCGCCATTGTTAGACCCATAATAACGTACTGTTGCGTTGTGTGGTGGCACAAGGCGAGTCAGGTGGGAGCACGACGAACTCTCACCAGCATCCAGCGACTGGCCTGTTTAACCATCACCGGAGCAATGCATGGTACACCCACAGCAACCATGGAGGTTTTACTGGGTCTACCCCCAGTGGATATCTTCATACAAGGTGAGGCCATTATGGCCTCCCTGAGACTGAAATGGAATGGCTCTTGGCGGACAACCCCTCACCGAGGTCATACCAATATATTGGAACTGATACAAGAACCACTACTCGACATGGTGGCCGATATCATGCCCAAAACTCTCTCCCAACCCCTACACGTCAATCATTACAAGAGAGGGGCTATGGGAGAACAATTGCTGCTCCAATGACATCATCTGGTTCACAGATGGGTCAAAAATGGAAACAGGAACTGGCGCAGGAATACATGGGGCCAAACCCAGGTGGAACACTTCGTTTCCACTTGGGCAACACACCTCTGTATTCCAGGCAGAAATTGTGGCAATCGAGGCAGCAGCTGTGGAGAGTCTTAGGAGGGGGCATAAAAATGCCCACGTCTGCATCCTTTCTGACAGTCAAGCGTCGATAAAAGCACTAACGGCTCCAACCATCTCGTCCTGAGTGGTATGGTGCTGCATGCAAACCCTCAACAACCTAGCCAAACACAACCGGGTTCGCCTGGAGTGGGTGCCAGGGCATAGAGGCATTATTGGTAACGAAAAGGCTGACGAGCTCGCGAGAAGGGGCTCCCAAACCCCATTCGTAGGGCCTGAGCCAGCAGTCGGTTTACCAAAAACCACCTTCAGAAAAACCATCAACACGTGGGTCAACCAACAAACCGCTAAAAGATGGGCCAATATTGAAGGACACACCCACAGTAAACTTATGGTGGCTGAACTCAACACCAAAATTACTGAGGGGCTACTTAGGAAAAACCGTAGGGAACTAAAAACACTGGTTGGCCTCATAACCGGTTTTGCACCCCTATGATTTCACCTACATCGCATAGGGGTCACACAAAACTCAACCCTGTGTAGACTATGTGAGGAGACTGACGAAACGGCATCCCACATAATCTTTGAGTGCCCTGCACTCACCCATCGCAGAATTGAGCTCTTTGGGGCCCAAACCCCGATGAGCTCCATTCCGAGCGAACAATTAATCAAGAGCCTACCACCCCTCATCAGGGGGCTGAGTCTCTTTGATTAAACAAAAAACTCTCAGGAAAGTACAATAAGCCAACAGGCTTCTGTGCTGGGGGCTCAAAACCCCCGCCCTTAAAGTTTTCTTCTACATCTACATCTATATGGGATTTCTCTAGGTTCAGAGAGTGTCATCCCGTGCGTCCGATAGGCCGGGTTTTGTCCGTCAAAAGGAGCGCCGGTAAGGTGCCGAAAAGTACCATGGTGAGTGAGTGTATCCCTGTTCTCAGAGGGATGAATCTCAGAATGCTTATAGGCTGATTTCTCTTTGTAGAGAGTGGAGATCTGTCGATCTCAGAAAGTACCGTGGACATACTGATTATCTCGAAGGTTGGAGATGTATGTCTCCGAGGGCAGATAGGCCGAATTGTGCCCACCAAAAGTGGAGGCCCGTAAGTCCTGAAAAGTACCCTTGTTTTCACTGAAGGTGGAGGCCTGGAGGTCCTGAAAAGGACTCTTATTGTAGGTAAAGTCTCTTGAATAAGAGAGTGACGTTTCATTGGGCCGAAAGGCCGGGTAGGATGCCCGAGCGGGGAGGTCGACAGACCGTAGTCGTGGTGAGGGTTCTCATCCTTATGAGTGTCGCAAATGCCCGTGTTGTGTGGGCAAAACCTGCGTGTCTCTTCGTAGTTCCCCTTGAACTAGGAAGGGTTGTGTCCGGTCATGTTGAGCCGGTGAGTCGGCGTGTGAGATGCCGGGAGCCATATTGGCGGGAAAGCCGGGCTTTTCTGATGGAGCGGGTCGTCTGTCGACGGTGGCTTCATTATTAGTCAACCGTACTATTATGGCTGAATCGCAAGGGGATTCGAGCCGCGGGACGCTGTTCTCATCGAAGATGATCTGTTCCGATTGAGAGGGCTTAGGCTGTCCGTCCAGTGGACGCAATTTTGCGCGAAGAGGCGAACAGGCGAAAAGAGGCAAATTCGCGCGAACAGTTCGCCTCCCTTCAAACACACTGTTTTAAGTGAGAGCCCATCCACTGCAAGGGCTGCGGTTGAGCGAAGTGGGGCAAACGCGACGAGAATCAAACCAGTTTGTTTTTCAACGCGTCAACAAGCGAAATGGATGAATGGATATATTCAAAGGTGCTATTTTTCATCCGGAAATAGTTGAAAAATGACTCTGAAGATAAGTCCTCCATCAGGTGACGCTACTCTCCAAGCTGTGGCCGTTGTAGGAAAACATTGCTCACCCACTCTTCCCTGATAATATCCCGTTGGGCCGCACATCTTCTGCTTAGAACTGGAGAGTCCAACGCATACATTTGCCACATTCTTGATAAGATTTCGAACTACTAATTACCTACGGTAGAAAGTGTAACAGAGCTACCTCCTGAGAGGTCCATCAAGCTCCCGTCAGAGCACCAGAGATAGCGCTGTCGGCGTCCCGTTGATGAATCAATGGGCGCTGCGGGCTGTTCTCGATCATTTTTGGGAGCTGGTTTGGCGTTGGATGGAATTCCAGGTGACTGGAAAATCAACCTTCCCCGAACATGGCTCATTAAAAGCTATTAGTAGGGGTGGTATCTCTCTGATGGGATGCCTGTTACTCTCCTCTACCTTTTTATGAGGATTTAGGCCCCCTTTGCACCTCTGGGGGGGAAACTAGTAGAAAACGTTCGAAGTGGACTGGATTCGCGCTGTTGATTCGCCTCCAATGGACGGGTCAGTTCGCGCGAAGAGGCAAAGGGAGCGAACTAGGCGATTTCGCCTGTTCGCCTCTTCGCGCAAAATCGCGTCCATTGGACGGCCAGCATTATCGGTTGCGGGAAGCTCCTCCTTGTCCGCTCCATCCTTCGTGTGTCCGCCCGAGAGGGTGAAAACTAGGCGTTCTCTCCATTCCCGGGGGAGGTTGATGTTGACTTAACGTGTAAATGACAGAGCCCTTAAAAGGACTGTTCGTGGGGACAACCGGTCACGGAGGTGGGACCTCCCGTGAATGCGGGTCCGCCTGGGGTCTACTAAGCACATTAAGCATAAAACTAATTGACACATATTGATGACCTTTTCAGAGGCTCTACGTGTTAGCCTAAACGCTTCTCTTATAAGTTGTACTATTGTTGCATCAATAGTGCGTGTACGCATGCGCAAATTTGATAAGTGAAATATCGTTATTTTGGCTTTGGTTTCTTTCAAATGTGAAAGATAATTGGGGTCTAAGTATGAATTTATCGTAATTATTCAGTTTCAATGATAGCCGCTGCTGTGGTGCAACTTTAAAAACAGTTGTGAGAGGACAATCGTTCTCAATAATTGATTTTTGTTATTTATCAATGTAACAAGGACGTATTAAAATATAACTTAGGCCTACACATGACAATAATTTGAAAGTCGGTTTAGTAGCGACGTAACGTAATGATTCATTGTTTAAAGAAAGTACCAACCTACAACACATTTTATTCAAATGACTACACAATAATGTAATAAGCAATGAGTTAACTAGCCGAAGATTTGAGTGAGCATTAATAAAGCGGCACCACATTTTATCCATTCATATTTTTCAACATTTCTTTTTTAGTCTTGTACGGAATGATCCCCCTCTCTAACACGGAGATGCTGAATAATATCATAAGAGTATACGAGGTGATTCTAGCTGCGGTAAGAAACTTCCTGATGCTGAATAAAGACGTCTTTGATGAAGACCAAGTAGCCGAGTTTATAAAGCAATTCACACAAGTACGGAACAAGGCCGTTAGACTGGAGAAAGAATTATCTAACATGGGTGAGTACAGGCAACGTGTAATTATGAAACATAACAGACAGTTTTTGTTCTTCCCGTAATTTTCTACCCGTGTACGCGAAAAGACTGAAATACCAACTGCGCATGCGCAAATTTACGCGTCAACGCGTAGAACTACGCGTGTACGGGAAAAAGGCCCACCTACACGTAGGCGGTAAAAATGCTCTAGTTGGAATCCTGTCCTACGTGTAGTCGTCATAACCTGACGCAAAGATGACCACAGTTTTAAGAATAGATTCGGTATTCGGTATCCCTCTGGCTGTCGTCTAATAACGCTTCCCTTCCACAATTTCCTACCTAGTCGAAAAAAAGTAAAAACCTGTGATAAATATAATTGTATTATGAAATCAAATTCCGTTGATTTTGTGAACAAAGTACCTTCGTCCGAAGTCAGATATATCCTGTTCGCCTACTGGGGAATAAATGCAGTCGTTGATACTTTTCCGATTTTAAAGTAGATACCTACCTATTCTTCGTAAGCATTCGCAAGTACATTTCGTACTACAAAGTTGTATCTACCAACATAAAGATTCAGACAACGAGCAGGTTTGTGTTTAAATAATAAGTTTGTATACAAAAGCTGTTGTCAGTTCAATAACAAATTGAGTAGGTTGGTAGTAGAATTTGTGCTAGGTACCATCTCAGATCCTGGAAATTACCATTTGATAAAGCAGGGAAGGCACTCAAAACGAACTATTCCACGAGGCCTGATTAAGTAAACTTGATGTTGCTAGATGAAAAATTGAATAATTAGACACAAAATAAAAAAGATGCCCGTAATCGCGGCGCTCTCGAACGGTCACCCATCCAAGTGCTAACCAAGCCCGATGTTGCTTAACTTCGGTGATCTGACGAGAACCGATGTTTTCAACGAAATATGTGTTGGCGAATATTATTTTTTCTTGGGTCGAACCTAGTGATTCGATGCCTGTGAAGATGGCTGATAAAGCAGAATGTAAAATGATTTCAAACTTCTTCAACTCGATCTCGAATCAAGGGAATCATTGACTGTGAAATATTAAAGAGACTTTAGCGGGACGATAGCGTTCGGTTAGTCGTGTACTTACGTGTAAAAAAAATGTGTATCTGCAGTTGCTTGCTCAAGACGCTGCTCTACGCTTTAACTTAGGAAAATGTTACGGGAAGAAAATTAACTCTCTAATATGTTAAAATATTTTAAATACGAATTTTAGATCACATATGTCTAAAAAGTGATTTGCAGTAATTAGACTTAGTTTGGTTCTTCATGATTTTTGCCGTTTTTGACATGGATATGTCTTACAGCTGGGAGTCATTAAAATTTTGTTACCCAGAAAAATACCAATAAACAAATCCGGTAACTATCCAGCAATGAAGCAGCAGAATTCGGTTGCTGTGTGAAACAACACACTACTAACACAATGCTAAGCAATTAAAAATAAACGTAATTACGCAATAAAAATTAAAAAAACACGCAGTTTGCGCAAGCGGAACCAACTTTTCGAGTCGGTCAGCTGGAGCTCAGGGTGGAGCCAGTCATTTCATTCACCCCTTGATGCCCTAGAGAAGCTCCCTATAAAATTTCGCCGTAATCAGACAGATGGCTTTTAGCACACATAGCTGATCAGGATAAAGCCTGTAAGGTCATTCGTCTCTTGTTGTCCCAGAGGGGATCCCTGTCAAATTTCGACGTCCTAGGGTGAATAGGAGAGAATTTAGCTTACTCAGCTGATCATGAAAGAGCCCATCATTTCAACCGTCTTTTGAAGACCCAGAGGAGAGTCTCCCTATCAAATTTCAACTTCCTAGGGTTAACAGGATAGAAGAATTTAGCTCACTCAGCTGATCAGGAAGGAGAGCATCATTTCAACCGTCCCATAATGAACTAGAGAGTCTCCCTATCAAATTTCAACGTCCTAGGGTGAACATGAGAGATTTTAGCTCACTCAGCTGATCAGGATGGCGCTCCTCACTTTCCTCGTCTCTTGTTGTCTTAGAGAGGCTCCCTGTCAAATTTCGACGTCCTAGGGTGAACAGGAGAGAATTTAGCTTACTCAGCTGATCATGAAAGAGCCCATCATTTCAACCGTCTTTTAATGACTCAGGGGAGAGGCTCCCAATCAAATTTCAACTTCCTATGATTAACATGAGAGATTTTAGCTCACTCAGCTGATCAGGATGGCGCTCCTCACTTTCCTCGTCTCTTGTTGTCTTAGAGAGGCTCCCTGTCAAATTTCGACGTCCTAGGGTGAACAGGAGAGATTTGAGCCCGATTTTTCTATCATAAATTGTTACTATGGCTTATGGTCAGCAGATCCTCACTAATACACCAAAGCCAGCGAGGCACACGTTCCAACAAGGTAATACAACATATTAAAATTTGGTCCAAATCGGAACAGCGGTTTCTGAGGAGTAGTGAATACCATAATTTTGTCCATAAATATATATTTAAATGTATATATATATATATATATATATATATATATATATATATATATATATATATATATATATATATATATATTATACAGAGAAATCTGAAAATGAATTTCTATTGTAATCCCCCCCCTCCCGAAACGCAAAGAAAATGCATCCCCACCCCAAGTGTCGCCGTGCCGATGGCTATAATACCCAGCCCTTCCTTTTTCTACAAAAATTTGGGTAAAAAAAATGTAAGAAAAAACCGTCCGACCGCCGCGGCGGTCCGTAAGCTGTCTAGAGCTTTTTTTTCCAAAACTGCTGGACCAAAGTTTATGAAATTTGGCTGAAAAATCACGCAACAGCCAGAGACGTGCCAGTAATATCGCCATCAATTTTGATCAACCCTAAAGGATAGTAAGGGCTGAAATATTAAAAAATCTAGATCTCGGAAACTTATAATATAGTAACAGTAAATTTTTTTGTTTGCCATTTACATATATTTTTTCCCAACAAATCAAATGAAATCATCCGTGCGATTTTCCGTTCTCTCACTACGAGCTATTATGGAGCAGCGACTCATGATTTTTTGGGGGAATTAAGTTTCATCAATGACCGCTTGCTATTTTACGGGCAAAAAACAAACATAGTTTCAAATCAATATGCATGTACTATGCAGCCCTTTTACTTGGTGGGTTGTAGATTGTTTAGTTCCTTATCTTTAATAAAAAGCGTGAAATTGTGGCGTCATGGTGTTTTAATGCAGTGAACCCATTTGGAGGAGCGAAGCATCGAGTTTCGATGATAAATATAGATAAAGATAAAGAAATCTAAAATTGAATTACTTTTGTAAACATGTTCTACACCCTCTGAAACGGAAAGAAAATGCATCGCCATCCCCAAGTGCCGCTGTGCCGATGGCTGTAACCCCCCCATTTCTACGAAAATCTGGGTAAAACTTAGTAACCTTTTACGGAATCAGTAAAAGTTCAGGTTACTCCCGGGTGCCAAAGTCTCTTTGTGATTCACAGTCGTGGTGAGAATAGGGAGTTCCTAGTAATTCCGTCAGTCCCAATACGGCTTGCGGAAACGAGAAACACTTACCGCACCTTAAAGTCACGTCAAGTCCTTAACGGATCTAGTTGTAACGCTAAATCCATGGAAGAAGGAAACTATCCCTAGGAGGTTATTTGAGTCCATGGAAGGAGGTTATTTTCGACGATTACATTTTTTACGGATTGCGATCCGTTAATGTAGGTATCTGCACGGAAGGAAGCGTTACCGTAACTCAATGCGTTAGAGTTTTGGCGCCGGATTGCAGTATTGTGTTTTACAAATCTACTAGGAACTCTCTTTTCTCCAAAACTGCTGGAACAAAGTTTATGAAATTTGGCTCAAAAATCAAACAAAGATCATGAGCAAAAAGTCCAGTCATGCAGCATGACCCCATGAGCGATTTTTTGAAGAAATCTTCGACATTTCTGCCGTACGGGTTAGGCGTTGCAATGAACCGTTTCTCATGCGATTAGCGAAGTTAAGCAACGCCGAGCGTGGTGAGTACTTGGATGGGTGACCTCCCAGGTAAGGGTCAGACGTCCAAGTAATTTTCTCGCTTCTGTACGGCGAACCCCTGTCCACTCAAGGAGGGGAGGCAATGAGTAGCTTTAAGCGAAATCATCAGAACGAATTCTGATCCTCCTTTGAGGACAGCTGATGACGTCCGCGACGCCCGAGGCAGTCGGACAAAAAGCCCCAACCTGGAATGGTTGTTTACTTTTTTTTCGACATTTCAGTCGCTATTGATCGTGTAGAGAAATTTTAGTTTATGATTTGGATAGACAAACATGGAATCAAATTATTAAAAATAATTAGGAGGTACTCTTACTTCCATAAGAGTAGTTCAATCTGAATTTGGAATATGTTTCATGCAAATATTACCGATTTGTTTAACTAGCGAACGGCATTATTTCGATTTTTGACTGATTTTTCAACTTTGAAATTTTTGAAAACTTGATACATATTCTTATAGGAAATTTTACGCTGATCCCGAATATACCACATGTTAGTATGCTGAAAAAATTATTTCGCACAACAAATCGAAAAAAACAGGCTTTTTTGAAATTGTTGACTACATTTTTGAAAATTTCAACCCGAAGATGTAATTCGATCATGCTGGCCAACGAACTTGAATTTTCGTTTTTGGTCCTTAACATTTTAAAATTTGTTTGAAGTTTCTAGCACAATTCTACGGACAATTATCGTCTGGAATGACACATACATACATATATACATACATACATTAAAAAAAAAAAATGCGTTTAACTTCAGAATATGATTCAGAGTAGTCTGAAACGGATTTCTGCATAAAATTTTTTCAAAAATTCACATTCTACAAATTTTGAGGCGAGAGCAATAGCTTAATTTTCTTCGAAAATTCGCTAAAATCTGGTCGGGGATGTGCCAGTAACAACGGCATCAGTTTTTATCAACCCTGAAGGGTAGTAATTAAGGGCCAACATATTCAAAAATCGAGATCTCGAAAACTCTCATGGTAACAGTGATGATCTTTTGCTTGTCAATGATAAATGCAATACCAAAGAATCAATTAAAACTATCCACAACGCTGTAGGTTGAACCATTCGTTTTTTATGAGGGCTAAGGTCGAAAACGTCTTTGAAATAACTTTCGGATTTCCTTCCAAGCACGATAAGGTGATGCGCTTTTAATGCCATTGTCACAGGTGATTCGGTAGCTCAATTATTTTAGACGATTACGTTTTTTCCGGATTGCGTTCCGTAACGTATCTGAAGGATGCGTCACCGTAACTAATAGAGTCAGAGTTACGGCGCCTGATTGTCGATACCGCACGACGTATTGTGTTTTTCGGATCTACAAGGAACTCTCTAATATGTTTCCTTCCAGTAAGTGAGCCCTTTTGAATCGAGCACGACTGGTTGCTCAATAGTTCGGCTGGTCTCATTTCATCCATTTTCATTTCTCATTTCATCACTGATTCCTTGTCTAAATCGAACGAAAACAGTTTTCGAGATATCGATTTTTCCATATCTCAACCCTTAAATTTCACCCCTTTGGTAGGCGTGGGAATGGGCGTAATTTCTGCTAATTTGGCTCAATTCCGTTTCCTATTTATTACCTACTGTCTATGTGAAGCCTGACTTTATCTATATTGGTAGAATATATAAATTTTTTTTACTAGGTATAATTCAAATCAATCACTGATCTGTTTACGTCTGCACTGATTAATTATGCACTGTAAAACTTTATTTTGGATATTAGAATAATTAGTTTAACTTGCCAATGTTCAATCTGATCGACGTTGAAAATTTTTTTTTCCAGAAACTAGGAAGTATGATTTTCAACCGCTCCTTGAACCGATGATTCAACGAGTAGGATATCTATTTTCGAACCTTCGTGCTGCGATAACTTCTGTCTACAGAGTCACAATGAATTTTTCTGATTATAAAGCAAAGCAATAGAATCAAACATCAGTAAAGACACGATAAGGTGCAGTCAGTTGATTCCAGGATTTTACACCATTCGCTTGATTAAATCTTTTCCTGCAAATAAAATTGATCTGTTCACATTAATTAAGTACCTACCTGTCTACCTACATATCTGCAACTGCATTGGACGTTCATTTCAAAAATACTACGTCTTTCAAAATTCTCGATACAGCTGTTAATGCTAATTTGAAACATATTTAGGTGGTTGAACAAACATAAATATATGATATTTCTTGGGAGTGTTGTTCATCCATTAATAAGTAGCCGCCTGTGATGTCAAAGCTATTTCCCTTATCTGTAGTTAACCAGGTACAAGTCTATATCAATGAGCAGACCAGCTTTCATTACACTGATTATTTACTCTCTGGAAGGCAACTAAACAGATCAAAAGATCATTTTGTACGTGCATCTTTCGTTCGTAAACCTGATGGGCAACGGGCGCGGGACAATCAGAATAAAGCTGACGTGTTTGCTGAGGATCTAGCGAATATATTTTCACCAAACCCGTCATCAGTGAATGAGGAACCTCTGGACGAAAATCAAAAACAGAAACCACTGCTAAATATACCCCTAGTCAAGGTAAATGAGTTATCAAAACAACCAAGCAAGATATAAATCCAGAGAAGACACCTGGACATGACCTCATAACTGGGTAAAATGTTATTTTGCTTTCAATACATGGTGAACTTTGGTCGTATCAACAGCAACTTAGGACATAAATGCACGGCTCCTTCAGTTCTCAATTTCCACACAGATTCTGAAAGGTCTGCGGGAATTCTGTACTAGACTCTATTAAATTTTATATTATGTCTGCGGTCGATTCTTTCAAAGCTTTACGATTGTCTTAATGATAAGTCGTACACCGCAACCAAGAGTGTGTTTGTGTAAGTAGTAACTAGATCCAACCAGTTTACGGTACGAAGGCGTTAAAAGATTACATTACGCCATTTGGTTTGTTTGGTTTTCACTAAACAAATTGTTAATCACTTTGTCTATTAGGTAAGTAAGCCGTACATTAATTTTTAACTACACGTGACCACAATGGAATCAGTGGTCACTCCATGTAGACAGTAGTTTTGACATTGAAACGTCTGTTTTCATTCGATTAACGTCGTCTTAACATACACATGTTTTCAAATGGGTAAATACTCTCATCGTAAAAACCCCGTTTCAAGGCAACGGCTGACTTACCTTCTTACGTAAGACAATGAAGTAAAAATACGCAAATTTTTATCTGTAGAATATTTGAAACAGTTCCTTAATTCTGAAAAATTTGATTTGACCGACTAGTGGGGTTTTGAATGGCTCCTACTCAGATCTCATAAGAAATGCATTGAAGTTCCCTACTAATTTTCAATTTCTTCAGAGCCTAATTGAGATACCGGTATGCAAAAAATATGATTTAATCTCAAGATTTAACCATCCATGTTCACGGGAAAGTATGAAATTTTTCAGGGACGATTTCATCTAACCGAACGGACAAAGCAATTTTTACAATCTTTCCAGAATCTCTACACAATAGATATACGCATCTTCAGGGTACAACATTGATGAAATCCACAGATTAAGATGAGCTCCAGGAGTTATTTTTGTTAGTGACTAACGTGAAATCACTGCTATGGAACGTTAGACTATTACATCTTTGTACGAATTGAGCAGGTAACAAATTATTAGTGCAACATGATACATTTTGTTCACATTCTCTCCCTCATCGTAATTTATATCAGCGATATAAGAGTGTTTCCAGTGCCACGACATTAAATATAACAAAGTGTTCAAATTGTATAACCAAAAAAACTGGGTGATGAAAAAATCCATCAAGTGAAATAGGAACTGCGATTTAAGAAGAATAGGTTGATATAAAGTAAGATGTTCTAAATGAGGAATACCAAAACCCCTCAAGTCCTCCATATGTTTTCACCGAAACCACGTAAGTGAGAAAAAGTCAATCAAACCTAATGTCCAAACTAAAATTAGGATTTTTTAAACTTTAGTGGCAGTATGATTTGAATCGAGTATATACTGCTTAGTTTCTGAAGTCTCCTACAAGACAATGAAGTAAAAATACGCAAATTTTTATCTGTAGAATATTTGAATCAGTTTTTCCTTAATTCTGAAAAATTTGATTTGACCGACTAGTGGGGTTTTGCATGGCTCCTCCTCAGATCTCATAAGAAATACATTCAAGTTCCCAACTAATTTTCAATTTCTTCCGAGCCTAATTGAGATAACGGTATGCAAAAAATATGATTTGATCCCAAGATTTAACCACCCATGTTCACGGGAAAGTATGAAATTTTTCCGGGTGTATTAGGAAGAAGAAAAAAAAAAAAAAAAAAAAAAAAAAAAAAATCAAACGCATTGTCGTGATGGCAGGTTTGTCGTAGTATACTTGGTAGTCGAACCTCCAGTGTGATTCGCAGATAAGAGATGGCGCAGTCGTCGCACCAAAAGTTCTTCCGACTTCTCTCAGCTTCCACAGAAGCTTTTTTCAATCTAAAAGCTGGGATTTATTCAGAATAGAAATACAAAGGTTTACATCATTGAGACGTAACCCACAACTTTGATACAGATAATACAGCTACAACTATCATAGAGTTGAATCAGTGAATTCCTACACACTGACGAAGAGGCTGTATGATCGGATTGGGATGTTTTCACACACATAGGTGCGACCGAATGACTGTTGAGCAAGTCAATGAGTTTGATTTTTTTTCAGGAAGAATTCAAAATTGAAAGATTTTCTCCCGTGAACGTGGGCGGACATATCTTGAGATTATCTCATGTTTTGCTTCCTAGTCTACCTATAGATAGCAGAAGCATTGTTTTCACTTTCGAGAGAAGATCAATTTTTTGTCTCCAAAATCAAAATTTCAACTCGCTTGTCTGCGCGTCGTGAGAAGTCCTTGTAACGAGCTGAATATTCACAGTTTTTATCCGGTTTCAATGAAAATTTCAGGGAATGTGCGAGCCAATATGTAGACTGTATACTGTTCCCTGTCAATTTCATTTCACAGCTCAATACCTCAGTCTGCACATTTGCAAACGTAAATTCCACCAAGCATCATTTTCTCACCCACTAGTCGTCCGATCTCGCTCAAATCTGGGGGATAGTTGGGAAAAGACGATTTGAGCATTCCATATCAATTTCAAGACGATTGCAACATTAGTAGCTCTTGTGCAAGTGTTAAATCTTTGTAACAAGCTGAATATTTACAGTTTTTATCCGATTTTGATGAAAGTTTTAGGGAATGTGCGGGTTATGAAGTAGATGGACCACTATCCATTTCATTGCTGGAAAATCAATACTTCACTCCGTGCATGCGTAAACGTAAATCCCATTATGCTCCATTTTTTACGTTCTAGTTTTTGCTTTTTGATTTCTCAATCTGGGTGGGAATTAATAGAAAATTAGTGCGAAAGATCGGGCCGCTTCAATGCATTTCTTATGGAAGGATCGTCGAATCTAGGGCTACATGGATGAGCCATTAGTGATTTTTTGTTCTTCCCGTAATTATCTCCCCGTGTACGCGCATGCGCGAATTTACGCGTCAACGTGTAGAACTACGCGTGTACGGGGAAAAGGCCCACCTACACGTAGGCGGGAAAATGCTTTCGTTGGAATCCTGTCCTACGCGTAGTGGTCATAACCTGATGCAAAGGTGACCACAGTTTTAAGAATAGGTTAGGTATTCGGTCTCCCTCTGACTGTCGCCTAATAACGCTTCCCATCCACAATTTCCTACCTAGTCGAAAAAAGTAAAAACCTGTGATAAATATAATTGTATTGGTTTATTATTTCCAATAATAACCCTATGTGATCGTGTAGCAAACAATTTTTATAACCCCCCCCCCTCAAACTTTGTCGCTTTACGTTTCAAGGTGCGTAGAATCCAAATTTGAAATGTCCGTCCGCCGTCCGCCGTTCGCCGTCCGGGCCATAAAAGGCCTAAGAATTTACTTAAAAAACCCGTTCTTTCGCACATAGACTCCATTTAGGGTCTAGTTGGTCCATACGTTTAACCATCCCGATCGCTTTACTCGCATAGATACTATGGGCCAAAAACGGGCGAAAAAGTGTCTTTTGGTTTATTATTTCCAATAATAAGCCTATGTGATCGTGTAGCAAAAAATTTTTATAACCCCCCCTCAAACTTTGTCGCTTTACGTTTCAAGGTGCGTAGAATCCAAATTTGAAATGTCCGTCCGCCGTTCGCCGTCCGGGCCATAAAAGGCCTTAGAATTGACTTAAAAAATCTGTTCTTTCGCACATAGACTCCACTTGGGGTCTAGTTGGTCCTAACTTATCGCCAGCTCGATCGCTCCACACACATGGGTGCTATGAGCCAAAAATAGGTGAAAAAGTGTCTTTATTTTTGTATATTTCAAGTTGTATAGAAATTGGAGATTTATGAGTGAAAAGAACTTTTTTTCCATATGAGATTTATATGGAAAAAAAGTATTCTGAATGATGCTCTTCTATTCAAAAAGAGATTTTGGATTTTAGGCTATTTTTTGCAATTTTGTAGAACAAAATTTAATGAAGTTCAAGTTTTTAGCAGAATTTCGTACATAAATTGTTGAATGTTCTATTTCATAGTTGATAAACTTTATTTGACCAATCTTATGCTAAAAAATATCAATTTAACGATTCTTAGCCATTTTCAGTGATTTTGTCAGCACATTTTTTGAAATTTGACCAATTAAATGATATTAATATACAGTATAGGTAACACTTTTATGTGTTGGAAAGATGACTTGGTAATAAATTGTTATGATTATCAACTATATTAACAAGCGTAAAATTGTGAGATTCCGCTGCTGTAATGGATTGAACCCATTTGTAACGTCCGAAGCTCCGAGTTCCGATATTAAATATAGGTACCATAAGCGGCGTTTAATAATTATGGACCAGAGATCTACGTAGAAGGGCTGTCTAATACATACATAATAAACCTTTGTGTAATAATTTGCAGCGTTTTTCAAGGCTTTGAGTGTTAGACTTACGCACGCACGCACGCCTGGCACGCTTGGCAGGGGGTCACGGTGGTTGGTGAGCGGGGGGTGGAGTGAGAGGAGGCGCCACGGCACCTTGTGGTGTCTCGGGTGACCAGGGGCGTACCAGAGGGGTGTAGGAGAATGGATATTTATTACTTTTGAAGAAAATTAAGCTATTGCTCTCGCCTCAAAATTTGTAGAATGTGAATTTTTGAAAAAATTTTATGCAGAAATCCGTTTCAGGCTATTCTGAATCATATTCTGAAGTTTAACGCAATTTTTTATGTATGTATGTATGTATGTATATATGTATGTATGTATATATTATGTATGTATATATATATGTATATATACATATATATATTACATATATATATATATGTATATGTATATGTATATGTATGTATGTGTCATTCCAGACGATAACTGTCCGTAGAATTGTGCCAGAAACTTCAAACAAATTTTAAAATGTTAAGGACACAAAACGAAAGTTCAAGTCCTCCATATGTTTTCACCGAAACCACGTAAGTGAGAAAAAGTCAATCAAACCTAATGTCCAAACTAAAATTAGGATTTTTTAAACTTTAGTGGCAGTATGATTTGAATCGAGTATACTACTTAGTTTCTAAAATCTCCTACAAGACAATGAAGTAAAAATACGCAAATTTTTATTTGTAGAATATTTGAAACAGTTTTTCCTTAAATCTGAAAAATTTGATTTGACCGACTAGTGGGGTTTTGCATGACTCCTCCTCAGATCTCATAAGAAATGCATTGAAGTTCCCTACTAATTTTCAATTTCTTCCGAGCCTAATTCAGATACCGGTATGCAAAAAATATGATTTGATCTCAAGATTTAACCACCCATGTTCACGGGAAAGCATGAAATTTTTCATTGCGTATTTAGAAGAAAAATAAAGAAAAAAAAAAAAAAAAAAAAAATCAAACGCATTGTCTTGATGGCAGGTTTGCCGTAGTATACTTGGTGGTCGAACCTCTAGTGTGATTCGCAGATAAGAGATGGCGCAGTCGTCACACCAAAAGTTCTTCCAACTTCCCTCAGCTTCCACAGAAGCTCTTTTCAATCTAAAAACTGGGATTTATTCAGAATAGAAATACAAAGGTTTACATCATTGAGACGTAACCCACAACTTTGCTATAGATAATACAGCTACAACTATCATAGAGTTGAATCAGTAAATTCCTACACACTGACGAAGAGGCTGTATGATCGGTTTGGGGTGTTTTCACACACCTAGGTGCGACATACGATCGACCAAGGACTGTAGAACAAGTCAATGAGTTTGATTCCCCCCCCCCCCCCCCCCCCCAGGAAGTAATCAAAATTGAAAAATTTCCCCCCCGTGAACATGGGCGGACATATCTTGAGATTATCTCATGTTTTGCTTCCTAGTCTACATATAGATAGCAAAAGCATTGTTTTCACTTTCGGGAGAAGATCAATTTTTTGTCTCCAAAATCAAAATTTCAACTCGCTTGTTTGTCCGTCGTGAGTCCTCAAGTCCTTGTAACGAGCTGAATATTCACAGTTTTTATCCGATTCCGATGAAAATTTCAGGGGATGTGCGAGCCAATATGTAGACTGTATACTGTTCCCTGTCAATTTCATTGTTCACAGCTCAATACCTTAGTCTGCACATTTGCAAACGTAAATACCACCAAGCATCATTTTCTCACCCACTAGTCGTCCGATCTCGCTCAAATTTGGGGGATAGTTGGGAAAAGACAATTTGAGCATTCCATATCAATTTCAAGACGATTGCAACATTAGTAGCTCTTGTGCAAGTGTTAAATCCTTGTAACAAGCTGAATATTCACAGTTTTTATCCGATTTTGATGAAAGTTTTAGGGGATGTGCGGGTTATGCAGTAGATGGACCACTATCCATTTCATTGCTGCAAAATCAATACTTCACTCCGTGCATGCGTAAATGTAAATCCCATTATGCTCCATTTTTTACGTTCTAGTTTTTGCTTGTTGATTTCTCAATCTGGGTGGGAGGTAATAGAAAATTAGTGCGAAAGATCGGGCCGCTTCAATGCATTTCTTATGGGAAGATCGTCGAATCTGGGTCTACATGGATGAGTCATTAGTGAGTTTTTGTTCTTCCCGTAATTATCTACCCGTGTACGCGCATGCGCGAATTCACGCGTCAACGCGTAGAACTACGAGAGTACGGGAAAGAGACCAACCTACACGTGGGCGGGAAAATGCTTTCGTTGGAATCCTGTCCTACGCGTAGTGGTCATGACCTGATGCAAAGTTGACCACAGTTTTAAGAATAGGTTAGGTATTCGGTCTCCCTCTGACTGTCGTCTAATAACGCTTCCCTTCCACAATTTCCTACCTAGTAGAAAAAAGTAAAAACCTGTGATAAATATAATTGTATAATGAAATCAAATTCCGTTGATTTTGTGAACAAAGTATGTACCATCGTTCGAAGTCAGATAAATATCCTGTTCACCTACTTGGGAGTAAATGCAGTCGTTGATACTGTTACGATTTTAAAGTAGATACCTATTCATGGTAAGCATTCGCAAGTACCTACATTTCGTACTACAAAGTAGTATCTACCAACATAAAGATTCAGACAACGAGCAGGTTTGTGTTTAAATAATAAGTTTGTACACAAGAGCTGTTGTCAGTTCAATAACAAATTGAGTGGTTTGGTAGTAAAATCTGTGCTAGGTACCTTCTATGATCTTGGAAATTACCTACCATTTGATAAAGCAGGGTAGGCACTCAAAACGAACAGTTCCACGAGGCCTGATTAAGTAATCGTGATGTAGCTAGATGAAAAATTGAATAGTTAGACAGAAAATAAAAAAAGTCCAGTCATGCAGCATGACCCCATGAGCGAATTTTTGAAGAAATTTTCGCCATATCAGATCTTCGACATGAGATCTTCAACATGAGATTGGGTCTGCGTGCTAGTACGTATATTAATAGAACTTCTTCATAATTTCATGGCTGATATTTTCTAAGCCACTGTCAGTATTAAAGCTACATCAAGTCCTAAAACAGTTGAGCGTAAAACATTAAAGAGAGCGACCGAGAGAATCGGAGGACGGAGTATTTCACAGAGTAAACTCATCAGTTGTGATTACATTTTTTTTTTTTTTTTTTTTTCAACAAGCACCTACTAGGTACCTACGTTTTAAACAGGATGGTTCTAGGATTGTTTATACAGGGATACTTCCATAAGAGTAGTTCAATCTGAAATTTGGGTAATGTTTCATGCAAATATTACCGATTTTTACAACTAGCGAACGGCATTATTTCGATTTTTGACTGATTTTTCAACTTTGAAATTTTTGAAAACTTGATGCATATTCTTATAGGAAATTTTACGCTGATTCCGAATATACCACATGTTAGTATGCTGAAAAAATTATTTCTCACAATAAATCGCAAAAAACACGCTATTTTGAAATTTTTGACTACATTTTTGAAAATTTCAACCCGAAAATGTAATCCGATCATGCTGGCCAACGAACTTGAACTTTCGTTTTGTGTCCTTAACATTTTAAAATTTGTTTGAAGTTTTTGCACAATTTTACGGACAGTTATCGTCTGGAATGACACATACATACATACATTTTTTTTTTTTTTTTTTTTTTTTACAAAACTCTCCTCAAAGGCTAAGGGAGCACACCATTAAATTAAAAATAAACAAATAAAATAAAAAGTGGGGAGGACGCCCAAGATTACCCGACGCCGGCTCTAGGGATGAGGGAAGTTGCGGGACGAGGAGGAAGAATGGGATGAAAGGAAGTGCCCCTATAAAATGACCACCAGTTCAAGTAAGAACCCCTCTGGACGCGGGTGGTGATACCACGGAGTACTCCTGCCGATATGCCCAACTAGAGTAACTCCGTTTCTCTCTTTTCCCGCGCCACACCCCGCGCCATGACACGGTCGCAGCCATAACCTTGATGTTATTAGGTGCCACTCCTTGTAGCTCAGATATCGCCTGTCGCAGATCATTTCTATCATATTTACTTTTCTTAGCCCGCCAGGTTTGCTCCATGTCCACGCTGCCACTGACAACCTGGACATCCAGGATTATAGCAGACCCATCGGGCTTAACAGCAACGATATCTGGCTTCTTGCCCTGGTCACTCGGCATGTGATATAGTCTCTCTCTCTCAACAGCCCAACCGCTGGATGACAAAGCGCCTGCTTTCTGCTTGTCAACCGCATCGTGTCGGAGAATGCGGCCGCCGTGAGTACGAGGACACTGCTGCACCACATGATACAAATTCTCATTTTTACCCCGCCAGGCAGGGCAGAGGGTGTCCACTGTCCCGCGACTACCCCTCAAACACCTCACCGAGGTGGCCAATGTGGCGGCCCGGACGGCGTGAAAATGGCAATAGTCGCGGGCCCCTATACCCTCTGAAGCCCATTCTACCCACTGGGAAGAAATAGGGGATTCAGAGCACTGTCGGAATTTTTTTTTTTTTTTTTTTTTTTTTCAAAAAATCACATTCTACAAATTTTGAGGCGAGAGCAATAGCTTAATTTTCTTCAAAAATTCGCTAAAAGATGCCGTAATCGCGGCGCTCCTGGACGGTCACCCATCCAAATACTAACCAAGCCCGATGTTGCTCAAATTCAGTGATCAGATGAGAACCGATGTTTTCAACGAAATATGCGTTGGCGAATATTATGTCTCAGGTCGGACCGAGTTATACGATGCGTTTTAAGATAGCTGATAAAGTAGTGCAAAATGATTTCAAAATTCTTCTACTCGATTTCAAATTCAAGAGAATCGTTGATTTTGAAATATTAAAGAGACTGGCGTGACGAAAGCGTTTGGTTAGTCGTGTATATACGTGTAGAAATATACAGAGTTAGCTTCTGCAGTTGCTTGCTCTAGACGCTGCTCTACGCGTTAACGGGGGAAAATCGTACGGAAGAACAAAAACTTTCTATTTTCGGATTGTGAGGCCATTAGTTGCGCCAGTAAAGGCGCCAAACACTTTTGGTGTTTTTATAGCTCTTTTGCTAAATGCCATTTGTTTGTTGAAAAATAATAGTACTCTATTCAGATGGTGGTATAATCTCTTTGAAAAAATATTCAACGGATGGAAATAATCCATTAAACGTAACTTTAGTCATTTGAGTTCTATTGTTTTTGAGTTAAAACAATGTCTTTTCTCTCACGTTCTCAAGATGTCTTCCTACTCATTAAATAGGTTTTTAGGACGGGCATTACTTATTCTCTCACTCTGATCTGTGCCATACAGTATAATTATCATCTATCCAGGCTCAGTTATTAATTTTCCCCATTGTTACCAACCTTCTTTGATATGATAAATTTTACTTTATATTTATTTATTTATTTAGAAAATACGGGACGAACCCAACTACAAGAGAGAGAAAAAAAGAAAAGTGAACAGGTAGTAAGATGACCAGAGCACCACACTAGAGAGTCACACTGCTTCACCATAGACACAGATTGGCAAAATGAGTTATTGAGGGGTATGCAAGCAGAGGTGGCGGAAAAGTTGAGTTTTGACGGTTGAGATGGGCAAAGAAAGAATGTCGATGAAGGGAGGTGATGGTGAGAGGAGGTTCGCTTGGCGAGGAAGGGGGCTCAGTGGGCGGTGATATAAGTAATTTGTGGAAGAAAAGGGGACGGCAAAAGGCATGACAGAACGGGAAGAAAGGCGAGGTACGAGAAAGCCAACCCGAGCCTAGAGATCAGGGGCATCAATCTGACCCTACAGCAGAACATGAAGGAATCTAACATCGGCGCACAGGCGACAGTCACGTGGAGACATCAAGCTGAAACAACGAGCGAGTACTTGGTAGTCCAAATGCTCACGAGGAATGGAGAGCTTATATGCCAGGTAACGGAGGAAAGCCCTGAAGACGCGTTCAATTTGCACAATATGGGACTCGTAATAAGGATTCCAAATCACTGATGCATACTCCAGAGTTGGCTGCACGAAAGTCTTATAGAGTGTCACGAGGGCTGGTGCCTCAGAGAACTCTCTGGTATTCCGTTTCAGAAAGCCAAGTGTGCGCATTCCACGGGACGCCACCTTAGCTATGTGGTCGGAGAAGGAAAGCTGGGAATCTAAATGCACGCCAAGGTCCACAATATCAGCTCTACAAGGAATTGTTACACCATTGATTGAGTAGGGGTGGATGACTGGAGAGTGGGAACGATGGAAAGAAATGACTGCACATTTAGATGGGTTCAGGGCTAGGCCGCCCCGACAGCGCAAAGTGCGTAATCCTGAAAAGTTGCTAGGTTAGTCACCGTAGAACGCCCCCTGACAAAGCCGTGCTGCTCAGGAGCTAAGCGCGAGTTGAAAATTGGCGAGAGTTGAGCCACAACCAGCTTCTCCAGTAGTTTGGGAATAGTTGATAAGGAGCAGACTGGACGGTAGTTACTAATGTCGTTCTTATCACCCCTCTTGAAAATCGGAGTAATGTAGGACAGCTTCCATTGAGCAGGGAAGAGGCCAGAAGAAAGAGAAGCATTAAACAGGTGAGTCAGAGGATGGGGCAAGCTACGCCCACAAGCGAAGAAGAATCGGACGGATACCATCAGGGCCCATACCCTTTGAAACATCCAGGCCACGCAGGGCACCATCAACGTCGAACTCCTTTACAGCAAGGGAGCCCAATGAGACCACATCGATAGGCGGGCGGGAAGACACCAGGTCATGAGCAGGATCAAACACCGAGGCAAAGTGGGATGCGAAGAGATCAGCGATTGACTGTGGGTTATCAGCAAGTGAAGAACCCAGATGCATTATGTGGCAGAAAGGGTCGCCCGTCTCGGTAATTGATATAGTTCCAGAAGGTCTTAGGGTCACTGGGGAGGGAATCCTGGACAGAACGGATGTAGCTGGAGTAACATTCCTGCGATGAAAAGTTGCATCTAGCACGTAGTTGGGAGAATGTTCAGTAGTCTTCGCACGATAACGTTTCCTTATACCGGTAGTGGACAAAGTTTTTGCGACGAACAAGCTGGATCAGGTCAGGAGAGAACCATTTCGGATAGGAACTGGTGAAGGTGACAGTCCTAGGGATGAAGAGAGCAATGGCCTGATTTAAAGTGATGTAAAGATAGTCAAAAGCAAGGTCAACAATATATTGAAAATTGACGCGTCCACATTCGAACAAGATTGATTCATTTGTTTATTCCAAGATTTGCAAGCCAACCAGGATAAAAAAATCGGAAAAATTCAGAAGAGATTACGGATGATTTATATTTTTTATTACCTATAATGAATTTCCAACCTTCAGAATTTAGAGGTTGCCTTGCATTTTGAGTGACCTGAATGATTGGAATCCACACCCGCCAGTTTTTCAAAAACGTAACTCACATCAGCCTATTTCGCGTATTTTATTTTCCTAGGGAATAATATGCATATGCGAATATTATTTTTTCTTAGGTCGAACCTAGTTATTCGATGCCTTTGATTTGCTCAGCGCAATCTACTTATGACGCCAAGACGTCAACTGAATATAGTCTTTTGACAAAACCATTTGAAGTTAGTTATCAGCTGAAAATTTGCTGTCAGGGGCTTGCAAAATACCTCCACATGATTTTGAGAATTTGTTCCTTCTTATAAAATCACACGTCCATAGTCTTTAATTCCAGGTAGAACGATGAGAATCCTGACAGACGCCGTAGTAATGTTTTCAATCTGCGCCTGTGTTGCTAGTTCAGAGATCACTGACCATGATGGCAAGGACAGGATAGTGGAGTTCGTGAAAGAATCTCTAACCGACTTCTTCGCGTTCAACGATAAATTTCTACGACTTTTAAGACAACCGGAACCTGAAGGTTTGGATGAGGCAGTCGTTTCTATGGAAAAACAAAATAAAAACATGGAGAAAGTCACCACGCAACTGTTCAACAACAAAGATGCATTCATGAGTAAGTTTCGTTAGAAGTCTGGAGGGCAGCAAAACATACGTTTGGCTGGGTTTATAATTTGCTTCCAGGGTGAAATTTTGTTTAATATAGACTGAAAATGGTGATTTTTGAATGTCATCGTCTCATTAGGGAATTTTTGTTGAAAATGAAGCTAGTGTGATAGCCTGGAAAATATTAAAATCAAATTTTTTGAAAAATTAATTCATTGAAATCCGTTATGAGGCATTCTGAAACGAATCCGAGTTTAACACTGTTTCATATGTATATATATAAATATTAGGGTGCATCGAAAAAAGTAAATCATAAAATTACCCCCCTGAAATTTTTTTTTTTTTTTTTTTACAACGGTAAGGTCTGCCACAATAACCTGAAAATACATAAAATTGTCGAATTTGTGGAAATCATCAGAATGATGAGTAGTTTTTTGGTACACATATCACAAAATTATCATGTGAGAATGCCGATAATAATGTGGACAAAAATGTGGCATTCCTTTTTCATGAATTTCTACACCAGTATTCCTTCTCACTGTGATCTTCATGAATACCTACCCCAGTATTCCTTCTCACTATGATCTTCATGAATACCTGCCCCAGTATTCCTTCTCACTGTGATCTTAAAGTAATTTCCATATCCTTCTGTTTGTTGGCGATAATCTTTGTCGAGATTTCTCCGTTGTTGAAGTGAACATTACTTTTTCGAGTGTCAACTACTATTTAACTATAATAATTTGAAACGAACTTATAGCGCCCCAGAGGTGCAATGGGTTCCTAATTCGGCAGTCATAGAGAGAAAGGAGATGTGACAGTACCATAAGAGATACAACTCGTACTAATAGCATATGTGCTATGTTCGGAGGAGATAATTTTCCAGTTCCCGGATCATCATCTATCGCCAACCATAGCCTTTCATGAACGTGAGAATTAATGCCAGGTGCCGAAGCGGCGGACACACAGCGCATCCTGTAGGACCTCGTGGGAACTGTCACACTCCTTGATTGAAGAGCAAGTATGTAAAATGTGTGTATGTAAAATGTTAAAACATACTTGATTGAAGAGCAAGTATGTAAACTAGGTGGAATAGTTTACTGGTTGAGAACTGATGCTCACTAATAAATAGCTGCATTGGCGATTGAGGATAATAAAGGAGAAATTAAAACAGGATGGATTGCCAATGAATCTTCATTTGAAGTATTCATTAGGTGATTAACCCCCAATCAAAGATTGGAACAATCGGGAATAATATAACTTGCTCAACCAGGAGACTTACAGTAGGGAGCTGCCCACTTTGGGGACTTACGAAAATGGGAACTATGCCCTGGGGAAATAACTTGCTCAACTTTGGAGACTTACAGTGGAAGGTGCCCACTATGGGGACTTATGAAATAGGGAACGATGCCCTGGGTTTGGGAACAATGCCCTTGGAAAAAATTAAGTATATTAAATAGAAATAATATGAGGGGAAAAATTGAGAAATTAATAGTCAAGAACCAATGAAAGTATTTATGTATCCAAAGGAGTATAATGGGTACTCCTTCCCGGGCCATGTTTCTTCTGAAACATCAACGCCCCAAAAATAGTGGATTGGAGTACTAGGCGTCAGCCGTACATAATCCTAACCACGCTCTGCTACCATGTAACGAACTTAGAGCGCCCCAGAGGTGCAATGGGGGCCTAAATCGGCACTCATAGAAAGAGAGGAGATGAGACAGTACCATAAGAGATACAACTCGTACTAATAGCACATGTGCTATGTTCAGAGAAGATAATTTTCTGGTTCCCGGATCATCATCTATTGCCAACCATAGCCTTTCAAGAACGTGAGAATTAATGCCTGGTGCCGAAGCGGCAGACACACAGCGCATCCTGTAGGACCTCGTAGGAACTGTCACAAATTGGATATGAGCGAGTCGGATTTGTGCAGAAGCAGCAGGAATGAGAGTGACGCTTTTCGATTACGTAACTCACGCAGTAATGTACGCCGGCGGAGTAATGTATTTTCAGGTTATGTTTTCAGGTAAGGTTCGACAAATTTTCATTCAGATTATCACCGGTATTCCTACTTTACCATTTTCTGACATGTTTACCAGAAAAAATCCACATCATTGTGATTATTCCCACAAATTTGATAATTTTATGTATTTTCAGGTTATGGTGGCAGACCTTACCGTTGTCAAAAAAATAAAATAAATAAAATGAAATAAAAATAAAAATACTCTCTTATTCTCCAGAAAAAAAGAAAATTTTTCAGAGGGGCACTTTTTTGATTTATTTTTTTTCGATGCACCTTAATGTATATACATATATCGTGAGCGGGTTTTTAGTATCAATCCCCCGATTCAACCCTATCCCACATGTAGCACATATAGTTCATAATTCAAATTCATTAACATTCCTTGTTATCATTGTCATTAAAAAAAATACAGCACATTTTTAAAATCGTTTTTCTATTTACTCAACTCTTTAAACTTTTTCATTGTTGTAGTTGTTAAATGTTGTTATTGTTATTAAACTAAACTCCTGTTATTGTTGTCATCAAACTTTTCTCTACATAGTTGTTTGTAGTTATACGTATAAATTGTTGGGGTTCACTAATTATTTCATATTATTCTATTAATTATAGTTAAATTCTCTAATCAACAATTCCCTGTATTTCCAAGCAACATTACAGTACCCTGCCAGCTTAGGTCCATATTTTTTTTGGTTCAACATTTTGATTCGGTGGTTAACGGAAAATTCTGCCATCCCGAACCACTGAGTTCGAAATTCACTCAGTACAGGGCATCGCGCAACCAAATTTCGTGTGTCCTCTATTTCCCCACGTTTGCACATCGAACATAATTCTATTCTTCCCTCTATACAGGGTTTATAATTAAGATTTAACAACTCTGAACGAAGTTTTAACACCCGTCTAATCAACCCCAAACCCACATCTTGGTTCAGCAGCCGATACAAGAGGTAATGAATAGTATTAGCTGCTCTTTCAATCCAAATCTGCCTCCAATTCACGCATATTTTCTCGATGAGGGTCTTTAATTGTGTCACTGGCCAGATTCTCCACCGTCAAGTCCTCGCCATACTTTCCTCCAAGCTCCCTAAAGCCGCGTCCACATTAGCGCTCCGCTCCGATGCCGCTCCGGGCAGAGCGGGCTGGGAGCGCTGATAATAATGTGGATAATAATATATAAATAATGGCTAATAATATTAAAAATAGTGTGGACGTCTTGGCGAACGCGCTCCGCTCGGAGCGGCATCGTGTGATCGCGGCGATCCAGATTTTGTCGGTTTTTCGGCGATCCATCAAAGGGTGAGCCTGCTAGTTGGGACGGGAGACAGTTCGTTTTCGGAATTCATGCGCTCCGCTTAGTATTCTCTCATTATTTTCCATTTTTTCACGTTCTGTTTTCCTATTTTTTCAGTTTTCCAATTTTTTGTTCAGTTTTCCTATTTATTTGTTTTCTAATAAATTAGTTAGTTGTAAGAAATGGAGTGGTCATAAGACGAAATGCTTCAATTTATTGAAAGAAAATTATGAATTACGTCATTTTTTGAAATCCCTTTCTCATAAGTTCTCATCTGAGTACCCACTTGCATCTGATCTGATCAGAAAAAAAAGAAATCATTAATTTTTATTCCTATGATAAAATTAATTATTAATATTTTATTAATATTCTTCCAAATAAAAATTAATAATTAATCATTACTCTCAAATCTTGACTGATTTTTATTACTTATTAAAAAAACAAAATCTTTATTTCCTGATTATTTTCGTAAAACGTGATTTCTATTTCAAACCTTGGTTATTACCAATGAATTCGATGATGAATGATAAATAAAAAATGTCGATGAATAAAAAATAAATGACTTACCTATCTTGAATTGAGATGGGTTGACGTAATTTCGTTGCCTCGTGGCAAAAACTGGCGCGATTTTTTAAGCAGATCTTCAAAATTTGAGGAGGACATCCGTGTGAAATTTCGATACTGCCCACTGATTTCTTGGTGTTTCAAAATCGACACCAGTTCGCCACTCTGCCTTTTGGTAAAAATATCTGTCATCCACCAACGCCGCCGTTTCCTTTTTTCCCCTCCTCCCCAGAATAAATGCGAGCACAACTGCAGCACCGCTGCAGGTAACCAAGCTGGCTTGTTCCATCTGGACAAAATGAAACTGGAGCGCGGAAGGATCGTCGGAAATACGGATCGCCCTCGGAGTGCCGTTGGAGCGGAGCGTGTTGGGAGCGCTAATAGAGAGTTCCTATAGATCCGTCGGTCTCAATACGGTGTGTGGTAACGAGAAACATTTACCGTATCTTAAAGTCACGTCAAGTCCTTAACGGATCTAGTTGTAACGCTCAATCCATGGAAGGAGGAAATTATCCCATGGAGGTTGAGTCCATGGAAGAAGGTTATTTTAGACAGTTACTTTTTTCCGGATTGCGATCCGTTACCGTATCTGTACGGAAGGATACGTCACCTTAACTCATTGCGTCAGAGTTACGGCACCAGATTTTCAATACCTCACGATGTTTTACGGATCTACTAGGAACTCTCTAATGTGGACGCGGCTTAAGATCTGCAAATAGAGTGGTGTCCATTCGGGCCGCCACGGCTCCCATTTTCCTCGGAAATCCGTTTTCATGCATCCTAAATACTGTACCCAAGCATATATATATTATTACATTTAAGTATTTACCTAAATGTTATTCCAGACCATAACTCTCCTTAGAATCCGTCCTTGCACCAAAAAATCAAGATTTCCAAATGAACGGATGAGTGTTTAGGCCAGCAATTTTGGAGCACATTAAATTGCTCAAATTACAAAAAAATGTACTAAAAAAATCACTGTATTCAAAACTGGTGGTCCATTTAGGATCCACAATGACGTTCCGACCAGGAACAGATCTTTTAAGCGGTAATCAGTCAACCTTGACCTGTCTGTAGATTTTATAGGTACCTGTGTATCATTTTTGAGAACGTTTGTTCACTTTGTACTTACGTTGAACAAATATTGCTAACATTTCTTTTGCACTTTTTAAAATTAATTTCGAATCTTGATCATGTTTGAATTTTAGAATATCGTAAATATTGCAATATACTAACCAGAAACGCAGTATGCTTTAAAAATATTACGGCGAAACAGTGTCTTCGGGTCGGTAGGAAACCTCTCGCGGTTGTAGTTTGGAGACCCACGAGTTTTTACTGATTGGTTCTTAAAAACTATAGCCCTGAAACGTTGGGAGGTATCGTACTGTCGTGTATTAAATTCGTTAGACTTGGCTTGAATTAAAATTCCGTAGGAAGTTGAAACCAATGATAGACCGTTGGTTGAAACTAATGATCACAAATTTTGTCTACAGATTCCGGTAGATTCGACGAGTTTGTCAAATTAAAAGAATTGAGGCCACATTTCAAACAAGTAACGGACATCTTGAAAACATTGCAAAAGGAAATGCTCTCAATTCATTCGTACTCTGGCACGCATAAGAGAATTTATATGTTTGTTCCATTTGAAGAAGGTAAGTATTCATATTCGGCCAATATATTTATTTATAAGGGAAGCTGATGTGGTGATCAACTGACGGGTGGGAAGATGGTGTGTAAATTGACTCATGGTGGCTCAGGTACGGAAAAATCCCATATTCGTATTATGTTGGACAGAAGGTAGATAGGTTTGCTACTACTACCTGTTTTTATTAATTATTATTTTTTATTTTCGTAATACATTTCTTACATGTACCAGCACTCACATGGTCGGTCGGAGCAGTTTGCTGCCAAGTGGGCAGGGGCCATGTCGTCATCGCGCAAATGAATCTCAAGGGCCGCATTACTTGTCAGATACCCATCATATAGCACCATTTTTGAAAGCTCTCGCTCTGCTCTTCCTATCCAGCAAATAAAAAAACTCCAACGTCCAAATCCAAACTCATAAACGAGTTCCACTATCTGCTTTACAAGCAGATACCATGTTTACATGGATATGTCTTTGATTGGGAATTTCATAACGGTTGTCCTCGAGAGTTGTAAACAAATCCTTTAACTTTAAACAAACCCTGGGCCGCATCCCAACTAATTCCAGCAAAACAACGGTTTACATATAGAAATGTTGAAAATAACTGTGGAGAGAAGTCACTACAATGAGTTGTTGTTAACAGTCGTCTGTTGTCAAGAGGATAAAAATGTTTCCTATGGAGTGGAGTAAATGATGCTATTGCTTTTCGTTAAGAATATTGTAACCAGCTTATTAAAATTGTTTATAGTCCAATCAACTTAGTTTAGGAATGTAGCCAGGTACGTAAGGAGGGGGAAATTGGTAGCTTGAGATGTGAACATTTATCACATAAATCAAGCGCTTTCCAACGAGTGGCGAACGATTTCTGTGCTATGAAAACTGCGGAAGTTCCATTCCCCTAGCAACGGCTGGGTTGTACGTGAAAAATACTGAAATTGTGACACACATTTTTTTTTTTTTTTTTTTTTTTTTTTTTCAATAATAACTTTATTGTAATTGTATATTACAGTATGACACAAATTTTGCGTCACGGAAAATTTTTGGTTGACCCCCTACAGCAAAGACATATCCATGTCAAAAAGAACCACGAAAATTCCCCCAGTGCAGAACGTGTTGCGTTGACGCGACTGGCCCGACTGCTCGAGGAGGAGTCAACTGCGCATTACGCTGGCGCGATTCCCTTGAATTCCGGTGTTTGTGTTGCTCCAATTGTCGATTTCCGAGGTTTCCGAAATGTTCCACAGCGGGACACCTTCATGGGACACCCCAAACCTTCTCTGGTCAGTCTGAAGTATCTTTGGAATTTCTCTTCATAGTCAAGCAGATGATTTTTGACTAAAACGCTGTATATTCCTTAATTTCTGCGATTTGAGAATACATAACTCGCACGTTGCCATACTTTGGCATACTTTGTTAATATGAACTCTTCTCCTTCGTCACCATCTATCATTTCTTTAATTATCAATGCAGCCATTACATTTCTATTTCTCATCATGTTCTCCATTTCAGCAGTAGGTAAATGTTTTCTCACACACAAACACGTGCTACCTTCAACACAATTCAACGCCAACTGAACAGATAAAACACGCCGCAAGGAAAACACTTTTACGCAGCGTATAATACTTCACGCTCCTGCCGACGTTTTTCAGGCAAATTCGGTTCCTGCTGACCAAAAAAAGCTGTCGCTAGAAAACAAGAATTTACAGCGTCTGAATCATCAATATCGTCGAAACCTGCTTGGCTAATTCGAAGTGTTCATGTCCGATCTAAGGCCGAAAAAGCCCTCTTGGTTCAGTAATTTTACAGCGAGAACAACCCATTTTCACTCGCACCGTTCTCCAGGCCAAGGTTTTTAACCACCGTAGAAACTACTTTTAACACAGAATGTGTTTTAGCCATGGACTAACTAGCCGAAAATGGAACGCGGGATGGTAACGAAATGTGTGACGGATGATTTTCACGTACAACCGAGTCGTTGCTAGGGATATGGTACTTCGTCGTTTTTCATCCCACAAAATTCGTTGACCATTCGTTCGAAAGCTCTCGATTTATCCAACAATATTATGTTAACTACTGCGAAGTGCGTGTCCAACAAACTGAGTTATGAGCATGGTTATATAAATAATTGTTTACACACAGGTGATCATTCTCAATAATTGATATTGTGAACATGATTGCAACAGCTTGTTAATTTCTGATGATTTCATTGAGCTTGTGTTTCGATGATTTGATTCATAGCAGGTGATCTGAGTATTACGAAAACGGTTTGATTTGTGAAGCGGAGGTTAAATAATTTGAATAGGTAATTTCTATACTTTACACTCTAGGAAGCTGTAATTTCGTATGTAGCCTCTTTAGGACATTTACTTGACGATGCTCAGGGTCCGGATCAGATGTGTGGCTCTTAAAGCTAATTTCTATGCTTTACACTCTAGAAAGCTGTAATTTCGTATGTAGCCTCTTTAGGACATTTACTTGACGATGTCCAGGGTCCGGATCAGATGAGTGGCTTTTAAAGCTAATTTCTATACTTTACACTCTAGGAAGCTGTAATTTCGTATGTAGCCTCTTTAGGACATTTACTTGATAAATCGCTCTTGATTTATCACGAATTTATTTCGTATTTTTTTTCGTAGTTTCATACTATAACTATATAAATTGATGTTATAAATGACTAGTAAACAATGACGCTTGTTTGGTTGTCACTTGGTTGCGCGACAACGCAAACACATTCTGTGTTTCAATAATTTCGTCCGAAGTATGTAAATAGAGGTAACCGGGGGTCCAGGGGGCTTGCCCCCTGGCGAGGCGCGGAGCGCCGAGTTTAGCTGTAGAATGTGTGATTTTGACGTTAAATATATTTATCCAAAGTTCAATGTTAACTTCACCGTGCAATGATTTTTTGTGATGTGCGATGTATTTTCTAACGGTGAATGTCTTTTCCTACCGTGCTTTCAGAAAAATATACCATGCGCTCATTCTATTTTCCCGTAACATTCTCCCAATAGTTGTACGTTAGAATGGCCAACTTCTGAAGCTTAGACGCTATGTAGCTTTCTTGATCAATCAAAGTTAATAGAAATCGATCTGCAAGAAGCCGATACCTGTTGCTGTTAATTACCTCCCTACTAAGCATAGTAAACATAAAACTAATTGACACATATTGATGACCTTTTCAGAGGCTCTGCGTGTTAGCCTAAACTCTTCTCTTATAAGTTGTACTATTGTTGCATCAATAATGCGTGTACGCATGCGCGAATTCGATTAGTGAAATATCGGTTTCTTGGCTCTGGTATCTTTTAAATGTAAAAGATAATTGGAGACTAAGCATGAATTTTATCGTAATTATTCAGTTTCAATGATGCGTGGTGCAACTTTAAAAATGGTTGTGAGAGGACAATCGTTTTCAACCACTGATTATTGTTATTTATCAAAGTAACCAGGACGTATTAAAATATTACTTGGGCCTACACGACAGTAATTTGAAAGTCGGTTTAATAGCTACGTGACGTAATGATTCATTGTTTAAAGAAAGTACCAACCTACAGCACATTTTATTCAAATGACTAACAACTAGGTACCTACCTACCTACACAATTATGTAATGAGCGATGAGTTAACTAGCCGGAGATTTGACTGAGCATTGATAAAAGGGCACCACATTTTATCCATTCATATTTTTCAACATTTCTTTTCTAGTCCCGAACTGGGAAAAAGCCATGTCTCACCAGGAGAAGGTGTACACAGTCATACGAGTATATGAGGAGGTTCTAGCTGTGGTAAGAAACTTCCTGGAGCTGAATGAAGACGTATTTGATGAAGACCAAGTAGCCGAGTTTATTAACGAATTCAGTCAAATAGGGCACAAGGCAAAGAAACTGGAGAAATTATTTTATAAGTTGGGTGAGTACAGGCAACGTGTAATTATGAAACATAATATCTTAAAATATTTTAAATAGGTACGAATTTTAGACCACATAGGTATGTCTAAAACGTGATTTGCAGTGACTAGACTTAAAATGGTACTTCATGATGTTTGCCATTTTTAACATAGATAGGTATGTCTTACTGCTGGGAATCATGAAAAATTTTGTTACAAAGAAGAAAAAAAAAAGTATCGTGATACCTATAAACAAATCCGGTAACTATCCAGCAATGAAGCAGCACTCCTCGGTTGCTGTGTGAAACAATACAATGCCAAGCAATTGGAAATATACGTAATAACGCAATAAAATTAATTTAAAAAAAAGAGAAAAAAACGCAGTTTGCGCAAACAGAACCAACTATTCGATTCGGCCAGCTGGAGCTCAGGGTGGAGCCAGTCATTTCATTCAACCCTTCAAGCCATAGAGATGCTCCCTATCAAATTTCGACGTCCTACGGTGAATAGGAGAGATTTTAGCTCACTCAGCTGATCAGGATGGCGCTCCTCAATTTGCTCGTCTCTTGTTGTCCCAAATAAGAAGCTACCTATCAATAAATTATCGACGTCCTACGGTGAACAGGAGAGATTTTAGCTCACTCAGCTGATCAGGATGGCGCTCCTCACTTTGTTCGTCTCTTGTTGTCCCAAATAAGAAGCTTCCTATCAAATTTCGACGTCCTACGGTGAACAGGAGAGATTTTAGCTCACTCAGCTGATCAGGATGGCGCTCCTCACTTTGCTCGTCTCTTGTTGTCCCAAATAAGAAACTACTTATCAAATTTCGACGTCCTACGGTGAATAGGAGAGATTTTAACTCACACAGCTGATCACGATGGCGCTCCTCACTTTGCTCGTCTCTTGTTGTCCCAAATAAGAAGCTCCCTATCAAATTTCGACGTCCTACGGTGAATAGGAGAGATTTTAGCTCACTCAGCTGATCAGAATGATGCCCCTCATTTTGCTCGTCTCTTGTCCCAAATAAGAAGCTCCCTATCAAATATCGACGTCCTACGGTGAATAGGAGAGATTTTAGCTCACTCAGCTGATCAGGATGGCGCTCCTCACTTTGCTCGTCTCTTGCTGTTCAGAATAAGAAGCTCTCTATCAAATATCGACGTCCTACGATGAATAGGAGAGATTTTAACTCACACAGCTGATCACGATGGCGCTCCTCACTTTGCTCGTCTCTTGTTGTCCCAAATAAGAAGCTCCCTATCAAATTTCGACGTCCTACGGTGAATAGGAGAGATTTTAGCTCACTCAGCTGATCAGAATGATGCCTCTCATTTTGCTCGTCTCTTGTTGTCCCAAATAAGAAGCTACCTATCAATTATCGACGTCCTAAGGTGAACAGGAGAGATTTTAGCTCACTCAGCTGATCAGGATGGCGCTCCTCACTTTGCTCGTCTCTTGTTGTCCCAAATAAGAAGCTACCTATCAATTATCGACGTCCTACGGTGAACAGGAGAGATTTTAGCTCACTCAGCTGATCAGGATGGCGCTCCTCACTTTGTTCGTCTCTTGTTGTCCCAAATAAGAAGCTTCCTATCAAATTTCGACGTCCTACGGTGAACAGGAGAGATTTTAGCTCACTCAGCTGATCAGGATGGCGCTCCTCACTTTGCTCGTCTCTTGTTGTCCCAAATAAGAAACTACTTATCAAATTTCGACGTCCTACGGTGAATAGGAGAGATTTTAACTCACACAGCTGATCACGATGGCGCTCCTCACTTTGCTCGTCTCTTGTTGTCCCAAATAAGAAGCTCCCTATCAAATTTCGACGTCCTACGGTGAATAGGAGAGATTTCAGCTCACTCAGCTGATCAGAATGATGCCCCTCATTTTGCTCGTCTCTTGTCCCAAATAAGAAGCTCCCTGTCAAATATCGACGTCCTACGGTGAATAGGAGAGATTTTAGCTCACTCAGCTGATCAGGATGGCGCTCCTCACTTTGCTCGTCTCTTGCTGTTCAGAATAAGAAGCTCTCTATCAAATATCGACGTCCTACGATGAATAGGAGAGATTTTAACTCACACAGCTGATCACGATGGCGCTCCTCACTTTGCTCGTCTCTTGTTGTCCCAAATAAGAAGCTCCCTATCAAATTTCGACGTCCTACGGTGAATAGGAGAGATTTTAGCTCACTCAGCTGATCAGGATGGCGCTCCTCACTTTGCTCGTCTCTTGTTGTCCCAAATAAGAAGCTACCTATCAATTATCGACGTCCTAAGGTGAACAGGAGAGATTTTAGCTCACTCAGCTGATCAGGATGGCGCTCCTCACTTTGCTCGTCTCTTGTTGTCCCAAATAAGAAGCTACCTATCAATTATCGACGTCCTACGGTGAACAGGAGAGATTTTAGCTCACTCAGCTGATCAGGATGGCGCTCCTCACTTTGTTCGTCTCTTGTTGTCCCAAATAAGAAGCTTCCTATCAAATTTCGACGTCCTACGGTGAACAGGAGAGATTTTAGCTCACTCAGCTGATCAAGATGGCGCTCCTCACTTTGCTCGTCTCTTGTTGTCCCAAATAAGAAACTACTTATCAAATTTCGACGTCCTACGGTGAATAGGAGAGATTTTAACTCACACAGCTGATCACGATGGCGCTCCTCACTTTTGCTCGTCTCTTGTTGTCCCAAATAAGAAGCTCCCTATCAAATTTCGACGTCCTACGGTGAATAGGAGAGATTTTAGCTCACTCAGCTGATCAGAATGATGCCCCTCATTTTGCTCGTCTCTTGTCCCAAATAAGAATCTCCCTGTCAAATATCGACGTCCTACGGTGAATAGGAGAGATTTTAGCTCACTCAGCTGATCAGGATGGCGCTCCTCACTTTGCTCGTCTCTTGTTGTCCCAAATAAGAAGCTCCCTATCAAATTTCGACGTCCTACGGTGAATAGGAGAGATTTTAGCTCACTCAGCTGATCAGGATGGCGCTCCTCACTTTGCTCGTCTCTTGTTGTCCCAAATAAGAAGCTCCCTATTAAATATCGACGTCCTACGGTGAATAGGAGAGATTATAGCTTACTCAGCTGATCAGGATGGCGCTCCTCATTTTACTCGTCTCTTCTTGTCCCGAATAAGGAGCTCCCTATCAAATATCGACGAAACGGAAGTTAGTGAGAAACGTTGTCTATTCCCACGAAAAATAAAGAGTTACACTGTTGAATCGATTTCGACGGTTAGGCCATCATCAGTAACAAACAATAACTTATTGTTTGTTACTGATGATGGCCTAACCGTCGAAATCGATTCAACAGTGTAATAATAATGTAATTTCGTGGAAATAGACAACGTTTCTCACTAACTTCCGTTTTGAAATGGGTTTCCACAACTTCGTCGCGAGTGATTTAGTTCGTAAATATCGACGTCCTACGGTAAACAAGAAAGATTTTAGCTCACTCAGCTGATCAGGATGGCGCTTCTCACTTTGCTCGGCCCTTCTCCCAAATAAGAATCTCCCTATCAAATTTCGGTACTTTTCCGTTATCCCCTCCAGTCAATTTGTCTTTAACACGCCCGCCCGATGTTTCTAGGCATTCCTTCTTACTTATATTACATATTTACGTAGAATTTGTGACAATTTCAAGCTGAGGGAAAAAATTATATAGTTTTCAAAAATAGAAGGAATAAAAGAATGACCGTGTTTTCAAAAGTTGACGATGTCGGTGAGGATTTGATGAAACAAATTGGCGAGATTGTGGTTTGATTGCCTCCACATGAAATCGCACAAGTAGAATGCACATGAGTTCGCACGAATAGATCTGAATGCTGTGTATAGGTTGGTGGTCTGGATGCTCGTAAGCTCGCATCTCAAAATTACGTAACATCAAACAGTCAATCCCTTAGTAAAAATACAGATTAGTACTTAGGCGGTCTGGATGCTCGCAAGCTCGCATCTCAAAGATACATAACATAACATAATCTAGGTAAGAAGTAATGCCTAGAAACATCGGGCGGGCGTGTTGAAGACAATATCGGAAAAGTACCCAAATTTCGACGTCCTACGTTGAACAGGAGAGATTTTAGCTCACTCAGCTGATCAGGATGGCGCTCCTCACTTTGTTCGTCTCTTCTTGTCCCGAATGAGGAGCTCCCTATGAAATTCTGACGTCCTACGGTGAATAGGTGAGATTTGAGAACGATTGTTCCATCATAAAACGTTACTACGGCTCATGGTCAGTAGATCCTCACTAATACACCAAAGCCAGCGAGACACAAGTTCGTCTTGGTAATACATCACATCAAAATTTGGTCCGAATCGGAACTTCGGTTTCTGAGGAGTAATGAATATGAAATATTGTCCATAAATATGTATTTAAATGTAATAATATATTATATAAAAGAATCTGAAAATGAATTACTATTGTAATCCCCCCCCTCCCCCCCCCCCCCCTGAAACGCAAAGAAAATGCATCCCCTCCTCGAAGTACCGCCGCGCCGACTGCTATGATACCCTTTTTTCCACAAAAAGTTGGGTAACAAAATATAAAAAAATCCTTCCGACCGTCGTAAGCTGTCTATAGATTTTTATCCAAAACTACTGGACCAAAGTTTATGAAATTTGGCTGAAAAATCACACATTAGCCAGAAACGTGCTAGTAACATCGCCATTAATTTAGATCATCCCTAAAGGCTAGTAAGGGCTGAAATATTAAAAAATCGGAAACTTTTATGGTACCAGTAAATTTTAACATGGATATGTTTTTGAGCTGGGGGTCATTCTAAAATTTGCGTAACGACACCAACATTTGTGACGACCCGGCACTTTAGATTATTATTAACTCGAAAAGTGAAGGCTAGGTAGAATTTCTATTGATTTTTCACGTAAAATCAATGAGTTACTAGGGAAGAGTTACTCCCATAGTTTTCATAGTAGGAAAATCGTTCGCTACTTTTTGGAATGCTCTCATTTTATCACAACATGTCATGACCTCTAAGCCATTGTAGTGTCAAGGAATGCTGATTTATTACTCAAAGTTATAAACTAATATTCTTTTTGTAACCATAATGGAATAATCTTGTGAAAAGAAGGCACTACATGGTTGGTATACAATTGAGTAGTAGGTACCTACTGGTAAGCAGTAGGTACCAGACATGTCCATGATCTTTTGTTTTTCCCAGCAAGGGAGAAATTAAAATGCATGAAAATTTACCACTTGACAATAAATTTTACGTTTAAAGACGGCTCAAAAATATTTTTGTTTGCCTTTTACATATATTTTTCCAACAAATGAAATGAAATTATACGGAAAGCCGTACGATTTTCCGTTCTCTCACTACGAGCTATAATGGTGCAGCGTCGCATGATTTTGTGGGTGAACCAAGTTTCATCAATGACCACATGCTTGCAGCAAGGAGGCGGCATTACGCGGCATACGCGCCGCCGCCGCGGTTTTGTCAATTCACGGCACTGCATCATCAGCTCGTATAAGGAAAGTTCTGGTGTGTTATCGTACTCGTCTGTCGGCGATTACACGAATACAACCCATAAATATGCGCCACGGCCATCAATTTCAATAGGGCGTCCTTCCTATAATATGCGAAGCCTTGCTAATATTACCTAGCTTCAGAGGGACGTCCTTAATGCGAATTCAACGATTGGAGCCGGGCCCTTTTTGTCTCAAATCTATTTCAATAGAACGTATAGGTAATATTAGCAAGGCTTCGCTTATAAAGGAGGGACGCCCTATTGGAATTGATGACCGTGACGCATTTTTATGGGTTGTATTCGTGTAATCGCAGACAGGCGAATACGATTACACGAATACGAATGTAATCGCAGTTGACTCAGAATCAACGAATAATTATCGCGATTACAATCGTATTCGTATTCGACGATAAGATTATTCCAAACTCCGTTCTACACCCTCTAAAACGCAAAGAAAATTCATCCCCACCCCCAAGTGCCGCCGTGCCGATGGCTGTAAACCCCCCTATTCTACGAAAAATTGGGTAAAACTGAGTAACCTTTTACGGAGACAATGAATGTTCAGGTTGCTCCCGGGGGCCAAGGTCTCTTTGTGATTCAAATTCTTTTTTCTGTAGCCCATCGCTTGCATACGAAGAAAGTGTGGAGCACATCATCGTCCGTTTTCTGGCCGTATGGACATATTGGAGAGTCTACTTTTCCCATTTTTTAGAGATATGCGTAAAACAGCCGATGACCAGAAAGGAACTGAGTCAGGAAAAAGTTTACTTCTCCATGTTTTCTATCTAGCCTACCTTGATCTGAGGTATCAAGCGTGCTGTCCATCTCCCTCTCTGCTCTACACTCCACATTTCCTGCCATCTTGCCATCGTATATTCTCTCTCTTCAGCGGCTAAACGAGTTCTTCCCCTTCCTCTCTTCTATCAAAGATTCGTTTGCGTTCTGCAGCCAATAGATGGATTGGGTTGCTGCTTGTAAGTATGAGTATGGCTGGCTCTGAGACTGTTCTGTAGGCACATGCAATCCTCAGCGCTCCTCTTCGTTGAACTGCAATAATTCTCTTGCGATAGTAGGCAATGTTTCAGGGCATCTGCCCATACCTGAGTACCGTACAAGAGCATTGATTGTACAACGGTCATCATGAGACGACGCTTACCCGGTCTTGGCCCATTGACATTTCTCATGAGATGACTAAGAGCAGTTGTTTTCTTTGATGCCTTGTCTGCTGATTTCGTTATTTGCTCCCAGAATGTAATTTTAGTATCTAATGTGATTCCCAGGTAGTTTACTGTTGGTTTACTTGTGACTTCTGTACTGCCAATTTGTATTTGGATTATGGTAGGGATCCGTTTTCGAGTGAACACAACTACTTCCATTTGATTAACAACTCTTGTTATTGATAGATGTTCTAAAGGTATGTTGTTTTAGAAGACCTCGTTACAATAATTTCTTGTTAAATGTTGAGTTTATTTCCTACCAGTTGACGTTTATGCCTGTTTCTTTTTACTTATCCTAGGGTGCTCGGAGCTTTCTGAGTGGGTTTGTTGTATAGTGCTGAAGAGGGTCCGTGCTAACGGGCCGAAACCGGTTCACACACAATAAAGATGCTCCCTACAGAGGAAGGAAGGATTGAAGTGTTTTAATCTCCTCTTCCCACCCCCCTGCAGGGACACAACCGCAGATTTCGACACATTTAGTAATACCAGTAGTTGTATTTAGCGTAAATTAGGTATATATATATATTAACAACTACTTCGGTTTTAGCTGCTACTAATGTCAACATATGGTCTTCCATCCATCCAGTAAACTTTCCCATTACTCGATTCAGTTTATTCTGTGCCAGTTCTATGGTTCTAGTCAGGATAACTGCCGCAACATCATCCGCATCCCCAACAAGATAACAGGCTTCTGGCATTTCCAGTCGTAGAACACTATCGTATGACGCGTTCCATAGTTGTGGGCCCAGAACTGAACCCTGGGCTGCTCCTGCGGTAATTTCTTTCTCTCTTTCCCCTTAGGCCGTCTCATAAACCAATGTTTTTTTTTTTTTTTTTTTTTTTTTTGAGACAGCTGTACTTAATTGCTTGTAAGTATGTTGGTATTTTAAAGGTGGTATCCAGAGACTCTAACATATCAGTCCATCTTGCAGAATTGAAGGCATTTTCACATCCAGGGTCGTTAGCGTTGCCAGATTCCTTGTATATCTACTACCTTCCTAATATTTCAACCCTTAAATTTCACCTTTTGGTAGCCATGGGTGTAGTGGATTTATGTAAGTTTTACTGGGAGTCGGTATTCTCAGTGGAAAGTCATGAGCCAAGTTGTACACGTGGTTGTACGGGCTTGATCCTTGAAAAGGGTCTTGTGCTAGGTACGAAGAAGTACCGTAGTTATCTCTCATATCTCTGTGTTTCGTAAGATATGGAGTGTGTGAGCCGTCGAGTAATGTTTCTCTAGATAGGTCTTCACGACGCTGATCTCTGTGAGTTTCTCCGACTCGTGAATGTAAATTTCCGGGCTTTGGTTGAGTGTCCTCATGACCATACGAAACTGGAGTTTGCAAGTACTGAAAAGTACCTTTTGTTTCGTGTTCGAGTTGGTCTCGAGAGTCTTGAAAAAGACTCTTATTTTGTATGTACCCAGTCGACAAGGATGGGCGTATTTCGGCTCGTGAGTTTAATTCACCCGGGACCCTTTCGGAAGGGGTTTGATACTGGTCGGCTACGTAGCTTACATCCGCTGGGGATGTGTACGATTGTGCCATGAAATATGCTCGATCCTTCTGTGTTTCAAGAAGTCTAGTTGAGCTCGTATTTGCAGCGAGACCAGCGTGTGAGATGCACGGCAAAATCTGCGGGGGAGGCTATGCCTTGCCAGTTAGCGTAGGCGGCGCCGGATGCAGCCAAAGCCGGAACTTCGCCCATTCCTTGAGCGGGAAAAGGCGGACCCGGCTCGCCGGCGCCTGTCTGTCTGGCGTTGTGTTTAGATGGCTCAGCTGACCGCAAAAATGGGGTTTCCGTCGTGCTGGCTTCATATTGGTCCCTCAAAAGGCAAAAACTAGGTATTCGCTCCATTTGGAAGAGTTTATTTGGTTCTGAAAAGAACCAAATTCGGGGACTCGCTTCCGAATAAATTTGGAGGGTCCTCCTGGGGTCGACTGCTTACCAGCGAGTGAGGCTCGCTCACTATAGCCGGTCCGCCAAAAAATATCAGTTGGTCGGCCTCAGTGGGGCCTGATTGAGATCAACTGGCTTGTCCCAGCAGGCGGCTCGTAAGTAAATTCACGAGCCCGGGTGGCAAGGCTTACTGGAACTAAACAGCGTCTTCCTTAGAGGAATGCTTGTTTAGCGTCTCGGCTGAAACGAGACTTAGAGTGAGAACGATACGAAGTGTATGTTCGATCTACTCTGAATTCTGGTAGTCTGGAAGACGGTGAAATCTCGTGTCGTAAATCTCGCTGCTAACTGGCTTCAGAGCCCTGTCCTCAGTCAATCCCAATGGAGTTTCAATCGCAGTAGGCTGGAAGGCAGAGGTTCGTCAAGCGTCGAAAGGTAGCTTCAAGATCGGAGGTAGAAATTGGTATGAAATACTGGGGTTGAAGCTGCTGTATTTATACTCGTCGGGAAGCCGGATGCTGCGTCTGATTGGCTGTTCCGATTTGATCGAGTGCGCTTTAGGTGTCACGGGGGTGAAACATCTTCTTCCCCCCTTTTTCGAAAGATTGCATGTGGCTTTCTTTGCCCTTGGCTTATTGTTTCAATGTCATGTGTTTATAAGGTAATTTTCGTGTGTCAGGTCGCCGGCTTGCTTAACCTTGTTCGTGCAGTGAGCGTTTAGCTTGTCGTATTTTACCTTCTGACGTGTTTATTGCCTTTGCGATTATGTAATTTGTATAATCTTTTCGGCGATTTATCTTGTTTCGTCTTGAGGTAGCCTGACGTCTTTTTTACCTTGTTTTATGTGTGAACTTAATTGTGGTGGCCCTGAAATGGGTCGGTGGTAAGTGGTGAGTTCACCACAAGGGCCCCTTCAAGACGTCGGGTGCCTGATAGAGACGAAACCCGGTTGTCTGAAAGGCCAAGAGGTGCGGGAGGATCTCTGTGTCTCAGATACATTGTTGTGGAAGTAGGGGTTTTATAGAAAAACCTGCCTGTCTCCCGTTTGTGCCTTTTTGTGGATATTGGCGTTACCCAACTCTCACCATATTTATTATACGGGAATCGTGCTCTGTTGGATCTCCTAGGCTCTGTTTGGCCTTGAGAGGAGGTAGAGCTGTTCGTGGGGTTTTGTTCGTCCGTTCCCTCGTTATCGAGGGTGAATGCTGGTTTAACCTGCTGTTTTGGAATTTTTGTTGTGTCTTCCCCAATTTGAACGGTGATTGAAACATCATCACATTTTATGACCTTAAATGGGCCTGTATAGGGGCATTGTAGTGTAGAGCGTTGTGTTGGTACTCTCACGTACACGTGTGAACATGTGTCCAAGTTTTTTGGCACGTTCACAGCGTATTTGGTATTGTTATGTTTAATTTGTGTGGCCCGGAAGAAGATCGGGTCCGTTAAATTTGATGATGTCACAAAAATATCTCCAGGGAGTGGCACGTCGATGCCATAGACCTTTTGAAACGGTGTGGTTTCTGTAGAAGGGTCTACTGCTGTGCGCATCGCCAATAATACTTTTTTAAGTGCTTCGAGCCACTTTTCATTTTGGGCTTTTATTGCTTCCTTTAGTGACCTGTTTCTTCTTTCCACCATTCTATTTGTGGAAGGTTTGTAGGGGAGAGTGTGGGTGTGTTTGATTCCTAATCTTTCCATTACAGATTGGAAGAGATTGGATTCAAACTGTGCCCCTTGGTCACTCGTAATTGGTTTTGGGACCCCTTTTGAGGCTACCCAAAATGTGATAAATGCAGAAGTTATGGAGGGTGTTTGTATGTTTGTGAGTGGAACTGCCTCCACCCAACCTGTTTCTCTGTCTACCATCATTAGGAGGTATTGTTTTCCTCCTTTTGCCATGGGTAGCGGTCCCGTGATGTCTATGTGTACATGTGAGCATTTTGAGGCTGTCTCAAATTCAGTGTATGGCAATTTAACTGAACGAGTTATTTTTGCTCTTTGGCAAGTTTCACAGGCGCTTTTCTCATTCCGGTCCAGAACCATCTTTGTTTTACTTTATATACCGTGGAATGTATCCCCAGATGCTCTATATTGTGTATTGAGTTGAAAATTTTTTGTCTACTCATTTCCGGTAGGTATGGTCTGGGGTGTCCTAAATCTAGGTTAAACCATATGTTTCCTTGAGGAAATTCGATTTTTGTCAATTTTTCTGTTTCTTCATTGTTAGGTGGTGCGTAACATTGTGCTTCTATTATGTGTAGTAATAGGTTGCACTATATCGCAGCTGTCAACTTCGAAATTTCGGCTTCCAGGGGGGCCTTCTTCCATTTGATTTGAGACCGATTTGGTTTGTATCTCGATCGGATCAAATGGTCGTGACAGTGCGTCGGCCACCATGTTTTGATCACCCGGGATATGTCTGATATCACTTGTCATTCGTGATATGTACGTTAGCCATCTCAATCTCATTCGTGAGAAATGGGCGTTCTTTTTAAACATAGTCCCGAGCAGTGGTTTATGGTCTGAACATAAGTGAAATGAACGTCTGTCCAGGTCGTTATGCCAATGTATGCATGCACTATACGCCGCGAACATTTCTTTATCGAAAGAGGCTTTGTTCCTCCATTGATCGGGGATTGCTTTACTAAAAAAACCTAATGGTTGATATGATTTTGAGCCATCTTCGTTCGGAATTTCCTGCTCGAGCGCTGCTCCTATATGCGTGTCTGATGCATCGCATACAATTCTCCATTCCGCTGTTGGGTGTGGATGGGCAATATTGTGTAGGGTCGTGTTAATTATGGCCTGTTTTAAATTTTGGAAGGCCTTTGCTCTTTCCTCTGTCCATTCTATGGGCGTTTTGTCATTGTTCTTGTTTGTAGGAATAGCGTCGTAGAGAGGTTGTGCCGTGTGAGCGAATTGCTTAGAGCAAGAACGGTAGAAACCGCACATTCCTATGAATCTGCGTAGACTCCTAACATGTATGGGTCGAGGGAAATGTTCTATAGCTTCTATTTTGTCTCGTTTAGGTGTGATACCTTCTTGTGAGATGGTGAAGCCTAAGAAGTCGACCGTGGGTTTCGCGAAAATGCATTTGTCAAAACCGACCCGGAGGCCGTGTTCTCCCAATTTTTCAAAAATTGTTTGGAGGTGTTTTAAGTTTTCATTGTAATTCCTAGATGCCACCAAAATGTCATCTAGGTAGACGAATGCGAAATCAAATTTTCTCATGATACTATCCATGTATCTTTGCCATGTTTGTGCAGCTCCTGCTAGACCCATGCTCATTTTCTTGAACTCATATAGACCGAAAGGAGTAATTACGTAGTATGCTGATTTCAGGTCTATCGTGGAATACACTGTGGTATTATGTAAGTTTGCTTGGAATGAGCGCATGTGTGGTGGTGGGTAGGCGTCTTTTTTTGTTTTCGCATTTAGGAACCTGTAGTCACCCGTTATTCTCCAAGTTCCGTCTTTTTATGGAACACAGTGAAGGGGTGATGCCTATTCGGATTTTGATGGGGCGATTATATCTTCTGCCAGCATCTTGTCGAAAGTTTCTTTGACTTGCGTCCTTTTTTCTCCTGCCATTGGCCATGCTCTGAAGTGCACGGGTGGTCCTTCCGTGGTGATACGGTGGTACACCCCGTTGTTTTTCCAGGAGCCGTTGAGGCTGTCCATTTTGTGTTGGTATTTTTTTTATGATCGGTTTTATTTTTTTATCGCTGATATCCAGCGTTTTTTCGTTTGGCACGTCGCAGTCCCAATGTGGTATAGAGGCTTCAATTTGTTCCTCTGAATAAAGGTCGTGCATTAGGGCAGCTACACGTTTGTCCGCGTAGCTTCTTTTGTTTTTTTGTTCTTATGTATTTGTGCTTTACGCGTATTCCTATGTCCCATGTCTCGAGAAACGGAATACCTAGGATAGCGAGATCCACTTTTGTCACCATGAATTCTGTATTCATGTCACTTAGGCCGACGTTTACCTTGGTTGTAGTACGTCCCACGGTTTCGATCGGGGCTCCGTTGGCAGCCGTTAGCCTCACGTTTGTCTTGCCTATTTTCAGGGCGAATTGTTTCGATATTCTGTAGGGCAGAATGTTCACTTCTGCGCCCGTATCGATCAAAAAGTATGTGCCGAGTATTTTGCACATATAGAAAAGCCTCTTGTACTCTTTATTCTGCCGGTGTATGGGCTCTGTGATGCTGGCGGTTATTCGTTTTCCTGAATTCTCATTTTAGGAATGGCAAACGGTACTGGTTCAGTACTGGTGACCTGTCCAGGATTTTTATTGAGATATTTCTCTTTCCTGCTTTCCAGGAGCTGTTTGTTTTGTGGCAGTCGTTTTTGACTTGGACCACCTGCAGAACTGAGGGTCCGCACATTTTCTCGTCTCTGCTCCGAATTATGTGTGATTTGGGCAGATGTACGGAGCGAGCCTCTGATGGCTTTGTCCTCTTGCCTTCAGGTTTTTTAAGCGTAGCTTTTCTTGGGCTCGTTGTAGGTGTTTCAGGCTTGTGTGGTGTGTCAATGTGTGGTTGAGCCGCTACTAAGCCTTGTGCGTCCCTAGGTAGGGTCTCGATCCATTTTTGTAGGATCAATGCGTCTGGGAAGTACCCAGCTGCTTTAGCGTATAATTCGTGATACGCTATGCTAGGTTTCCTAGCGTGTGTTGAAGGAGTTTCGAGGGCTCGGATCCTATCCTGAATAGACAGACCATACTCCCTTCTAAGGCGCTTTTTGGCCTCGTCGTAGGGTGCATGTGGTGCTGTTAAATGTGCCGAGTCTATGGCTTCCCGTATGTATTCGGGTACCCACTTGTATAATACTGAAAAACACTCGTTCTGGTTTTTCAGATTTTTACGTTGTACATATTGATCGAACTCGGCTAGTGAGCGGTCGATGTTTTTGTCTTGAAAAATAGGCTTTTGGAAATAGCCTATTTCCTCCAAAAGTACTTTTAGGCCACCTTGTGGGGAGGTTTGGAGCGTAAGGTGTGGGGCATAAAAACCCGCCGGGGGACGCATACCCGCTGTTGTTCCCGAAAATCCACTAGTTTCATATGAGGGAACTTGTTGCTCCGTATGTTGCCTGTAAAAAAATATCAGTTGATTGCCCTCGGTCGGGCCTGCTTGAGATCAAATGGCTTGTCCCAGCGGGCGGCTTGTAAATAAATTCACGAGCCCGAGTGGCAAGGCTTACTGAAATGAGACTTAGAGTGAGAAGGATACGAAGTGTATGTTCGATCTACTCTGAATTCTGGTAGTCTGGAAGACGGTGTAATCTCGTGTCGTAAATCTCGTTGCTAACTGGCTTGAGAGCCCTGTCCTCAGTCAATCCCAATGGAGTTTCAATCGCAGTAGGCTGGAAGGCAGAGGTTCGTCAAGCGTCGAAAGGTAGCTTCAAGATTGGAAGTAGAAATTGGTATGAAATACTGGGGTTGAAGCTGCTGTATTTATACTCGTCGTGGAGCCGGATGCTGCGTCTGATTGGCTGTTCTGATTTGATCGAGTGCGCTTTTGGTGTCGCGGGGGTGAAACATCTTCTTCCCCCCTTTCTCGATAGAGTGCGTGTGGCTTTCTTGGCCCTTGGCTTATTGTTTCAATGTCATTTGTTTATAAGGTAATTTTCGTGTGTCAGGTCGCCGGCTTGCTTAACCTTGTTCGTGCAGTGAGCGTTTAGCTTGTCGTATTTTACCTTCTGACGTGTTTATTGCCTTTGCGATTATGTAATTTGTATAATCTTTTCGGCGATTCATCTTGTTTCGTCTTGAGGTAGCCTGACGTCTTTTTTACCTTGTTTTATGAGTGAACCTTATTGTGGTGGCCCTGAAAAGGGTCGGTGGTAAGTGGTGAGTTCACCACAATGGGAATGGGCTTAATTTCTACCAATTTGGCTTAATTCGGTTTCCTAGTTATTACCTACTTTCTATGCGCTTGTGAAGCCTGATTTTATCTATATTGGTAGAATATATAGATTTTTCTACTAGGTATAATTCAAATCAATCAATGAATCCCGTTGCTATACCTAATGACGTCTTCACTGATTAATTTTACACTGTAGAACGTGGAATTTTGGATATTAGAATTGCCCGGATGTCAATAATGTCAATATTAGAGCGTGTAGTTTGAGGTAACATCCGTATAGCAACAGGGAAGTTAATGTTAGCAATAAAGTAAACGCATACCTTGTTTTGTTGGATGTTTATGACGAAACTTGAACTTTAAACAAAACTGAACATAATGAACTTGAAAGTATAAAAGACGAACAGAAGGTTGATAAACTTGATCCAAGATTCAAGGTAGAAGATCCTGAGCGTAGTACGAGACGAAGTGAACTAACGAAACCTTGAAATGTGAAGACTTAAAAATCACCTGATCTTCCAGATGTTGCAGATGTGGAGATGCGTTGCAGTATCCGACTCTGAAGGTAGTGTGGTGAATTCCACCACAACCTTTCAACAGCCCTTTTCAGGGCTACCAAAAAGAAGTACTCACGATACAAGTACATATAAAAGACGTCGAGTTACAACTCAACAAAATAACATATTTCGCCCGAGAGAATATGCGAAATATTCACTCACGAACGAAATATTCACAAATAAGCAACAAGCCAAACACCCACTGCAGGAGAAGGGTTCGTCAGGACAACCCACAAAAGTTGACTTGAAAACAACAGCCCAAGGAAATAATCAATCGATCTCTAAAAAATACAAGGGCAAGGCTGGCAAACCAACTCAGCTATCATATTCACAGATTCTGAGAAAACTCTATGCGAGCCAATAAGAGAACACCTGGCGAGCTAATGAAATTAAACGAACCAACCAGGGGGCGGCAGGAGGCGGTCACCTCCCTATAAATACCCCGCACGGAGCCTTCCGTATTCATTCCACCTTCTGCTCTCGCTGACGACTCTTCTCATCTCTCGACGAAGTTTCTACACGCATTTCAAGACTCAGAAAGGCATATCTTCTCCTCTTCACAGATTCTCTCGATCTTCTTGGCATCTACGAGTCTAGTCATTGCACTACTCATTGCCCAACGTAGATCTCCAGTCAGGGCCCCACCCGGCACGTTTAAGACTTCGTCTAAAACGTCGCGTCCGCAGGGAGGCCTTAGCCGTATCACCCGAATCTCGCAGCCTTCGGCTCTTGATTGCCCGAGGGGTACGCCGGGAAATTGCACAGCTCATACGCTCCAATTTACCGTCCAAGGAAGCCTTTATCAAGGCTCGGAGAGGACCCCGACATCAAGCTGGAATACAGCTTTGTCGAGCGAGTCCCTCCTCTACATAAATCCTTCATCCGAACGGAAAGGTATTTGTTTCTATCGAGTGAACACACTCGGATATCTCGATGGAGCGAAGCCCATCTTATTTCCTCGGGTTCGAGGGAAAAGAACTTGGCGAGGGGACAGGCGTCGGCCCTGCTCCAGCTCCTTATCCGAAACTCGATTCTCACTCAAAACGTAGTGACAAACTACCCGGGCCAGCTCCACGCCCAAAGCTCGCACCTCTTGACGAGATCGCAGCTTTACCTAATAAACCCTCAGAAAGTTTGTTAGCTACTCCCGTGCACACGCAAGGGATCGAGGATTCTTTTCAGAATCTCTCGGAAGGTAGTTCTTACGGTTCTACCCATGAATATACTAAATATTCATCTCACGATCGCACCGTCGATCCGAGTGTTAAACACACTCCTCTCCTGCACACACCGCACGGACCAAACGGTACTTTCCAGTACTTCAATCAAACACATTCCGTCCTTCCTACAGATATAAATCTAAGGCCGGAATATTACACAACGGTTCAGCACCCGAATACGCATTTCCAAACAGCTCGAACCGAACCTGGCGCTCGCCAGGTGAACAGTGAACGAACCACGAGTTTCAACCACCCAGCAAAATGTCCTTGACAATTTCGCTCACAGTTCCTTCGGAAATAATGCAGGGACTAACCCGCATAACCAAGATACGGGTACTTTTCACAACGTCCCACTTGGTCTACCTACACCAAGTAGAACATATATAAATCCACTACAAATGGTGACCCCGCCTTTGAACAGGCTAAACACGGAGCAATACGTTCCCTCTTATGAAGCTAGTGGATTTCAGGGAACCACTGCGGGCGTGCGACCCCCCCCCCCCCCCCCCGGGCCTCTACGCCCCACATCTCACACTTCAACCCTCTCCACAAAGTGGCTTTAAAGCACTTTTGGAGGAAATAGGTGACTATCAAAAACCTATTTTTCAGAAGAAAAATATTGATCGAGCTCTCGCAGAGTTCGATCAGTACTGCATTCGCAAACATTTGAGAACACAAAACGAGTGTTTCTCCGCCATTTACAAGTGGGTACCTGAGGAAATGAGAGAAGCTATTGACTCAGCATATCTCACGGCACCCCACGCACCTTACGACGAGGCTAAGAAACGCCTAACTCGAGAATATGGGTTGTCTATGCAAGACAGACTCCTCGCACTAGAGGACCCATCATCTCTCGCCAAAAAACCCAGCACTAAGTACCATGAAATGTACGCTAAATCAGTTGGGTACTTTTCGGAGGCATTGATCACACAAAAGTGGATCGAAACTCTGCCAAACGACGCACGGGGTCTCGTCGCAGCACAAGCAAGCACGAGCGCCCGGCTTGACCTGGCCGACACGCTACACACGTATAAATCAGAAACTCCTTCCCTTAACATTAGGGGAGTCGAGTCAAACAACAAAACGAGCACTTCAAGCCCTAAGAAGTCTGTTACACAAAAAACTGAGTATCAACCTCACAAACCTAACATCTACATCTGCCGAAACCACACTCGTTTCGGCACAGAGACACGTAAGTGTGCGGATCCGCAGCACTGCGGTTGGAAACCAACCGTCTCGAAGTCAACCAAAAAGGCCGCAGCTATTAGCCAGCCAAAACATAAAATAGTTTCGAGGGAAGCTACACCAGAACCGGTACCCAAGAGTACCGTTCCCACTTCAGACAACGAGTGCTCGGAAAACGAGTAACTGCCAGTGTTGCAGAGCCTATACGCCGGCAGACCAAAGATTTTAAACGGCTCTTTTTCAAGTTTTCACGGCACCGAATTCCTCATTGACACGGGAGCAGAAGTGAACATTCTGCCCCACAATGTCACTAAAAAGCTGGGTTTGAAGGTTCTCAAAACAAATATCAAGCTCACAGCTGCAAACGGCGCCCCAATCGAAACATTGGGACGAGCCAACACAACGATCAACATCGGTCTCGGTGACATGACCACCGATTTCATGATCACAAAAGTCGACCTAGCCATCCTAGGTATTCCCTTCCTTGAGTCCTGGGACATCGGGATCAGAGTCAAACATAAATACATTTATAGACAAAATATGAAGAGCTATGCCGACCAAACAATAGCAGCTGTCATACAAGAGAAATTCTCTGATGAACAAATCGAAGCGGCTATTCCTCACCGGGACTACAGCTCAAGCTCAGATAGCACACGAATTATTGAGGATAAAAACATTAACTCAATAATCGAGATTTATAAACGGCAAATAGACAAGCTCCAAGGCAAGTGGAAGGACAACGGGGTTTACCACCGTATAACCACCGAGGGCTCACCTGTACACTTCCGAGCAAGGCCTATGGCGGGTGAAAAAAGATCCCAAGTTAAGAGCACTTTCGAAAAAATGCTCACAGACGGCATAATCGCCCCGTCTGACTCCGAATGGGCTTCACCCCTACACTGCGTGCCAAAAAAAGACGGGACGTGGAGGATCACAGGCGATTACCGTTTCTTGAACGCTAAGACGAAGAAAGACGCCTATCCTCCACCTCACATACGCTCTTTCCAAGCCAATTTGCACAATACACAAATCTACTCGACTATAGATTTAAAATCGGCATACTATCACATCCCGATGCACCCCGATGACGCTCATAAAACAGCCATTATCACCCCTTTTGGCCTGTACGAATTCAAAAAGATGAGCATGGGGTTGGCCGGCGCTGCCCAGACTTGGCAACGCTTCATGGACAACATAATGCGAAAATTTGAATTCGCGTTTGTCTACCTGGATGACTTTTGGTTGCTTCCAAAACCTACAAGGAACATTTGGAACACCTCAAAAAAATTTTTGACAAATTGGGAGAACACGGGCTCCGAGTAGGGTTCGACAAATGCGTTTTTGCCCAACCCACCGTCGACTTCTTGGGTTTTACTATCTAAAAACACGGGATAACCCCTAAAAGAGACAAAATAGAAGCCATTGAACAGTTCCCACGACCGATAGACGTACGAAGCCTACGCAGATTTTTGGGAATGTGTGGTTTCTACCGAGCTTGCTCTAATAAATTCGCACACATGGCTCAGCCCCTATACGACGCCATTCAATCAAACAAGAAAAATGACAAAACTCCGATTGAATGGACAACAGCAAGGGAAGAAGCTTTCAATAGCTTAAAACAAGCAATGATCAAAGCTACGCTAAAAAACATAGCCCATCCTCACCCTACAGCGGAATGGAGGATAGTGTGCGATGCGTCCGACACTCACATCGGAGCAGCTCTAGAGCAAGAAATAACAAACAAGGACGGCTCAAAGACATACCAACCATTGGGTTTCTTTAGCAAAGAAATTCCTGAACAATGGAAAAATAAAGCCTCCTTCGACAAAGAGATGTTCGCCGCGTACCAAGCTTGCATACACTGGCATAACGACTTGGACGGACGCTCTTTCCATCTATGCTCAGACCATAAGCCACTACTAGGCACAATGTTAAAGAAAAATGCTCATTTTTCTAAAATGAGACTAAGGTGGTTGACATACATATCACAAATGACAAGTGATATTCGACACATACCCGGAGAACAAAACGTCGTGGCGGACGCAATCTCCAGACCGTTTGACCCGGTTGAAATTCAAACCAAGTCAATTTCAACTCAGACAGACGAGGGTCCGGCGGAAGCCGAAATTTCGAAAGTAACGGCCGCAGTTGAGTGCAACCTTTTACTTCAAGTACTAGAAGCACAAAAGAAATCTCCTCCCACGTCAGAAGACACGCGGAAACTTACAAAAGTTGAGTTTCCACAAGGGGAGCTATGGTGTAACCTAGACTTAGGACACCCCAGGCTTTACATACCAAAAGACATGAGACACGATATAATCAGCCAAATTCACAATTTGGGTCACCCAGGTATACACTCTACAGTATACAAGGTGAAACAGAGGTATTTCTGGCACGGACTACGCACAGACGTCTCAAACTGGGTAAGAGCATGTGAAACTTGCCAACGAGCCAAAATCACTCGCTCTGTTAAACTACCTTACACAGAATTCGAAACGGCCACGAAATTCTCTCATGTCCACGTCGACATAACCGGGCCATTACCATTGGCAAAAGGACGAAAACAATACCTTCTCATGATGGTAGACAGAGCGACAGGTTGGGTGGAGGCTGTTCCCCTAACTAATATTGAGACGTCCTCTATAACTGACGCATTTATTAAAATTTGGGTAGCTTCCAAAGGAGTTCCCAAATACATTACCAGCGACCAAGGAGCACAATTCGAATCAGCTCTGTTTCAATCGATAATGGAGCGTTTAGGGGTAAAACATACACACACACTGCCATACAAACCTTCAACAAACGGCATGGTGGAGCGTAGAAACAGATCACTGAAAGAAGCGATCAAAGCTCAAAACGAAAATTGGCTAGACGCACTACCTAAAGTACTACTAGCAATGCGTACAGCGGTGGACCCAGCTACGGAAACAACGGCTTTCCAAAAAGTCTACGGGATAGATGTACCCCTTCCAGGGGATATATTCGTTACATCAACGAATATTTCTGAACCAATATTTTTCCGCTCCACCCATATAAAGCATAATAACACCAAATACGCTGTAAATATGCCCAAAAACTTGGATACATGTTCACACGTCTATATAAGGGTGCCTACTCAACTCTCTTCATTGCAATGCCCATTCACAGGGCCGTTCAAAGTGATAAAACGAGATAAAGTTTCTGTCACAGTGCAAATTGGCGAACAATTTAAAAAAGTTCCCAAACAGCAAATTAAACCAGCATATACTCTGGATGACAATGAAACGGCGGCACGAAGCACAATTTCGGACAAACAGGAGGAAACCCTCCGAAAATCCGACAGAGGACGCGTTCCCTCAAACAAATTCGGCGAAAATTGGGTGACGTCACTCAGCTGCCAAACCAAAACACGTAGCCACGCCCCTTTTTCTCGCATAGGAACAGTGGGGGCTATATATACGGAGCGCAGTCAGCCTACAGCTCATACCAAATCAAGCCATGACACAGCCGACTTCAAATATCGAAGCGATGTCCACGGAAGAAGAGGAGGCCTTCCTCCTCTGGGAGGAACCTCCAGCCCTGCTGGAACCTCTCCCGCCGTCTCCGACCCCCCCAATGCAACCGCCCGCGCCGAAAGAGGTCGTGTGGAGGGCTCCCCAACCCAGCACCAGCCAACAGCCGGCTCCGACCACGCCAAGGATCGAGCAGAGGTCCCCAGCTCGTCCACCCTCCAAATGGATCAGCTCGGGAGACGTTCCCGTACCTCGCTGGGACCAGATGAGCGCAGCAGGGTGGTCTTCACCCGAACTGCCCTCACCGCAACCACCCAGCCGTGGCCGCGGGCCCAAACCTCGCCGGTTTGGTACCCGTCGGCAGGGCTCAGGTCGGGGGAGGCCAACCTGCGGCGCTCGCCGCAACCGGCGAGGCCGGGGGTCCCCTCCGGCGCGGGGCGGGAGGACTGCACAACCACCTCCGCCCCAACTGGTGAGGGTAACCTACGGAGAATTCCGGGTTTCCCTCCCAGTTCTCCCCCGAGCACGTCGTCGTTGATAACACGACGTCTTGGGGGGGCGCCTGTGGTGAATTCCACCACAACCTTTCAACAGCCCTTTTCAGGGCTACCCAAAAAGAAGTACTCACGATACAAGTACATATAAAAGACGTCGAGTTACAACTCAACAAAATAACATATTTCGCCTGAGAGAATATGCGAAATATTCACTCACGAACGAAATATTCACAAATAAGCAACAAGCCAAACACCCACTGCAGGAGAAGGGTTCGTCAGGACAACCCACAAAAGTTGTCTTGAAAACAACAGCCCAAGGAAATAATCAATCGATCTCTAAAAAATACAAGGGCAAGGCTGGCAAACCAACTCAGCTATCATATTCACAGATTCTGAGAAAACTCTATGCGAGCCAATAAGAGAACACCTGGCGAGCTAATGAAATTAAACGAACCAACCAGGGGGCGGCAGGAGGCGGTCACCTCCCTATAAATACCCCGCACGGAGCCTTCCCTATTCATTCCACCTTCTGCTCTCGCTGACGACTCTTCTCATATTGCACTACTCATTGCCCAACGTAGATCTCCAGTCAGGGCCCCACCCGGCACGTTTAAGACTTCGTCTAAAACGTCGCGTCCGCAGGGAGGCCTTAGCCGTATCACCCGAATCTCGCAGCCTTCGGCTCTTGATTGCCCGAGGGGTACGCCGGGAAATTGCACAGCTCATCCGCTCCAATTTACCGTCCAAGGAAGCCTTTATCAAGGCTCGGAGAGGACCCCGACATCAAGCTGGAATAGAGCTTTGTCGAGCGAGTCCCTCCTCTACATAAATCCTTCATCCGAACGGAAAGGTATTTGTTTCTATCGAGTGAACACACTCGGATATCTCGATGGAGCGAAGCCCATCTTATTTCCTCGGGTTCGAGGGAAAAGAACTTGGCGAGGGGACAGGCGTCGGCCCTGCTCCAGCTCCTTATCCGAAACTCGATTCTCACTCAAAACGTAGTGACAAACTACCCGGGCCAGCTCCACGCCCAAAGCTCGCACCTCTTGACGAGATCGCAGCTTTACCTAATAAACCCTCAGAAAGTTTGTTAGCTACTCCCGTGCACACGCAAGGGATCGAGGATTCTTTTCAGAATCTCTCGGAAGGTTGTTCTTACGGTTCTACCCATGAATATACATGAATATTCATCTCACGATCGCACCGTCGATCCGAGTGTTAAACACACTCCTCTCCTGCACACACCGCACGGACCAAACGGTACTTTCCAGTACTTCAATCAAACACATTCCGTCCTTCCTACAGATATAAATCTAAGGCCGGAATATTACACAACGGTTCAGCACCCAAATACGCATTTCCAAACAGCTCGAACCGAACCTGGCGCCCCTCGCGGCCTAACAGTGAACGAACCACGAGTTTCAACCACCCAGCAAAATGTCCTTGACAATTTCGCTCACAGTTCCTTCGGAAATAACGCAGGGACTAACCCGCATAACCAAGATACGGGTACTTTTCACAACGTCCCACTTGGTCTACCTACACCAAGTAGAACATTTATAAATCCACTACAGGTAGATCAACTAATCTGCGGAATATATAAATATTATTAATTGACATAATAAAATATATTATTATGCCTATGAAGCATTTCCGAGTTATTTACCGGAAATGCAATCAACAATAATTATCGAAGGCAAAGCCGAATTGTTTAACAACTCTAGCTGGAGACTAGGCCATATGTTGAAACCATGACTTGGAGAAAGTAATATTTCAACAAGAATAGTAAGTAGTTCAACTTGCCAATGTTCAATCTTATCGACATTGAATTTTTTTTTTTTTTTTTTTTTTTTTTCAGACAAGAAGTATGCTTTGAATCCGCTCCTTCAACAGCTGATTGAACATTTATTTCATCTATCTTTGCACCTTAGTGCTGAGATAACTTATATCAACGGAGAAACAATGCTTTTTAGAGACACTGACTATTCCTCTTCGGAAGAAATACAGATCAAAAAGATGGGCAAAAAACAGATCACAAGATGGGCAACGGGCGTGTGACAATCAGAATAAAGCTGACGTGTTTGCTGAAGATCTAGCGAATATAATTACACCAAACCCTTCATCAGTGAACGAGGAACCTCTAGAAGAAATTCAGGAACATGACCCACGGCTGAATATACTGCTAGCCTAATTAAAGGGGGGTGTAAAAACAATCTTACAGTAAATAAATTCAAAGAAATTTGGACCAAAAATATATAGAGGATGTACCTCTAAATCTTCCAAACTCAACATATATATTACACTGGTCAATGGATTGTAATTTTTAAGCCCAAGTCTCTTTTTCTCCTGAAACATTGCGAGGCATGATTATTTCAAACCACAACGAATTAATAAGTTGTTATAGAGTGGTAAGATCTTTAAGTAGAAAGTGTCTAAATTTAGAAAATAGCTCAAAAGGCAGCGGCTTTGTTAGACAGTCTGCCAACCAAATTCTTGGTGCACGTAGTGCATACAAACCTTCACCACATGCTTCAGCGTTTTTGAGTCGTTGGTCATTGCAACAGAGATCGCAGGAACGCAATCGCATTTCAAGGTGGGAAGAATGTCAAGCTGAGTGAGAAACTTGCACAGTGTACGTACGTTTGCAAGCTCTTTGCACGTATCAGACATCGCGCAATATACTCAGCTTCACAGGTGGATAAAGCTACATGTGTTTGTTTCTTGGATTTCCAAGAGATCAAATCACCAAACACTTTAATCACAAAACCTGTGGTTGAACGTCCTTTTAAGTCGTTCGAGCCTAAGGATGCATCAGAGTATGCAATAATATCATTGGTGTTACTCGAAATGACTATGCCATAATCTTTGGTACCATTGAGATACCTAAGTATCCTGAGAACGTTTTCCCAATCTTGCTGAGAATAATTTATTATCTTTCTGCTCATAAAATTAACAGCAAACGAAATGTCGGGGCGAGTCCCATTTTGGAGATACAGTAACGACCCGATTACCTCACGGTAAGGTACACTTTCTAAGAAATTGTCAGCGTCCGCGCTGGATTTTTCCTGAGTAGTCAAACTGCACGCATTTGGTGCCATAGGAATATTAGTATATTTATCAAATCCTGAGGGGAGAAATTTACTTAGAAAGTTTCAACAAATGATTTCTGGTGCAGGAAAATTTCTCTTTCCGACTCCCTCCAGACTATTTCAAATCCTAGAAATTTCTTAGGGAAGCCTAGATTTTTTATTTTAACTTCAGCTTTAAGTCCTTCTATAATTTTTGCACCCAAGTTTGAACAGGATGAGGCTAAAAGTGCATCGTCTACATACAATATTGATAGCGCAGTTTGACCACCTTTTTGCAGCTTAAAAATGCAGGTTTGAAAAGGATATTCCTCAAAACCTAATTTATGCAGAACACATGATATTTTATTATACCATAGATTCGGTGAGACTTTGAGGCCGTAAAGGGATCTTTTCAGACTACACACATGTGTCTTCTTCAAATCAGGTGGTAGGTCTGTAAACTCCACCAAGCCTTCGGGGATTTCCATGAAAACAGGTTTCTCAAGTGTCCCGTGCAGGAATGCAGTAGTTACATCAAGCTGATACAGGTGTAAACCAAGAATTTATAACTATTGATAGAAATAACCTGACATCACCTAATCTAGCAACTGGTGCGAATATTTCAGAGATGAGATATTGATTGGTGTCAGCAAAACCTTTCACCACAAGGCGGCTTTTGTATTTTCGAACACCTTGTGGGTCAACTTTGATTTTATGCACCCAGCGTGATTTTATGATTTTTGTGTTAGGGTCCAAGTTCTGTCTAGGTACTAATACCCATGTACTCATTGATTCCAATGAGTCCAACTCGCTCCGAATAGCTTCTTCCCAAAAATCCTTTTCAGGACTAACCATTGCTTCCTGAAAAGAGGAGGGTTCTTGGCAACTTTGGTTGTTTTCCCTACCTAGGGCTATGGTATCAACAGGAGTACAGTGATCGGTTGCAGTATTATCAATATAAACTGAATCAACGGATTCTTCTCCCATATAAAACTTCAATGAGCGGCTTTGGGTAGTCTTTTATTCGATCGCCGTAGACAATCGACTCAATACATTTTACGTCACAAGAACTTACTAAAGTTTTGTGTTAATCGGAGAAAATAATGTAACTGGTTTCGGTACACTCCAGAAGATAACCTTTCTTAGCGTTTGGCTCAAACCTGGTTTTGCTTTGAACGTCGACAAAGTGCACTAAACATCCAAACCGCTTTAGAAATTTGAGATTTGGTGAATACCCTCTAACAACTTCAAAGGGGCTCAAGAAATTGTTTGCCGAGTGGGGTAAGCGATTGTTGACGAAAGTAATGTAGTTCAACGCATGTCCCCAAAACGAGGGAGGCATTTTTGCGGACAAAAGATTAACGCGAATTTTATTTTTGATTTCTCTATTTAGTTTTTCAGCATAGCCATTTTGCTGTGACACATGAGGTTTGCTGGTTTCCCACACAATATTTTCACTCGACAGAGTTTTCTCATGTCATCAGTGTGGAATTCAGTTCCACGATCAGACCTCAATCGAAAAACATTTTTGGTTTGAGATGTAATGGCCTGGATTTCTCGGAGACATTTTTTAAAAGCAAGATGTACTTCTCTTTTATTTTTCAGTTGATAGCTAAATACATATCTAGAATAGTCACATATCACTATCAAAATGTAGGTAGCACCTGTCCTGAAATTGGCGGGAGAAATCGGGCCAATAATATCAGAGTGTAATAACGCAAAAGGCTTATGAACTCTGTGTCTGACTTGAGAGTGAGACTTCCTAGTTGTGTTGGAATGATGACAATCCTAACAATTACGGACATCGTCAGTAAATTTGACGAATTCAAGTTCAGGAAGGAATTTCTTGGCTGCCTCCAGATACTGCTTTGAAGCGTGATTTAAGCGGAGGTGCCACAGAATATCCAATCGTTCTGAACGTGTGAATTTTTTACCTAAATTAACCATATCGAATTTTGAAATTTTCCGGTCTAGCACATCTGGGCTAATGACAGTCAAATTTCCTCCCTCCCAAGCTTGCAGGAACACTATCCAAAGGGACAGAAACAGGCAAAGGAGTACGAGAAGCAATCGGCGTGCTCCCAAATTTTCGTGTATAGTTTGGGGTATTTGAGGGGTGGAACTGCAAGATTGTTCGGAAGAAGTGACAAAAACAACACCCGATTTTTGACGTTTAGATTTAGGTTCTACATCACCATCACTATCAGAAACTAGATCAAACGTAACCCACCAAAGGTTATTACGAAACTCGCCGGTTATAATGATTTTACCTGACGAGGCCTGAATAAACTCTACTCTATCTTTAGAGAATATAACATTGATACCAGATTGGGTTGCTTTTCTTACGGAAAATAAATTCTAAGCTAGGCCAGGGACGAACAGAACGTCTTTTAAAGTCGAGATTTGGTCATTATTTCGAAATTTAATGTCACCACTTAAATGAGCTGTCAGGTCAGCCTTTTCGTCTGCATTTGCACACTTAAAAGTACGCTGACGAGATAAACGACAAAGATTAGATAAGACAGATCTCGAGACTGACTAGTGTTCTGTTGATCCAATGTCCACAGCTGCTGTGAAGGAAGTATTACCTCCTTCGATAAGTGAGAGTGCAGTAGGGTTGTACTCACTCATGAGCACAGCACGGTGCTTTTCGTCTGCACCCATCGTTACCCATACGTCCGTTGTGTCCTCGCCATCCATCTGTCCCGTAATGGCAAAAATAGCATTAGGATGGCCTTCCCCAATGGTATTCTGTGCACTGTAGGGGCAGCTGTTTGCTCGACTGGTCGTGAGCGCGAGAGCCCGCCAAATTTTGGACGACTGGAGAATAATGTTGAGGATTTTGGACGATTAGAGAGAAATGTTGTGGGTTTATTCCCACTTGAATTTCGACATGCAGATCTTGAAACACAGATCGAACGAGTAGCTTGAACAGCATTATTAGATACAGGGGCAACATCATCAGCTATTAACTTAAGTTATAAGGAAAAATACTTTCCTAACAAGCCTGTTTTCACAGTACCACAATTCAGTATTACAACGGCCACGGTGATGAGCTCATCACCGACCAGGCCGTACTTCTGAAGGTACTCATAGGAAAGACTACGTGGAAGCATCAATTTCTAATTATTAAGGATAATTAAATCTTATAAAACTATGTGGAACCACGAAAAGTTTATTAGGGGATGTTGCTCGCTTCGCTCGCAAGGTATACCTGTATATGTGTAGGACAAAGTCCGTATTTATTCTGTTGAAATGGCTCTCGCTTCGCTCGCAAGGTAGGTACCTATGTATACCTGCTCGCCTCGCAAGGTATTGCGTAGAAGTGCAAATGGGAACCCCCCTGTGAGGGTCCCTTCTGGTAAGCAACGTTGTGAAACGGGCGGCCCGGGTCGATTTAAAATGTCATATTAAACGGTTCCCCTCGCTTCCGCTGGCAATTCGACCTTGTTCTCGTCACTTTTTTCGATATCCGATTTCGGATTCAGATTCGGCGGACCCAAAGCTGTATTTCGCCCGCGAAAACCGTTCCGAAAAACGTACCTTTATGGGGTATATTTTAATCGGAAAAAACCAAGTTTTTCGGCGGACTTTTCGAGAAAATGGGTCCGTACTCTCGCATTTTTTTTACGCATTTCCCGATACTTTTTTCGCGATCCGATCGCGCCGTCGTCTTCCTCGTTCAAAAACCTACGAAACCCGTATTTTTCCGGAATTGTCAACGACCGTTTAGAGGGGTAGGGGAAGCGGGGAAGTCCAAAAAGCGCACATTAATTATTACTTCGACCCCCCTCCCGCCCTACGGCCCATGGTTCGGGTGGGATTAGAAAATTTTAAATTCGCTTATACACCCTATCGGAAAATCCCAAGAAGATCCCCCCACTCGTAGATCCGGCCCACTCAGCCGTTTGGCCGTGCATAGACACGACAAACGGACAAACGGACAAACGGACGGAGTTTCATTCTTATTAATAGTAGAGATTCATGTGTAAATGTCGTAATTGGAATGGATTTTATGACTAAGGTCCAATTAATATTTTTCACTCATAGAGGGGCTATCACATTTGAACATGATATGTCTCGTATGATACCTATTGTCGATACCTATATTGTCGATATCGTATGATACCTATATTGTCGATAGGATGTGTTTCCCTGACCCACCCAAGGAACGTTTACAGGTAGTCCGTGCTCTAGCCACCTCTACCCATAATGCAAATTTTTTAAAAGAACTAACTCATGAATATTCTGATGTTATTAATGAAATTCCAGGAAAAACCAATTCCACTGAATATAAAGTACAATTAAATCCTAATACTGTCGTTCCCATAGCAAAATGTGCTTACCATGTGAACCCCAGCTTACTTCCTGTGACGAAGGAAGAAATTTCCAAGTTACTAGAACTTGGGATAATATCCCCTTTCAGGGGGAAACCGACCAAGTTTAAGTTGATGCAGCTTGTTTTTTGGTACCTAAGCCAAAAACAACAGTTGATGAACCTCCTAAATTTCGACTTGTATGTGATTTCCGTCCACTCAACAAAGTACTACAATATTTTAATTACCCAATACCTACTATACCCAGCTTGTTATCTCATTTACATGATGCCAAAGTTTTTACATTATTGGATATGAATTCCGCATATAATCAAATTCCAATTTCAGCTGACACTCAACATTTAGTATCGTTTACCACACCATTCGCAAATTATAAGTATACTTATGTACCATTTGGCCTAGCAACAGGTGGTAACATATTATCCGAAATGCTACATCAATTAATGGGCGATATTTTACACCAGTATGTAATTTGGTATTTTGATGATATTTTAATTTACTCTTCTGACATGACATCCCATGTACAACATGTTAAAAATGTTCTTGACAGGTTACGCCAAGCTAATCTCATTTGCTTGCACAACAGTTAAATTTCTGGGACACACAATATCCCAGGGCCAAGTCCGGATCGACGCAGATAGAACTAAAATTCTATCTGAATTAAAGAAACCCCAGTCCACCAAAGAAGTTGCCCAATTCCTCGGCGTGATTGGTTTCTTCCAAACATTCATACCTAATTATGCTAATTTATGTTTCCCATTGAACAGGTTACGACGCAAAAATATTGCCTTCACTTGGGACTCTTCTTGTGAAGAGGCATACTTAAAATTAAAAGAAATTATATCTAATCCACCAGTGCTCATCTAACCTAATTTTCAGGAATCATTCTCCATATGGACGGATGCGTCCCAATATGCTATTATTTCTTATGTTCTAACACAGGTACACGAATCATCCAAGAAGCATATGCCCGTTGCATATGCAGGTCGGAAGCTCACCGATCAAGAATTAAAATATTCCATTTATGAAAAAGAATTTTTAGCAGCTTTGGAGGGTATTACTAAATTTAGATTTTATGTTGAACATACCAAATTTACCTTGTACACTGATAACAAGTCAATAGCTACTATCACCAAGCTGGACAACCCATCACCCCGTGTCCAGCAGTGGGTGATAAAATTAATGTCCTTCAACTTCATCATTAAACATATTCCTTCACAGCAGAACGCTTTTGCAGACTTTCTGTCAAGAGCAGAAAGGGAGGACCCGTCGAGTGAGCCCCCCCAAGAGCGGCATGTTGTGAAGGCGCCCACACCATTGCTGTCTGAGGGTACGAGGGCACCGTAAATAAATAAATAAAAAATAAAAATAAAATAAAAAATAAAATAAAAAATAAATAAAAAAAATAACGAAAATAGGACGAGAAGTGTTGAAACATCAAGATTTATCAGTATTACACCCTCCCGTGATGAAATAAAAAAACAGAGAAATTTCTTGACAAATAATACATCTTTTCGGCTTTACCCCCTCCATTCCCTCCCTTCCATCACAGAATTCAAAATTTCCGGGTTGATTCAAATTTGATTCGAAAACCGGTGAGAATATTGGCCTCGGCAGTGTCGACAAGATTTGTCAAACACACACATACACCTATGGGTTTTTTTTTCACCTAATCTTTCACGCCTTCGTACAATAAAAAAAAAAAATAAATAAAATAAAAAAAAAATAAAAACAGGGAGATGTGAAACTTCCCCCAAACGAAAGATGAGTAAGGCACCACTGCAGAGTTTGGTTTCAGGAGTCCCCTTTGGAAGAGTGGCTATTGATATTGTTGGTCCTATTCCTGTAACTAAACGGGGTAACAAATTTATAATTGTTGTGGTTGACCACTTCACAAGGTGGCCTGAGGCCTTTTCAGTCCCTGATATTCAAGCAGAAACAGTGGCACAGGGGCTGGTAGAGACAGTGATTTCCAGATTCGGTGTTCCCAGAGAAATACATACTGACCAAGGAACTAGTTTTGAAGCCCAGGTGTTCCAGGAGATAATGGCTCTACTGCAGATAGAGAAGACAAGAACAAGTCCACTACGGCCACAAACTAATGGACTTGTAGAACGGTTCAATCGTACTCTGTGGAACATGCTCTCCAACGTCGTGAACAAGAACCAAAGGGATTGGGATCGGTGGTTTCCTTGTGTACTTTTGGCTTACAGAGCCACAGAGCACTCATCCACTGGATTCACACCATCTGAACTGAACTTAGGGCGACATCTCACACTTCCAGTCCAATTGCTCACTGGCTCAAATATTCCTGGAGTAGAGTCCACTACTGTTTATGCCAAACAGCTTCAAGAGCAGTTGCTAATAGTCCATGAGTTGGCACGCAAGAAACTACGAGCAGCAGATGAGGATGTCAAGAGGCGTTACGATGTGAAGGCAACAGAACCCAGGTTTGCAGTCGGAGACGAGGTCTGGTATTTCTGGCCACGCCGACTGTTGGGAAGGTGTCCCAAACTACAGTCGCCATGGATGGGTCCATGTAAAGTTCTGAAGGCCGTTTCAAATGTTGTGTTCCGAATTCGTCTACCACGAGGCCGAACACGTGTTGTTCATAGTGACAAGCTTTCGTTATATAGTGCTGCCTATCAAAGCAAACAGAAGAAGGGGGATAATGTGGGGAGATTCTACGTTATTATAAATTCTTTGGTTACCAACTAAAAATAACGAAAATAGGACGAGAAGTGTTGAAACATCAAGATTTATCAGTATTACACCCTCCCGTGATGAAATTTGAACATACTTTCCAAAACTATATCCATATAGTTTTGGAAAGTATGTAATTAGTAATGGAACAGAAGAATAACAAAATCGGTCGAGATTTATAATTAGGTGCTAATTAGATTGGACAGTGCTTGAAAGAGTCTGTAATTATCCCCCCCTTGACAGAGAAATTTCTTGACAAATAATACATCTTTTCGGCTTTACCCCCTCCATTCCCTCCCTTCCATCACAGAATTCAAAATTTCCGGGTTGATTCAAATTTGATTCGAAAACCGGTGAGAATATTGGCCTCGGCAGTGTCGACAAGATTTGTCAAACACACACATACACCTATGGGTTTTTTTTTCACCTAATCTGTGTTAGAATGGTCTGAAACGGATTTTTATTCCTTAACTTTTTTTCTCATGCTTGGGTTGTTCCCACCCCCCTGAATGAATTCTAATAGGCGTACCTCTTGTTAACAGATCTTTGTCTATGAGACAGCTTCAGAGGGACGTCCTAAAATTCCAGCTCTGTTGTGAATTTCTCCAGTTGTAGGAAAACATACATGAAACTAGGATCAGTGATCAAAATGCATTCAGAAATTACCTGACATTGTATGTTTTCTACATAGTGATTAGCTATATTTTCTTCTGTTTTAGGTATATGGACTATGGGTGACATAGAGGAGCAGCTGCGAGATGTGTGTGTGGTACCATCTACAAATAGAAAGTTTGTGCTGTATGGAGACCCAGCGTACCGTACAATGGACTTATTGATATCGCCATTCCCATCATCTTCTTCTGAAGTTAATGCAGCCGATTTCAACAGGAGCATGTCTACTGTACGGCAAGCAGTAGAGTGGGGTTTCGGAAAAATCATTAGACATTTTGCTTTCCTGGATTTCTCTAAAAACCAAAAGCTGTTAAAACAAGATTTACCGACCATGTTCAAGGCTGCAACGCTTCTCACCAATTGTCATACCTGCATTTATGGTGGTCAAATTCCACACTATTTTGGGTTGAGACCTCCAACATTAGAGGAATACTTACAATAGTATATATTTTATTAAATACAAAAGCTATTGTGAAACACAAAAGTTTTGTTCATTTTCAACTATTATAGTAATGATAGAAACAATTTTTTGATTCACTAATGGCCAATTGATAAAAGTTGACTAATGTGGAAGATAAAATGAAAATGAAAGAAAAATAATTTTTTATAAAATAATTATATAATCATTTTGGTGATTTTTGATGATTAAGGAAAACGTTTAGTATTGAGATAAATACTTTAAAAAAGTATTCTAAAAAAATTTTGCTTCGTTCTTAATGCATTTAGTTTTACGTAACTTCGTAATAAAAATTTAATTGCAAATACAAAGCGAACAGAGAAAGTCCAAGTCATGGAGCATGACCGTATGAGCTCGTTACCTAAATGTCAAATAATTAGCTGAATTGGAGGTACCATAGTAATCAACTATCGAATAATGCGTGGTAATCAACATCATAGTGGAGAATAATTATCATACTCAGCACAGACAGTAACGACATGGGTGAAAGGGAACCAATGATGTAATAAACGAGCAATTCTTTAAAAACATATATTTTATTAACGATTCTGACGAGGTATGTACGTAACTGGTTCCACTGTAAAAAACAACTGAGGGATAGTTTACAAATAAATATTCACTAAGAAAACTTACTGAGATCGCAGCTTTAGGTAACTTGCTCTTATTCCATAATAAGAATCATGGCCCGGGTTTTCAGAAGGAATACCCATTATACTCCCTTGGATACATAAATACTTTCATTGGTTCTTGACTATAAATTTTTCAATTTTCCCCCTCATATTATTTCTATCTTAATTACTTAATTTCTTCCAAGGGCATCGTTCCCTATTTCATAAGTCCCCAAAGTGGGCATCTTCCACTGTAAGTCTCCAAAGTTGAGCAAGTTATTATTCCCTGGGCATTGTTCCCATTTTCATAAGTCCCCAAAGTGGGCATCTTCCACTGTGAGTCTCCTGGTTGAGCAAGTTGTATTATTCTCATTGTTCCAATCTTTGATTGGGGGTTAATTACCTAATGAACACTTCATATGAAGATTCATTGACAATCCATTCTGTTTTAATTTCTCTTTTATTATCCTCAATCACCAATGCAGCTATTTATTAGTGAGCATCAGTTCTCAACCAGTAAACTTTTCCACCTGGTTTACATACTTGCTCTTCAATCAAGTAAGTTTTTCAAGGGGAGGAGTGTGACAGTTCCGTCAGATTCCAAGAGAATGCGCGTCTATCCGTCGCTGAGCTCCTGGTTGACCGCCATTCCCGAGTTGTTGAAATGCTGTGGTTGGCGATAGATGAGGATCTGAGAACCGGAAAATCATCTTCTCCGAACACAGCACATATGCTATTAGTACGAGTTGTATCTCTTATGGTACTGTCACATCTCCTTTCTCGATGAGTGCGGATTTAGGCCCCCATTGCAACTCTGGGGTGGCCTAAGTACGTTACAACTAAAATACTATTAATAAAATGAAATACAAATGTCTTTAAATTCAAATAAAATACATTAGAAAAAATAAAATAAATTCAGAGTTGAGAACTTTGCTTAACTGACAATGGTGTAAGGCGCAAAGAGAGAAATTAAAGATTAAATTAAAAAACGCTGCAAATAATTACACAATGGTTTATTATTTCTGTGTTAGATAGCCCTTCTACGCAGATCATTGGTCTATAATTATTAAACCCAGTATGTAATACGTGATCAGAACATGGCGCATCGTGCCTCCGAGAAGGGTTCACACTTTTACAGTTTTACACTTTTACAGAAATCGTTAATGAATATCAGATGAACAGACAGACATACATGGAACTGATTCGCTCAGACACCTCTGAACGCAAAAATAAAGTCGAGTTTTCTATATTGGAAGGCAACAATTTTTTTCTAATTCTTCTCTACTTTCGTAATGAGAAAGCCAAAATAAATAGGGTGAGATTAATCACCGCACTATTCTCTCCGATTTGAGCAAACTACCGCGCCCGCCTACCTCAATACGGTTCATATTAGCGGATAGAAACGAGGATATCTAATTACATATTCGTCACACCGTTATATTAGGAGCCCTTGCAGGAAGCGGAGGTTAATTAGCCCAAATCCCCGCAAATGGACCCGTAATAAGTGAAATTACAGCGCTCTCATTCGGATTTCCTAGTTCCACTTCTAGGCGGAAAAAGGTGTAGGGGATTGTGCCAAGCGGTGGAGGGGTGATGATAGGTTTGTTTATCGGTCGTCAATGACCCGGCTGACCTCGTCTTTGAGTCAGGTTCACGGCTCGGATGGCCCTCATGGCGACCGTCCAAACCGCGTTCAGTGCGTCTGGACCCCGTTAACTCTTTCTTTTCTGTCTGGCACCGGGAATAATTTATATTAATATTATTTCCTTGACGGGGGTTATGAGTCCTTAGCAATTTGACAGTTTTGCTTCCTCACTACAGAAGATAGGGAAGCTTTGGAGTAAAAAAAATTGTTGTCCTCGAAAATCGAAATTTCCACTTGCTTTTTGCGTTTCAAAGCTTGTGGATCAATTTTGGTTCCGTGTCTGTCTGTCTGTCAGTGGTAAGTCTTTGTCACGACCAAAACTATACCTAATCTCAGTCCTATTCCGATGAAATTTTCAGGGATTTTGCGGGTTAGCTCCTAGACGGTCCCCTGTAATTTTCAAATCAACAATGGGACACAAACAACAAATTATTGTAACGTCGATTTCTTATAACCTATTAGTCCGATTTCGTTCAAACTCGGGGCGTAGAGAAATATATTTTCCAGGAAAATTCCCTATGAATTATATCGCGATTTGTGGAGTAATAACTGTAGCGCATGCGCAAAACTAAAATTGATCGACGCAGACAAAACTTCGACACTAATGGACCGATTTTTATAAAATTTTCAAGGATTGTGTGGTTTAGCTCCTAAACGTTTCCCTATGAATGTCGATGCCGTTGGAGTAATAGAAGTCTGCGCGCATGCGCAAACTTTAATTCTTATAACATCGACTTATCAATCATTTCGACTTGTACTTTATTTTTCAACTAATTCTATTCGTCCAAGTTACAAAGTGTGAGGAAGCTATACTGCCCACCCAACTTGGCTCATGATTCTAAAACCTGAAATGTAACTCCTTTTTGGGGATCTGGAATACAATTTCTAAAACGAAGGGACTCAGATCAGCTTCGGAACCTCCGAGGCTAACTTTACTATTCGACACGGTGTTGTTATTTCGATGGAGCTCCTCTGGGACGCCTCGAAAACAATTGCGAGCTACGGAGGCGCACTGATCAGCTGAGGGGCTTCTGAACCTATATTATTTCCTTACCTATCGTCCTTTTTTAAAAAATTTGTCTGGGAACCGTAAAATTGCGGGATCTTGGAACTGTAGAAGTGTGAACCCTTCTCGGAGGCACGATGCGCCATGTTCCGATCATATATTACATACGGCCATTGAGAGACCATTGAGAGACCATTGATCTCCGTAGAAGGCCTATCTAACACCATGTATACCTATATATAAACCTATAAAAAATTGTGTAATAATTTTCAGTGTTTTTTTTTTCTCTCGAAACGACCAGTGAAACAGTTTTACTTTTCTTTTTCAGAATTAATAAACTTACGACAACGTGTACACACTTAAACCGGACCCCTCGGAAGTTGCTCGTATTCCCTAATTCGACCCGAGCTCGTCGGGGAGTGACGCGGGTGTTGTCCAGCTATTTTCTATCGTTTTTAAAAAATTCGCTTTTCAAGATGAGATATAAGTCCCAACTAAGTAAATATTTTTGGTCTCTATACTAGTGCGTACAAACGATCAATTCCATTACTTTGAAAATCTATATATATATAAATCAATTGCTGTTCGTTAGTCAAGAACGGCTGGACCGATTTAGCTGATTTTGGTATTGAATTATTTGTGGAAGTCCAGAGAAGGTTTAAAAGGTTCAAAATTTCAAATCTGCCCCATACGGGGTGTTTTAGGGGAGGAGGGGGGAATGGGGTATCTTTGCCATCACTGAACAAAACTGGGGATTTGATTGTCGAGTATGTTTGGATTACTCCAATTGAAGTCAGACTACTTTTTTTCAAATTTTTCAAATCTGACCCGCAATGGAGGGGGGAGGGGGAGTTAAAGCGTTTCGAACGTCACTGGACGAACTGGGGATCTCAGTTGTCGAATATGTTTGGAGTATTTTAGATTAAATCACAGAGTACTTGAAAATTTTCAAATCTAACCCAAATAAGGGGTTTTTTTAGGAGAAGGGGGGAGGGGGGAAATGGGGTATCTTTATCATCACTGAACGAACTGGGGATTTGATTGTCGAATGTGTTTGGATTTCTCTAATTCAAGTCAAAGACTACTTTTTTCAAATTTTTGAAATCTGACCCAGTTGGGAGGGGAGGGGGGAGGATGTTAAAGCGTTTTGAACGTCACTGAACCAACTGGGGATCTGAGTGGGCGAATCTATCAGAATTACTTTAACTTGGGTCGTAGGCTATTTGATCATGTTCGAGTCAACCTGTGCAACGCACGGGTGAACCAGCTAGTATTTTATAATCTTGATTGAGTTACATAACTAATTTGCTCATATTCGCAGAGAATGAAGGTTCACCCCGATATTTGCATCTGAGGCCAAGAGAGTTGCGGGCAGACCTCGGAATTTGGCCCTCAGGCATCCGCAAGCGACTTAATGGGGCAAGGAACCTATTTAATTGTACCCAAGGACTATCCGGCGATATATTTATTAAACGCCCTCATTTCAAGAAAATATAATTTTTTGCACATGCTCGGAGCACTATCATTCCAGACGATAACTAGATAGATAGATCGGTAGATTTAATTTATTTCAATAGATAAAATGTAAGTTTATCGTACATGACAAATTGTAATGATTGGAAGACAGACAAATAATGAACTGAAAAGTGGAGAAAGTGAGTATTTGATTTCAACTTATTCTGATGGCTGGCATAATCGGATTTTTCTCCTTCATTCAGCGGAAATGATTAATCAGTTCATCAAGCTTAAGTTCATTAATGCTGCTGGGTTAGGAATATCATCTGTAACTTCAAGATGATCTTCACACTTCACTTTGTTCTTCAATGATGGGGAGATCCTCAATACCCGATCAGGAAAAATTGCACAAGGTCACGCGCCGTTTGAATCTTTCAGGGGTCTCGGAAGACATCCTAAATCTCTCGTTAAACTCAAAAATACCCACGGAATGGGCGTTTATTCGTGGCCGAAAAAATCTTTGGCGTCTTCTACGCTGAACGCTTCTTGTCTGTATTCTTCAGCAGAAGATGGTGCCCACATATTAAACACCGAAAAATTGTCAACTCACAATGCTGGAAAATAAAAAGTGTACAGGTGAACGGACTTAGTTTAAAAATCTGCCATTTTTAACAACTGTAAAGCAGTGACTTGTTCAAAATGATGGAGAAACACTTGTAACTTGTCCAAATTTGCCTGTACACTTGCTAATTTTTACAGTGCATTACAAGTCTACACTTGCACACTCATTTTTTACAACTTGCACCTACTTCGTGTACCTGCCCCTCTATAAACCAAGTTAGCTTAATTAGGTTTTTAGGCGTCGTGATAGACCAGTGCCTAAATTGGAAAGAGCATGCGGCTAATCTTTGTCGTAGATTGAGACGATTAACGAGCATTTGTATTGAGGTCAGGGGTTGTATTGAGGTCAGGGGTTTCCTTAATTTGCGGGAATTGTATTTTGCTCAGATCCATTGAGTACCATTATTGTATAATATTGCTGCATGGGGAGGTGTGGGTATCACTACTCTTCAGCCTCTAGTAGTAACCCAGAAATGTTTAATGAAAATTCTTTTAAAAAAATGTAAGCGATTTTGTTCTACCGAATCATTTAATTTATTGCAAGTGCCAACATTGGCCAACACCATCAAGATTGTAACCATTATTGTTACATATAAATGTATCAAAGAGGGATCTTATTACGAAATTAATTAGGTAGGTACTGTCAAACCCGTGGTAGCGGGAGTATTAAAATCCCATTCCGACTGACTGCGTCGGGTCAGAGGACATGTTTGTACCGTGGTGCGAAACTTTATAACAGTTTGCCCATGAATATTAGAGATTGCCCATCTCTGGCTTCGTTCAAGCTCCTTGTTAAAAAACTGTTTATCCCACCCCAGTAATAGTTTAGTTCAGTATACTAAGATGAAGTTTTATGATATATCATCATGACAAAATGTACCATTTATAATTTATTTGAAATTAAGTTTCAAGAAGACATGTAGATTCTTTTTCATTTCATTTTTTGATCTATCCTAATTTTCAATTTCTATTTAATTGTGACTCCTCCCCCAAGCACGAGGGTTTCCTCAAATGGAGTAGCATTCGGTAGTTGGATTTTTCTATACCACAGATGATTGTTCTTTTTTTCTTGTTTATTTTCAATAAACGAATGATCCATTAAAAAAATAAATAAAATTAGCTTGTAACTTGTCACTTGTTGCTATATGAAATAGGCTCCAGGTGATCTGCAATGCGGATGTTCTCAGTAAGTCAGCCTTATCAGATTCCGTCCCAATGACAGACAGGTAGTAGACGTCGGGAAATACTCGCGTCGCCGGAACAAAAGGTCGTCGGCGACGCGACTGCCTTCCGCCTGGTATTTTTACGACGGACGGGTCAGCTGCCCGGACGAGGCTTTCCGGGGTTGGAAGATCGCACGGCGCATAGGAATCAGCTCGTCCTGCCGGTGGTGGTGGGTCACCAGGAGGTCCCTCGAGCTCGAACGTCACCTCATTTGCAACTCGGACTTCGCGAGATCAAGTTCGTAAATGGCTGAGAACCTTCAACTGGTCATAACTGGGGCGTAACATTGACCGGCTCCTTCCCTTGTTGTTGTGCTCGATCGAAAACACCTGCTTCTCCAAGGTAGGTAAGTGCAAATAATTCTGATCTTAATTTCTCAAATTTTGATCAAGTTTATCAACCGATTATCTTCCACAGGTTCGAACACCTTCACCCATCACTGAATTTAACTTACATCTACGAGCCCTAGTCAAGGTTTAAACTGGGACATAAGGATCAATTTAGAAACTTGATTCTAGAAACTTGGTTTAGACTAAGGTGGAGGACCCAATGATTGACATCTCACCAAAAAGTTTAAATAATAAGGCTTAAAAGTGTTTCCTGGCTTGATTCTTTTGAATTTTGAGACAAAATACCTTCTCAGTGAAGTATAAAGGCGGTCAAAGTTTTCAGGCGGGTTTTTGTAAAGTCTGGAGAAGTTTATCCAACAGAACCTCGTGTTGATTTTCCTTTGGTGCTTTTTCTTGTGATTTTGCTAAGGCAGTAAGTCTATTTTGCTTCACCATGGTTTACTTCACCACATTTTCAAATTCGATTGTTCCTATGGTTTTTCTCAATCAGTTTTTTATGTAGGTTGCATTTATGTTATCATTTTTTGGAAATAAAGATAACATGTGAAAATGCAAATGTCAATCACTAGTCCCCAAAATGATGCTACTTTCAGTGATTGACAGTGCTGTCAATACGGATCTCCATTCGTTCTTGCATTTTTTCTTTATTTTTTATATTGAGCAACTGAGAAGCTGCTAGTTTACCATTAGAAACGTACTGTACTTATGGTATTGAGAAACCCTTATACCTACCTATTTTGTGATATTTTCAACTTTGTCTTTATGAGTACTCATATTAATTTTATATTTAGATTAATAAAACTAAGTTCGAATGTTCAATTTATTAATAAAATGTTGAAATAAATGTTTTGTTGATACACGGAATCATTTATTGCAGAAGAACTGCGGTGTTTTGGAAAATTTGGCTGTCAAATGCTGGATCAAAAAATTGATTTGAAAAAACGAATTTATGATGTTTTCTGGCTTGAATTAGTGATTTTTCTAATACTGAGCAGTTTGAGGATATCCTGATGCAGCATTAGATGTAAAATTTAAGTTTGAACAAACGAAAAAAACTTAACTTAATTGCTTGTCAAAGACAAAATTTCTCTTAAGGTGTCAAACACTGGCCCTTCACCCTAGATACTCTTTGCGTTTAGTGTGCGTCTGAGCCCTTATCACGTCAGTTTAGGAAACTAGAGTCTAGATATCAAAGATAAAGAAGAATAATACAAAAAAGTCTGCCAAGTTGGGTGGGCAGTACAGTTTTCTCACATATTGTAACATGGATGTACAGAATTAGTTGAAGAACACAGAGTCGAAATGATTGGATGGCACATAGAAAAGTATCTTATACGTGTATGTACATGTATAATGCAAAGCAGGGTTATATTGGGGAATATTCATGGTTATTTTTATCATTGAATAATGATTAACAGGAAGTTTCCATTTGTTTTCGTCACGTCACGAGTGTCACGTCACGGTGTGGTTTTTAAGTGTCACATCACGATCAAAATTGCACCATCGAAATTATATCACGTTACTATGTCGGTTGCGAGCGTCACGTGACTACGGTGGTTGCGAGCGTCACGAAACGATATAAATAAAGAGGCTAGAAAAATAGTTTCGTTATGCCTGCAGATATAAGTAAAGTGCGAGAAAACTCGTTACTCGTTATTTGCAATACAAATTTTCGATTGACGGAAATTTTGGCGAAACAAACATTAATCGTTATTAAATCATCTGACTGTAGAACTGTAGGTCTACCGTCGGTTTTTTTATTTGATCAATTGAAAGATTTCGATGAGAGCCTAGTCAAGGTTTAAATGGACATAAGGATCAATTTTGAAACTTCGTTTAAACTAGGTACTCTTTGCGTTTAGTATGTGTATGAGCCCTTATCTCGTCAGTTTAGAAAACTAGAGTCTAGATATCAAAGATAATGAAGGAGAATACAAAAAGCTCTGCCAAGTTGGGTGGGCAGTACAGTTTTCTCACATATTGTAACATGGATGTACAGAATTAGTTGAGGATCACAGAGTTGAAATGATTGGATGCCAGATAGAAAAGTATCTTACACGTGTATGTACATGCTATAATGCAAAGCAGGATTATAACGGAGAATTTTCATGGTTATTTTTTATTTGATCAATAGAAAGATCTTGATGAGAGCCTAGTCAAGGTTTAAACTGGACATAAGGACCAATTTTTAAACTTGGTTTAAACTAGGTACTCTTTGCGTTTAGTATGTGTATGAGCCCATATCACGTCAGAAAACTAGAGTCTAGACATCAGAGATAAAGAAGAAGAATACAAAAACGTCTGCCAAGTTGTGTGGGCATTATAGCTTTCTCACATATTGTAACATGATGTACAGAATTAGTTGAAGAACACAGTCAAAATGATTGGATGCCAGATATAAAAGTATCGTATACGTGTAGGTATATAATGCAAAGCAGGGTTATAATGGGGAATTTTCATGGTTATTTTTTATATGATAAATAGAAAGAACTTGATGAGAGCTTTCCAAAAATGTGCTATATGATGGGTATTTGACCAGTAATACTGCTCTTGAAAGTCATTTGCACTATGACGTCACGGCCCCCTCCCTTCAGGGGGTAACCCTCAGCTCTAGGGTTGCCAGATGTCCGGTTTTGGCCCTACAGTCCGGTTTTTTAACAAGCTGTCCGGGCGAAAATCACTCTCAAAAACCGAATGTCTGTTTTCCTAGGAAGAGCGGCACATTTCCAGTTGAGGATCCCATTCTAGGTTGCTATTCTACGAACTCAGCCGTGACTTGTAGAGGACCCACCTACATCAACCTTCCAACCTACTTGTTTTAAGTTATCTATTGGAAATCCACCATAGAAAGCTATCCAAACGTCCATTATCATTAACATTTGTACTCTTGTCACATCATTTCATACGAAGGAACTCTCGATCTCTTCCGTTATCCATTACTTGTGCATTCGCTCTTTCAGTTTTAGACAGAGGTGAATAATCTTGAATCTAGATTAATATCGTGATTTTGTTGGCAAGAATTTCAAGTTATCGGCTATTTATTGATTTGAATGTTTTCAACCATTCAAGTAGGTATGTAACCTACATAAATAGGATTTTATAAAAATTCTTAAATACTATCACTAATTGGTATTGTTTACTGTACTTTATTTATCGCAGTATTTACTCTCACTCCATTCTTCCTGACTTTGAGCCTGAATGAATCAATAAAACCAAAAATTAATCATTTCCAGCAGTACATAATTTAATTAGGTACAAACTCAGAAACGTGCATAAATGACAACCTCTATATGTTCTTCTATCATATAATTTGGCTATAATGTTGAAATCGTTAAATTAGTAAGCCTTCAGTGGTTTCCAACCATAAGGTGGATAGTACCTAATTATTATGCTGTCGGTTATTCTTCAGTCTTCTTAACGTGTGTGATACGTGTACTTCCATTATCGTAATAGGGATGAATAAAGGGCTACCTGACGGTTGTAATTGCCGGTACACAAAAATGTATTTAAAATATCACGTAGAACAAAAATGACTTCATTTTAAGGAAATATATTTAGTTTTTATTAATATAGTTTAGCAAATCAGATAGATAATTCATATCAACTATCAATCATATGCATATCAGTTATTGAACTGCACACATCGAGGTTATAACTGTATAGTTTTCTTAAACGTTTTTTGAATCTGCTTTCTCAACTTACAGCAACCCTGCTCAGCTCCCTGGCACTACTACGTCACGCTTGATCTTCCTATCCGTTTATTAGCCAAACTAAACGGTCTTTTGAGCTGAAATTTGGAATTAGGGGGTTTTAAAATGCGCTGAATCCGAATCTGAGGACAAATGTGTGAAATTCCAATACATGAAAGTTCCCCATTCGTGTTTGTGTTTGCGCATATTACATACTAATCCGCACAATGCCTGAAAATTTCATTAAAACCGGTCATTATTCTCGGAGTTTTGTCTGTGTAAATCGATTTTAGTTTTGCGAAAGCGCCATAGTTATCACACCAACAATTGTAATATAGTTTATAGGACATTAATTTTTACGTATACCTAACTTCTCCCCGAGTTTGAACAGAATCGGTTTAATAAATGAAATTCACGTTTTCGCATGCGCACCGACTACTATTGATCCGACAGCAATTAAAGTTACAGGAGACTGTCTGGAAGCTAATCCGCACAAAACCTGAGAATTTCATCAAAATCGGTACATAGGACTTGGAGTTTTACTGCTGTAAATCAATATTATTCATGCGCATGCGCAATATTTATTATTCCATAAATTGCAATATAATTCATAGAGCATCATTCTGAAACATATACCTATCTCCCGAGTTTCACGAAATCGGATCAATAGCTGATGAGAAACCGACGTTATAAGATATTCACGTTTGCGCATGCCCACAGGCTACTGTTGATCTTCCAGTAATGAAAGTTCTAGGGGTCATAAAAATTGAGCTTAAACTCGGTATAGTTTTGGGGCTGGCAAGTTGAAGAGTGATGGGGTAAAAAATACACCCACTCGGGTTGGATCCAAATCGCACCGTAGTACCAGAAGATTATGGAATCCAAGAGAGATGCGTACAGCAGAATAGGATTACACCAGGAATTAAAAGATGCGTACGGGATCAAGTTTTGACAGATGGTAAGGGTAAGCTATGACGCAAAAACATTTTTTTTTTTTTTTTTTTTTTTTTTTTTTTTTTTTTTTTTTTTTTTTTTTTTTTTTGTCTGGATGCTCGCAATCTCGCATCTCAAAAACGCATAATATCAAGTAGTTAATCCCTTAGTGCAAATTCAGATTATTTGGACATATAGGTCAGAATAATGTATAACTTGGTGGTCTGGATACTCGCATCTCAAAAATACAAAACATCAATTAGGTAGTCAATCCCATAGTAAAAATTCAGATTAGTTGGACATATAGGTCAGAATAATGTATAACTTGGTGGTCTGGATACTCGCATCTCAAAAATACAAAACATCAATTAGGTAGTCAATCCCATAGTAAAAATTCAGATTAGTTGAACATATAGGTCAGAAGGATGTGTATAGTTTAGTGGTCCAGATACTCGCAAGCTCACATCTCATAATTGCATAACATCAAGCAGTCACTCCTGAGTAAAAATTTAGATTAGTTGGGCATATAGGTTAGACTGATGTGTATAGTTTGGTGGTCTGAACGCTCGCAAGCTCGCATCTCAAAAATACATAACATCAAGTAGTCAATCCCTTTGAAATTTCAGATTAGTTGTACAAATGTTCAACTTTCTGTTTCCTCAAGTACGCATATTTCACGGCACGCATTTTTCGTGCCACCGGGTTAAGTGGGGTATTTGAGCGTGTACGAAAAATCTGTTCTTATTTGGTAGGAATAGAACTCTTCATATCCACCGGGAGTGGGAAGCGGGCGGGGCTCCCTATCCTTCCGAAGATGATGATGCCCTTTTATTGTTAGATGACTTCCACGTGACAGAGGTGGAATTTTCCCTTGCCCTCTCGTTCATTTCTATCGTCATCCAAACGGATTCAAAGGACGCACTCTAACAGGATAATGAGCCACCTCCCGCCGACGAATGACAGGGAATGGGTTGTTACCTTCGTCTATGAAAACCAGTTGTCAAATGGACTCAGAAGAAATTAATTTATTTCATCTTATAACCCGCATCTCACACTAACAAACATGCAGTATGGGTACCAACCTACCTACTTGCTTAAATAATATTCATCAATGTTCCTTAGGACTTGGAGGAAATAACATTTATAGACATTTTCATTTTTATCCTTCATATATTAGGTTTCCTATTGACTCCGAATCCTGAGTCATTAAATACAGATTGGTATTATAATGTAATGGGCTCAACGTTCATTCAACGAATGGTACAGTCTGAAGCTTCCTAGATCAGCTGGGTGAGCTCCGAAGCTAATTTCTTTGTTATTCAACCTCTGGAGCTAAAAACGAATCCTTGGGACATCCAGAAACGAATCGTAAAGTCTGAAGCTCCCCAGATCAGAAGAGTGAGCTCTGGAGTTAATTTCTTTGATATTCCACCAATGAAGCTGAAATTTGGAATGGAGCGTGTTCTACGATCTTCCAATGTTTAGCTGAGGCTCAAAGTGAAAGCATAAGAGGGTCTGGGGTTCCCCCAGCGGGATTAAGGGGCGGAGTTATTGTCGATCGAAGATGATGCGGACGTCAATTGAAAAGCCTAATACATTCATGTTTAATGTAGTTTTTGATGATGAATTATTATTTTCAATAACAAACCTTTGTTATGTTATTGCTAAGCCCTTTTTTTTGTTGCTATTTTAGCAAATTGTTGTTGAAAATTAGGGCAGTATTACAATTTTTTCATGTGCATCGGGCATTGATTGAGTGTTACTGCCATGGTATACAACTTTTTTCTTTTCTTTTTTTTTTTTTTTTAAGCTTGAGTAGTTAGATCCCAGAATTTTTCGGTAGCAACTTCTCACCAAGACCATAGAATCTGAGGGTAAGGAGAAGTTCTGTAATATGCAATATGAAATTGTTTCTCTCACTGCGAGATTCTATTTTCCTTTAATCAACTCCAGCACAAACATCGTCGTTTCTTTCGATAGTCGTAAACAGGTGTGAAAATCGACATCATCGAGTTAAAATAATTAAAATAATCCGGACGAGGACGAAGCGTATAAGGTCTTCGTTCATATTCTAGAAATTGAACGATTTCCTCATCCGAAAAATCGTTATGAATCAAGTTAACATCGTTGTATATTGTGTCTTTATATTATAATAATATGTATTATTATTTTTTATTTATTTAGTGGTTTAAGCCGCACCTTAACGATAAGGGTTATTAGCGGTATATAATCGTTATATATAATTCCGAACGGTCTTTGAAATTGTGAAGAACTTCGCGGTCCGATTTTAGTGTCAGACTATTCATTCGAATCAGCACGGCCCCAAGTTTGTTGCAAAAGTGTCGCCGTTCGTCTCTATACCCGCCTTGATCGTGTTCTTGGCGGTCCTTATCAACGAGAGTTGTTTATTAGGCTGTGGCGGTAACAACAGTTGCCATCAATTCACGGTAAGTAAGAAACGAAGTGTAGTTACTAACATCTAGGAGAGTTATTTCTGAACGAAGAAATTGAAACTGAAGAACTTAGCGGACTTTATAAATATATAATTCCGATTTACACGCTTACAAAGAAACGAAGAAGACTCGAGATAAAATTAAACCATCATCTCACCATGCCCAAATTCTGGATTCCCCTAGTCAACATTTGTTTAGTCTCATAGTGGCGAGGACCACCTCAATTGGTGATATTTACTCGTATTATCAACTGGTTACTACTGTACTGGTACTACTAGATTAGGGCTTTCCAAGCCCTAACAGGTCTCTAGTATATATTATATTATAATAATAATTATTATTATTACACGATATAACCTCTCTACAAAACGTTATCCACCGAATAAATTGCTAACTGAGGGAGATGAGTCTCAGGTAAGGATACCAAGCAGATAGCTGTAGGTAAATGTGAGTTATAAACAGCCAAAGAGAAGTTGTCCGAGGTCTCAAGTTACCTAGAGTTTGCCTGAGCTTTATCTGTGATTGATTAACGGCCCCTTAGTGAGACAACCGCTAAATTAATGTAATTATTGACGGCCAGAAAGCTTACGTAAGTGATTATAAAGTCAAAAGATAGTAAATTTCGCCTTGTACATTCCTTTGGCCGTATCGCCTGATATAATTCCAATTAAATTCGTGCTTCGCGAAATCGAGTTTATATAACTCTTATCTCTACGGCTGGAGTAGTAAACCGTTGGTAGATGTGAATTATTAACGATGTGCCCCTTAGTGATACAACCGCTAAATTAATGTAATTATTGAAGGCCAGAAAGCTTACGTACGTGATTATAAAGTCAAAAGATAGTAAATTTCGCCTTGTACATTCCTTTGGCCGTATCGCTTGATATAATTCCAATTAAATTCGTGCTTCGCGAAATCGAGTTTATATAACTCTTATCTCTACGACTGGAGTAGTAAACCGTTGGTAGATGTGAATTATTAATAATGTGCCCCTTAGTGAGACAACCGCTAAATTAATGTAATTATTGATGGCCAGAAAGCTTACGTAAGTGATTATAAAGTCAAAAGATAGTAAATTTCGCCTTGTACATTCCTTTGGCCGTATCGCCTGATATAATTCCAATTAAATTCGTGCTTCGCGAAATCGAGTTTATATAACTCTTATCTCTACAGCTGGAGTAGTAAACCGGTGGTAGATGTGAATTATATAACGGAATGCTTCGACATATATTCACAGTGTGCAGATGTCCTCACATCTGCCAAGATTCTCGCTCCTTCAAAGAAAATTCAAAAATCCCGCCCATTCTACGACCCAGGGTTGCCCCTAGTGCCTGTTAGCCTCCCGTGTCTCCCCAGACTGAGACACAGGTCTTCCTTCCTAACATGATTCTCGGCCATTTTGTCCTTAGCGTTTGCCAAGTATCATAAGCTCCTTCGGAATTTTCAATTTTTTCGCTTTCATTAATTCATTTCTTAAAATTACCATCAATTCACGTTCATTTATCACATTCATCAATCATTTAGTCATTCACGTCCATTTATTCATTCATTCCGCGTTATTTTCTGCGTCGTTTCTTCGCGAAATGTCATCTCAAATCGAGCTAACCTCAAGGCGTCGGAAGCGTCGGGCGGAATCCAGGTTTGGGGGTAGTAAGGGCTGTTTTATTACAGAACCCGACAATACCTATAATTCTTCAAGTAAGAGCCGGGAACCGCACCGCAGGAAGGATCGGCTTGGCGCGGGTGGATATAGCCCGGCGAAATACGCCCGAAGTTGTCAAGCACACAAGGGTGGCCGCTCCTCTAACCCTAAACATCACCGGCAGGAAAAGGTACGTTCCCCTTTTACTGATTCCGATTCTGAGGAAAAAATTTCCCTATATGGTTCGGATAATTTCCCGTCTTCACTTTCTTCTGACTCTGATGCTTCACATCATTATAGGTCCCGATCATCAAGATCGCGATCTTCATCCTTGTCTACTCTCGACTCGAGGAGGCGCCCTAAGCGTCCTTCCCATCAACATCTGAGGAATGATTATAAAAGGTATGATACCAAAAAAGCTAGGTACCTCAAAAACCTCCCAAAGAGAGCTAGGTACGCGGTGCGGCGCACTATGCGGCCCAAGCGACGAGCTCTGAAGCTTGACAAGGCTTACGAACGCGAGTGGAGGGACCTTGTTCGGTTAGGGATGGACAAGGATGTGTATTCCAAATTATTTGAAGATTATGATCCGGAGATACACATGCGTTGCTTAATTCCCCCCATCATTGATAGTGAAATTCACCCACATTTGTCGAAACTCACAACACTTCGGGATCAGGGCCTACAACGTACTCAACAGGCGCAGGTAGGGCACTTGTGGCTACCGGGGCTGCCCTTACCATTTTAGCCAACCACATGAATAGGGAAGATCGAGCTGGCCATCAACTCTCCATGTCCCAGGATCAAACTTCAGACCTATACGGATTCCTGTGGGACACAGCGGCTCTTTTGGCTTCAGGTTTTTTCGGAACGACCAAAACCCGTAGGAATTTAATGATGTTTTCCATCAAAAAACAATTTCGCCAACAGGCTAGAAATGCCCCAATTAATGATAAATTATTTGGTGGAACCATTCCTGAAATTGTCCGTACATCAAAATTAGCTGATTCTGCTGCTCGCCATTTTTCTCTTCCCGACTTATTCATTAGAAAGGCGAATAAAAAAGGAACTCCCTCTTCGGGAAACGGACGGCGCCCTGCGTATCGGACACACAGGCACTATCGCCAGCCGACGCAGGGCAATCGACCTCAAAACAAAAACAAGTACTACAAGAACCAGAATCGGAATCACCCGCTGAGGAAAGACCAATCAAAAAGCATTCTCCCCGATCAGAAAAACAATGCTTAAATCCCATTTTTAATCAAAAGTATTCAGATCCCATACGTCATCGACCAGTTTTGCCCGATAATATTACATTTAATTCAAGCGTACCTCCTGCTCTCACCGAACCCAGTCAGGTTACAGGATTGTCCTATGCATTTCGCGGCTCTCCACCTGTTCAGGGTATTGCTGAAGTCTCTGCGCTTGCGGGCTCAGCCCCTGCATCTCTGGGCACCACACAGGAACTGACCCGCTCTTCTTCGTCGTGCCGGTCTCCTGTGGTTTCGCAACAGGTGACATCTGCCGATGACGCTATTGCCCATCAGCCTCCTGCTGCGTTGGTAAGTGGACTTCAGTTACCTTATGCCGGACGTCTGAGATTTTTCTCTCAGCGTTGGCAGAACATTTTTATTTCTGACAATAATATTTTACAATGGGTAATAGGTTTGTCAATTCCTTTTGTTTCATCACCGCCCCCTCCTAATGGGAATGGCCATGAATGTGGGGCAACACCGTTATTTGACGACCACATTTCACATTTACAATCCATAGGTGCCATAATTGAAATTCCTAAATGCGACGACCAATTTGTGTCATCTACTTTTTTGGTCCCGAAACCTGATGGTTCGTCACGTTTCATCCTTAATCTAAAAAATTTAAATGATTTTGTTAGTGCACCTCACTTTAAAATGGAAGACCATAGGACGCTCATGCGCATTCTTCCTCCCTCGTACGTCGGGGTCACAATTGATCTTCAAGATGCTTACTACTCTGTACCCATTCACCCCGACCATTACAAGTTTTTAACTTTTAACTACGATCATAAACGTTTTGCATTTACATGCCTACCATTTGGCCTTTCATGCGCTCCCTTTGTTTTTACAAAGCTAATGAAGCCCGTCATGGCTCGTCTACGACAGTTGGGTATTTTATGTCTTAATTACCTTGATGACATATGCATTCTTGCCAAAGATAATGAGTCATGTAGTCGGGCTTACTCCACCACGGTCTCTCTCCTGGAGTCACTGGGGTTTAGTATAAATCGGGAAAAATCCGCCTGTTCTCCCAGCACTACGTTCAAATTTTTGGGCTTCATTTTCAACTCTGTGAATTTAACGATTTCTCTTCCCCCAAATAAGGTCCAAAAAACGTCATCAGCAATCATCTCACTTCTTCAATCTCCTTCACTTTCAATTCGAGAGGCGGCTCGGGTAATCGGCCTGCTCATTTCCTCTATTCCCGCAGTGCCTTTTTCCCTCATCCATTGCCGTTTGTTAGAATACGATAGATTCATCGCCTTGTCATCTCATAACGACGACTATTCTGCTCCCTTTTCTCTATCTGAACACTCCAGGAGAGACCTCCTTTGGTGGTTATTGGCCTTGAAAAATCCTGTAAATGCTTTTCCGGGGGATAAATTTGAGCATGAAATGTTCTCGGACGCCTCCACTTCTGGCTGGGGTGGATTTTTAACCCCCCATTCCACGGGAGGATGGTGGTCAAGGGACCTGGTATCAAGACACATTAATGAACTAGAGCTCTGGGCAGTATTTGAAACGTTGCAGCATTTCGCGCACTCCTGGACCCACACCTCCATCCTCCTTAGAGTGGATAATACAACTGCTATCGCCTGTATCAATAGAGGGGGTAACGCTCGATTTCCTCACCTACACGCAGTAGCGGCAAAAATCTGGGAGTTCTGTGCTACTCGCCACATCACCTTCTTTGCCTCCTACATCAAATCAGCAGAAAATATACAGGCGGACATAGAATCACGCCGTTCTCAGGAGGATTATGAATGGGGATTGAACTCGGATTCCTTCAGACAAATTTGTCTAACGCTGGGCACGCCTACTATCGACCTTTTTGCCTCGTCGGACCTTCATCAACTCCCAGATTATTGTTCATGGAAGCCAGACCCAGGGGCCTATGAGGTTGATGCTTTTACCATTTCATGGAGAACTTTCTTTTTCTTTGCTTTCCCTCCATTTTTCATCATCCCCAGGGTCCTGCAGAAAATAATTAGAGATCAAGCGTCGGGTATTGTTGTTGTTCCTGATTGGCCTTCCCAGTCCTGGTTCCCACTGTTCAATCTATTAGCGACTTCACAAATAATCAGGTTACCACCCTCTAACAATCTGCTCTTTTCTGTTGTTGACAGTCGACTTCATCCAATGGCCAGCAACCTGTGTCTTCTGGCCGCAATTTTATCGAGCAGCGCTTTGCCCGAGACGGCCTCTCAGCCTCTGTGATTGAGACACTTACGTATTCTCTCTCACCATCAACTTTTAAACAATATGAGTCCACATACAAGCAACGGACAGACTTCTGCCGACAAACGGATAGTAATCCTCTTGATATTTCTGCCAAGCAGGTAGTTTCCTTTTTACAATTTATATTTGATACAAAACCTGTTGCTTATCAAACATTCAACTCCCATCGTTCTGCTCTGGCCCTTGTAGCCTCAACGGACATCTCCTTAGATCCTCTGATTCATAGATTTTTGCAAGGTGTATTTCGGCGACGTCCCTCGATACCTAGGTATACTTCTACTTGGGACCCTAAGACCGTGCTCTCCTACCTAGAACACTTTCACCCGAACTCTCTCTTATCATTCTCAAAAAAGTTACTACTTTTACTCCTACTGGCCTCAGGCCAAAGACTCCAAACAATAAGGGCTATCGAGAGGTGCAATATTCATTTTACTGACTCAGGGGTTTCCATTTGGGTGGACAGGCTTCTAAAAACCTCTAGACCCGGATTCAAGGGTATGACATTATCTTTCCCTTTTATGCCACAGCAAAGGGGAATTTGTATTCCTTCCATATTAAAATCGTTTTTGGCCTTATCAGAAAATATCTGCCCACCACACCACAAAGCCCTTTTCATTATTTCATCTCCCCCTCACACTCCGGCAACGGGCCCCACTCTAGCCAGATGGGCTAGGGATATGCTACAGTCGGCGGGTGTAGACTCCGGTACCTTTTCGGTACATTCTACCCGGCACTCCTCGGTCAGCGCAGCTGCAAGAGCTGGGGTTTCAGTTGACGTTATAATGAAAGCAGCCGGTTGGACACCCTCCTCTGGCATGTTTGCTCAAATCTACAATAGACCTATAGAAGACGAATTTACCTTCTCCAGGTCTGTTCTCTCTTCCTAATCTCACTGCCCAGAGATTTTACATTTATCTCTAATTTCTTTGGAAGAGCTTCAGATTCCGGTGGGGGTGTGTTTTACCTCATCCAGTTCAACTATTTTGTCAGTGTTTTTATTTTTTCATTCAGTGGATTACATTGTAATAATTTATGCAGTTTTCATTAATTAAGAGAATTACATTTTATTACTCTCTACAGTTATTATATCTGTTTCATTTTTCTTACAATATATAAGCATTTCTGTTTTACGAGGTGGAAATGGTCTTTCTTAATCCTTCCTCATAATGCTCATAAACTTTCTGATCATGCAAAGCATTAATTATCCCTCACTGTCTCTCGTACGACATGAGTAACCTTCCTTCCTCCTTTCTGTGAGGGGGGGGTTGAAGTATTTGTCCACAATCCATGACACTAGGTGTCCCTTTATCACACCCATATTGAATAGGGACTAGTATTCTAGGAATTTGGAGATTTGTTCCCTCTTTTCTTCACTGCATTCTTTTTTCACTATTCTATAGGTTTTCAGGATAAGGGTTGCCCCTCCTCCAATCAAGTCCCGTTCAGAGGGTTCTTTAAACAATCTGCACACTGTGAATATATGTCGAAGCATTCCGTTATATAATTTCCACTCAACCCAACGGAGTGTTAGGTCGAGTGGGATTATATTAGGAATGCAAGACATATATTCACAGCCCACCCAGAACTTGGTCGTTCTATGATTTAACCATTCCCAACCCCTACTCTCTGACCGGTCCTTCTTGTCAAACGCCCCATTTACTTCTTTGAAATATGGCCGAGAATCATGTTAGGAAGGAAGACCTGTGTCTCAGTCTGGGGAGACACGGGAGGCTAACAGGCACTAGGGGCAACCCTGGGTCGTAGAATGGGCGGGATTTTTGAATTTTCTTTGAAGGAGCGAGAATCTTGGCAGATGTGAGGACTGTGAATATATGTCTTGCATTCCTAATATAATCCCACTCGACCTAACACTCCGTTGGGTTGAGTGGAAATTATTAACGATGTGCCCCTTAGTGAGACAACCGCTAAATTAATGTAATTATTGACGGCCAGAAAGCTTACGTACGTGATTATAAAGTCAAAAGATAGTAAATTTCGCCTTGTACATTCCTTTGGCCGTATCGCCTGATATAATTCCAATTAAATTCGTGCTTCGCGAAATCGAGTTTATATAACTCTTATCTCTACGACTGGAGTAGTAAACCGTTGGTAGATGTGAATTATTAATAATGTGCCCCTTAGTGAGACAACCGCTAAATTAATGTAATTATTGACGGCCAGAAAGCTTACGTAAGTGATTATAAAGTCAAAAGATAGTAAATTTCGCCTTGTACATTCCTTTGGCCGTATCGCCTGATATAATTCCAATTAAATTCGTGCTTCGCGAAATCGAGTTTATATAACTCTTATCTCTACGGCTGGAGTAGTAAACCGTTGGTAGATTTGAATTATTAACAATGTGGGTACTTGGCATGATTCTTGTAATGGGGTTAGAAATTTGTTTAAAATTTGGAATACTTAACCTGCAATTTTGTAAAACAAAATTCTATAAAATAGGAAGAAATAAATCTTGGATATTTCAGGGCTTCTTCAAGGCTCGTACTTTAAATTAATGATATTCATAAACTCAGAAAATCATATTCATTGTATGCAGCGGCGTAGCTAAGTCATTTCTCATGGAGGGGCAACAGTCAAGGACTATATTTTATTTTATAGTTTTAGTCTTCATTTCTATAAACTGTCAAACGTTCAGATAAGTAGATATCCAATGATTTATCGTAATGATTTGAAATCACGTACGCTTTCATATTCACAAACCTACTTATGGATTATTAAAGCGTACCTAATACTATTCAGAAAAAATATTATCCAATTAGCTAATTATCAGAACGTTGAAACCTACGATAAATACGAATATCTACGGATGAACCGAGGACCACTAGGTTTATATACCTACTGTTATGCTAGACTAACTGCCTGCAAAATCATATATTTATGTATGTGATCGTTTCTCACTTACAGGTTTATCCTCAATAAATTGTTACCTACTTGTTAATCTGGACAATATCACACAATAAATTGTGTTAGGTATATAAGTACGCGGAATAAAAAACGGGGCATGAAACCGAGAACGACAAACAACAAAATGTAAACAAAACAAACTCAAACCAGCAATATGCAAGGTTAGAATAGAAATACCTACTGCTACAATAGATTGTTTTAATCTTTTCTATTGGACTAATTCAATCACCACAGAAAACTTCTTTTTTTTTTTAAGAGTATTTTAACTGTGATTTAATTCGTAAATGGTATAATGCAAACGATAGACCTACCAGCAATAAAAAATTAATAAAAGAATACGGGAAACAACCAAGTTTGATCAAGTAGGGAATGTTCGTGGTTGAATTCGGTGGATACTGAACAATGGATATTTTTCTAGGGAAAAATCGCATATGGGCTAGCCCAGAAGGTAGTGGAGAACGACTTTTCAGTTTGCAGTATCCACATTTCCGTTTCGTTGACTAGGCGATTTTACTCCTCTCCGAGGGGCTGTAAAATATCAACGCAATTTTGCCCTTATACAAATGAACCTAATCAAAATTTCTTTATTTCTAAGGGCGTCTAAAGTTGCTAGGCAACCGTATCCGTATAATAATAGTAGTAATTGTGTTTTACTAATTACATTCTCCAATTGAAGGTGTTAGGTATTGAAGTTAGAAGCGTAAAATTATTAATTTTGATTGTAACAGCGTACCGTATACGTAACATGGGCTGTCAGTACGTACTGGACAGTACCACACCACCACGACCTGTAGTTGTCTTCTGCACAGACTCTCTAACTACTGTTCATCTGTTCAGAGACCCAGCACCAACAAAAGCCAGTAAGGCCATGGTAGCTCAGTTGCTCCAATCACTGCATCAGTGTACTATGAAAGGCACAAAAATAATACTGCTATGGGTTGGAGGTCATTATGGTGTTTTTGGTAATATGAAGGCAGATGCCTTAGCCAAGCAAGGGGCTAGGGTAGGGCCATTCATCAATGTTACCCTGCCAAAAGAGGATATTTACAGGGTTATACAGGTTCATTGCAATTTACGGTGGCGAGAAACTTATGTAAAAGCCATCAACCAACTCTACTAACAAGATCATGGATGAACGATGCACCTGGAGAGAGAAAATTCTGCCGAGTTATCTCTAGACTCAGGACAGGAATAGCGGTAACCCCGAAATATCTGCACTGTATGAATGTGCGCGAATCCCCTGAGTGCTCATATTGTGACTGTAATACATGTGACGCAGAACATTTAATAATGGAATGCAATTTTTTACCTACCAACGAATAATATTATTTGACCGTTTACATGCTAATTTACCAGTGCCCTTTAACTATGTAACTATTCTTAAACACCCTGTAGTTTACCCAGAATTATTTTCATTTATAAATTCATGTAACTTTAACTTCTAGATCACATTTGTACATTGTAAACTGTATGGCTGTATTTTAATAAAATGCCATTAAAAAAACCGTATACCACGAACTCCTGAGTTCTCTGTAATTCATGGAGGGGCTCTGCCCAACCTGCCCCTCCTCAAACTACTCCACTGATTGTATGTGCTAAAATTCATTCGTGGTGGTTTTCATTACACAGAAACGTTTCTTATTAAAGTGCGGCACATAAAACTTGAGCGTCGAGGAGGATTCGTGATTGGTCGTAATGATCCCTCGAAATAATCCACTACACCCTCCGACATCCAGTGCGTTTAGTCCATTTAGGGAAGGGCAGGTCGAGGAGGGACTGAGTGCTAGATGACCGCCTTCCTGCCAATCTACCGGCCGCAAGGACAATGCCAAGCCTAACCACTGATTTACTCTCGGATTAACTGCCTACCACTTCAAGAGTTGCCTATTTGGCCATTAGCTTAGGCTCCGGATCCAACAGCCGCCTCTTTTATCACTTGTAATAGCGATCCCGCGGTGTATCCTGTCATGGAGGGGGGGGGGTCTCGAAGTGTCGTCCACGCGAACCCTCCGGATATACCATCCATACTCATGGGTTACCGGGTTCCTAATTTTAAAATTCAGATATCTTCTGAAATTTAGTTCAATTGTGTCGAATTGAAAAGTTAGCTCCTCACATGTACAGATAGCTCCACAAAATTCAATAAATTTTTCTGCATAAATGTTATACCTATATATATATATATATATATATATATATATATATTTCGGGAATATATAATTTGACTATCATTATAATTTCAGTTCTCAAGTTATTCTCGAATTGGTTATACAAAACGTTGCCCATGTCGCGTACATCCCATATCAATTGAAGAGAATCAACAATTACAACTACCTACCAATCAAGACACTCTTGGATGAATTCTGCAGTCATTATTATAACCAATTCGAGAATAACTTGAGAACTGAAATTATAATGATAGTCAAATTATATATTCCCGAAATATATATATATATATTCCGTAGGAATAAAGAAAATAGATTACATAAACTCACAGGGTGTTTTTGCCAACGTTTCGCGTGATCGCGTTATCAAGAACTGATGGTTGGAATAGTGCGTCCACGGGTTCAGCTTCTTTTCAGTGGCTCCGGTCCGGTTGATTGGCAGAGCACGATCAACCGTTCGTCTGGTGGTTGAGCACCCGGTGGGAAACACTATTGGGGATAATGGGAAAAACAACTGGTAAGGGAAAAAAGAAAAAAAGGAGAAGGGGGGGGGGAGGATTTAGGATATTTTTTATTTTTGAGATGCGAGCTTGCGAGCATCCAGACCGCCAAACTATAGAAATCAGTCTTATCTATTACGTAGGCCAGTTTCATTATACGAAGGCCGATTATGGTTTATAAGGAGGCCGGTTTATTGTGCGGAGGCAGGTGATGGGCGGTATGACGGTGGTCTTGGAAGTTAGTTTTATGTTGTTTTGCCATAAAATTAGTTGTTGACAATTTTTTGGCACACAAAGTGCTTAAATTTCAAAACAATGTAACAGTATAAAATACGATAATTTAGGAAAAAGTCGCTCATCCGATCATGCTGCCAGACTTGAACTTGTTTTCAGTGAACTTGTTTTCATTTCGACGAAATGAGGCAAATTTCAGATCCATCAACCCCTACTTTACTTTGTCGGGAGATTCAAAACCTCAGAGCCCTCACGGTGATTTTGTTCCAATCCGCGTGGATCGGTATAAATTGGAACGGGTACTGACTTGTTCCGATCCCACTGTGGATCCGATTCTTGTATCGCTTCTCCCGGAACGGTCATGTTGCACCACTGGAACTTTTATTATCTGACAGGCTAAAAATTGAATGCGCAGTATTCCAATAATTACGAATTGGTTGTACGTTGAAATCACCATTGTAACCATTAGACGGTTGTGTGACCTCTAAATTACATTCAACGGTAAATCTAAATTACGTTCATCCGTGGTTGTTTGTTTTGACGGCATCGGAAATGTTCCGAACCGCAAGATATTCGCAGTTGACCGTCTCCGCTGAATTAACTGGAGAGGTCTTTAGCTTAGAATTCAGTGGTAGTAATCTTAAATTACACGCTCCTCTCTCAACTGGCCATCCTAGACCGGCATAATCCGTCTAGTCTGTTGGAAAACGTCTTTGCTCCGGTCACAAGATAACTTGACGTTCAAGAGAACGGTCGTAACCCTCACCACTAGACTCTGTATAAACCAGTGGTCGCCAAACTTGTAAGCGACTGAGCTACCTTACAGCTAATAAACATTACTGTGAGCTACCCAACAAAGTAGGAAAGTAATACATGTTTAATTTGCTTAAATCACACAGTCGTTTATTACCTATGAATAAACATTTCCAGCTTATTTTAAATCTAATTAAATGACATTTCTAAAATTGCAATGATATCATAAGAACTTGAATAAAAAAATATTTGCATTAGAAAAACGTAGTTCAGTGTGATGGGTGGCACTCTTTTTTGTCATCAACAATCTTCTTAATGTTAGGCTCATAGGTTGTTGCGGCCATTCGAATGCAATTGTCCGAATTTTCATCCGTCAACCTGTTTCTGTACTTGTTTTTAATGAATTTAGGGAAGACAGAAATTTTGGAAAGCTGTTGTCTTTACGACACAAGGCAATGAATCCCTTGTCACCACCTACCATCGCAGGAGCTCCCTCGGTTGCCAAGCCCACCAACTTCTGTATAGGAATATTTTCAGAGTCGATGAGCTTTTTATAATCTGAATATATATCCTGTCCTGTAGTATGTCCTTGAAGTGGCACAACTTTTACTAGCTCTTCTTTTACTTCGAAATTATCAAAATCCAGTCTTACGAAAATGGCCAACAAAGCTGTATCAACTATATCGGTTGGTTCTTCAAGTTGCATGGAAAAATAACTGCATCGGTCTAAGTCAGTTTTAAGTTGTGAAACTACATCAGAACTCATTAATTCAACTCTTCCCTAAACTGTATTTGCTGAAAGTTGTCCAGATTGAATAGCAGACATTACCTATCTCACCTTTGTTACTACAATTGCTAAATAACGTATCTGCAGCTTCTAAAAATGCGGATTTGATTAATTCACCATCTTCGTATGGTTTTTTATTTTTAGCAATAATTTTAGAAACATGAAAAGATGCCTCAGTTGCTGCTTTATTCCTGTCAAATGTCTTGAAAAAAGTAGAATGTTGAGCATTTAATTGAAATTTTAGTTGTATCACCTTTTCCTTCCTTAATGAAGAATTCTGAAGGAAATCCTTTTCAATACCGGAGTGAACGATTTTGTAATGACGTTCGACGTTTGCTTTCTTTACAACAGATACAGTTGCGTTACAAAGTAAGCACACACATTTGTCGTTTACCTGGGTAAAAAATCAGTTTCCCATTCAACATGAAAATGACAAGTTTTTTGTTTTTGCTGGAACTCGTCATTATTAGAACAATAACCTCAGTCCGAAGTACGTATAAGATACAAGAGACATAAAATAACTTCGCTCAAGATCGAACACCCGACAATAGACTGTTTTGTTTTCATGTGTCGTGGATCTGAGATGCGTAGCGCAAATCAGATTAGCCAACCCAAGCACTCTCTTCTGAGAGCTACCAGTAGCTCGCGATCTACGGTTTGGCGAACACTGGTATAAACAATAATCAGCCTACGTATAATCAACCGGCCTGCAAAATATATCAGAACTTGCCGGTTACCCGTGCGTTGCACGGACCCGGGTCAGGGGATACGGGTCAGTCGGTGCATAGACTGCTGAAATAACAATATCCAGACTGAAAGGATAGGTTCGTTGGCCTGCACTTTTTGAGCACATTAAATTGGTAAAATTCCAAAAAACGTGCTGAAAAAATCACTAGACCATACATAAATTTCTCCTTTGAGGGGAAAAACAATAGATCATGGATATGTCAAAGTTGTAGACATTACTTTACACTCTGTTGGGATGGTGGAAAAGTAAAAATGGACATTACTTTCCACTCTGTTGGGATGTTGGGAAACTAAAAGTGGACATTACTTTCCACTCTGTTGGGATGTTGGGAACGTAGAAATGGGCATTAATTTCCACTCTGTTGGGATGTTGGGCAAGTGAAATTGGACATTACTTTCCACTCTGTTGGGATGTTGGGAAAGTAAAAACTCCCACTCTACTTTCGTTCCATGCTAAAACAGAAGTATAAGTCGATTGTCGAGGAAGGCGGAATTAGGTACTTCATTGCGGTAGTACCTCATTGATTTCTACCTAGCCTTCACTTTTCGAGTTAATAAAAATCTAAAGTGCCGGAGCGTTGCATTTTGTGTTGGGAAAAGGCCCCATGTCAAAAAGGCTAAAAAAAGCTAAAAATTGTTAAATTTATATATTTTTTTTAGCAGAATATTACTCAAATAAAGTTAATTAACGATGAAATAGAACATTAAAAAATTTATGAACGAAATTATACTGAAAAATTTACTTAAATTTCATCAAAATTTGCTAAAAAATCGTTAAAAAACTGCAAAAAAGCTGAAAATTTAAAATCACTTTTTGAATAGCAGATTTAAAATATGTTTTTTGCCATAAAATTAATAGTTAACCATTTCTTTCCACCCAAGAAGCTCAAATTTCAAAACAATTTAACATTATACATACGATAATTTCCGAAAATTTGCTCATTCGATCATGCTGCATGAGTAGAACTTTTTAACCATTTTTGATGATTTTGAATACGATTGGAAATTTTGGTTAAAGCAATGCGTAATGTGGGTTCGAAATCTCAACATTGCGATTGATCTCTCACTAATTATTACATTCAGTCAACGTTCAAGATGAATGATTGGGGGAGACAATTATATAACTATATTAATTTACCTAGTATAGAAATAACTGTACAGGATAATAATATTTAGGAAAACAGTTTTATCTTGAGAATGTTAGGGTTCGTTCCATAACCCCGGCGGCTGATTCGATTTTTTTCCAGTGAGTAATTCCGATGGAATTATATAAAGTGCGATAGAGGCGATTTTATCAATTTCCCCTCGTCGGCGATGGCACGTGTTGCGCCATAGGCAAATAATCACACGCTTTCCGAGCCACAGAGACGGCGCCTGATACTACAGGCTGCTGCTCCATTTAGCGAATTTCTGTATTAAATCGTTTTTATTATAAAGTTTCATCAAATTTTGGTATATTATTTTCTATAATGAACCTTTGTAACCAACCAAGAAACACATTTTTAACCCCCCCCCCCCCCCCCCCTCAAAGTTTGATGGTATACTTTTTAAGAAGAGTAGAATCCAAAAATCAAATTAAAAAAAACTCGGCCCTTCGGGCCTCGCAAGGGGATTAACTTCTCTACCAAGTTACAACAAAACAAGCGGCATTGTTTACTATATCCATTTATAACATAAATAAATATAAAACTACGACATAAATAGAAGAACAAGTACGAAAGAAATGCGTGATAAATCGAGAGCTTTTCAACGAATGGAGAACGATTTTTGTCCCATAAACACTAAAGAAGTTTCATTTCCCCAGCAACGGCTTGGTTGTACGTGAAAATCATAAGAAAAAATTTCGTGACACATCCGCGTAACGTTTTTCGCTAGTTAGTCCAAGGCTAAAGCATGTTCCATGTTAAAATGAAAACCATCCGTCCGCTGCACAGTGGGGCAAGGCTGGAAAAAACCCCAAATTTTAGCATGGAACATGCTTTTGCCTTGAGCTAACTGCCCGAAAACATTACGCGGGAGTGTCTCGAAATTTTCCTATGATTTTCACGTACAACCTAGCCGTTGCTTGGGAAACGAAACTTCTATCGTACTTGTTCTTCTACTCATTTCGTAGTTTTATATTTATTTATATTATACTAGAGGCATGTTAGGGCTTGGAAAGCCCTAATCTAGAACACGATCAAGATAAAGACAGAAACGAACGGCGACACTTAGGGCCGTCTAACACTGAAATCGGTCCGCGAAGTTCTTCACAATTTCAAAGATCGTTCAGAAATAACTCTCCTAGATGTTAGTAACTACACTACGTTTCTTACTTACCGTGGCAACTGCTGTAACTGCCACAGCCTAATAAACAGATTGGTATTATAATATAACTAGAGGCCTGTTAGGGCTTGGAAAGCCCTAATGTAGCACGTAGTACCTAACAGGAACTCAGCACATTATAGTAACGAATATACATAAGTCCTACCCATTTGCGGCGTTCCTACAGTAAACAGGAAAGAATTTAGCTCACTCAGCTGATCAGAAAAGACCCCATCACTTCACTCGTCTCTTAATGTCGCAGAGAGTCTCCCAATCATATTTCAACTTCCTCCAGTGAACAGGAAAGGATTTAGCTCACTCAGCTGATCAGAAAAGACACCTGGGGCCGTGCTGATTCGGAATTAGGTATGTATAAAGACCGTTTGGAATCATATAAGACCGTCCGCTAAGTACTTCAGTTTCAATTTCTTCGTTCAGAAGCTTGGAAAGCCCTAATCTAGTCCGTATAACAGTAGCACCTAACAGGAACTCAGCACATCATTGTAGTAACGATATAAGTACTACCTATTTGCGGCGTTATGTGACCTGGTGCAAAGCTAAGGCGATGTTATTAAATGATTAAAAAAGAGGAAATACCGAACAAAATGTAAGTAATGTAATAAAATAAATATCACCAGTTGAGGTGGTCCTCGCCACTATGAGACTAAACAAAAAGTTGAATCGGGAAATTCAGAATTCGGAATTATATATAAAGTCCACAAGTTCTTCAGTTTCAATTCTTTCGTTCAGAAATAACTCCCCTAGATGTTAGTAACAACACTACGTTTCTTACATACCGTGAATTGATGGCAACTGCCACAGCCTGATAAACAACTCTCGTTGATAAGGACCACCTAGAACACGATCAAGGAGGGTATAGAGACGAACGGCGACACTTTTGCAACAAACTTGGGGCCGTGCTGATTCGAATGAGCAGTCTAACACTAAAATCGGACCGCGAAGTTCTTCACAATTTCAAAGACCGTTCGGAATTATATATAAAGAAGAAGATATGGATATAGCAAACAATGTCGCTTAATTTGTTGTCACTTGGATGAGAAGTTAATCTTGGTTATAGTAATTGTAGACGCGCCCGGTAACAGAAAATTACCTACCTAGGTCCTTCCTTCTACGAGGTCCTCGTAATTTCGATTAGTAAAACATTTATGTCGTAGTTTTAAATTTATTTACATTTACGAATTAGCGGGAAGAAAGCATGTTCCGTGTTTTAGCATTTTAGCTGAAGGCTCAAAGCGGAAAGCAACCGAGGGGTCCGGGGGGGGCGAAGGCCCCATGGCGGGGACAGGGGGCGGAGTTTTGTTTTCCATTAGGACGTTGTTTTCTTTATTTTCCTACTCTTTGTTAGTTTATAAAATGCTGGAAGAGTGGCTTTTTCATCAGAATTGTTTTTTCCGCAGTAGGGGTACTTCTGAAAGTTCAGTTTTTCAAGACAGCTAAGAAACGACATATTTTACTACAAAATGAATTTGTTCCGTATGCCTTTGTCTGTGGAACTAAAACTTTGGAACTTTCTATACTTACATATATCTACTGGATGGCAAAAAAAAAAAAAAAAAAAAAAAAAAAAAAAAAAAACTAACTGACTCCCACAGTCACTACTTTGTGGAGAAAAAAACGTCTGCCAAGTTGGGCGTGGCACATAGCTTCCTCGTTTACCTATCATGAATGTATAGATCATTGAAAAGTTTTAAATGATCTTGAACAATTCCATAGCGGAAAAGAGTAAATCAAGAAGTAGCGTGAAATGTCATAATTGGTCAATTAAGAAACGAAAAAATGATACTCAATGTAGGTAATTTACGTTTGTGCTAGCGCAGAATGAACTGATGAGTTGAAAACAATGAAATAGGCACGGAACCATCTACAACCTAAAGCACGCAATTCGCTGAAAATTTCATCAAAATCGGATGAAAACTGTGGAAATTAAAGTAGAGAAAGAGCTTATCGACCCACAATATGTCTGTTGTCAAGTTATCAGGATAAGGGTCAAAACGAAATAAACGTCCTTATTGCCGAGCTTTCGGTTTATATAAAACCATCTTCAGGGCCTACAACAATCAGAATAAAAAACTTTCAGTCTCAGCACAGAAACAACAATTAAACAATAACAATAGCACAGAATGAACTCAAAGAAATATATACATCAGGCCAACATAAAATAAAATATGGAAATTAAGGTCATTACAAGTGTTTCACATTGGCGCATGCGCAGTAGCTATTAATGATACATTTGTGTTGAAATTGATATGAGGTAGGTAATCAAGTCATCGAAGTCAGCGAAATCGAACGACTAGAGTATGAAAAATGATGTATTGATTTGGAAACAATGAAACTGATAGGGGACCATCTACAACCTGACCCGCGCATTCTCTGATGATTTCATCGAAATCGGATGAAAACAGTGAAAATTAAGGTCGTTAAAAGGATTTCACATAGGCGCATGCGCAGTAGCTATTAATGATACAATCATGTTGAAATTGATATGGGATGATCAAATTGTCATCCCCCAACTATCATCCAAATTTGAGCGAGAACGGACGACTAAGGCGTGAAAAAAATGGACCATAATGGAATTTAAGTTTGTGCATGCGCAGTGTGAACTATTTATTTGGCAAAAATGAAACTGACAGGGGACCGTCTACTTCCTAACCCGCACATGCCCTGGAAATTTCATTGAAATCGAATGAAAACTGTGGAAAATAAACTTGTTATAATGATTTGCGGACAACCGACAGACACACATACACAGACAGAAGTCTGTTTATGGGGCGTGTGAAGAGCTTTAACTGAATGGTGTAATTAGTGCATGGAAAATGGAGTTGACAACCTACCTCAAAATTCACCTCAAAAATCAACTTTTACAGCACAACAGTACTAATCACTTTCAAAAACTAGAATAAGTAGGTAGTAACATACTAGAATAAGTAGGTAAAAACTCGCCAAGCTGCTGTACTGTTTTGATGTGATATGAGGTTATTCTCAACAAAGGTAATTCAGCTGAGTCGGGATGCGAATCGGAAAACTCGTTTCCCTTGATGACCCGCGAAGCGGTACTACTCGGCTCACTCGGGTCGGGTCCCGACTCGGACGCGCATGCGCACTTCCATTAATCCACTCGTGCTGACGACTCGAACTCCCATTCGAGCAACAAATAGACTTTGTTCTTAAATAGACTAGTTTTGTTCTTACATGCTGTACAACTTTGCTTCATGCATACATATGGTTGGATGTACGGTTTAGGAATTATTAGAGAAAAACTTTAAAAAAGGCAGATTAAGCCATTTATGAGGCCGCCGTTTTGTATTCCACCAATTTCTAGATGACAAACAAAGATTATCTCACTCAGAACTGACTAAATTTTCAAAATCTAATCTCCAACCTTCTGATATAGTTACTATAATCGGCTTTAGCTCCTGGACTATCCGTAAAGAGCCATCGTTCTGTTTTCACATTTGATACCAGCAAAAAATAAAATAAAATAAAATAAAATAAAAAAAATCTCACGATGGTTGATTGCCCTTCAAGTATTCGTAGACATATATTATGGAACACTTTATCACATAATATTGGATATTCAGATTTTTAATACTGATTAAAACACCGTAAAATCTTGGAAATCCGTGAATAACCAATTTCGAAAAAGTTACTTGATTCATCGTGATTGCGTAGGTTTTGTTGATGTTCTTTATTCAGTGGCAATCCTAGTAAATTAATCTTCAATAAAATCGTGCGAGTACGTAAAAATCGATTTTTAATCAAATTGTAAGGGCAGTGGGTATAAACATGGGTTTTTGAGATTTTTGATGATATAGGAATCTTGGGTATAGTTTCCCATATAATAGGTGTTTATTTTTAGCGAATCTTCTTAGAAAATGAAGCTATTGCAATGGCTCCAAAAATTTTAAAATAAAAATTTTCAAAAATTTTCTTCATCGAAATCTGTTTTGAGGCATTCTGAAATGATTCCTGGATTTTAACGCTTTTTTATATGTATATATATATATATATATATATATATATATATATATATATATATATATATATATATATATATATATATATATATATATAAGTATATATATGTATGTGTCATTCCAGACGATAACTCTCGATAGAATTGAGATAAAAACTTCGTTCTTTCGCCAAAAAATCAAGCATTTCAAAAGAAAGGGGACAGAGTTCGTTGGACAACACTTTTTGAGCACATTAAATTGGTCAAATTTCAAAAAATGTACATAAAGAATCCATAAAAAAGGCAAAAAACCGCTAAAAATTAACAAATTTATATGTTTTAGCAGAATGCTACTCGAAAAAACGTAATCGAACATGAACTAGGACATTTAAAAATTTAAGCACAAAATTGTACTGAAAAAAAAAAAGTTCCAGTCATGCAGCAAGATCACGAGCAAATTTTGATGACATTTAAGTACGTTTTTCATCATAATTTTGAGCAAAGATTTTTAATGTCCTAGTTAATCGTTGAAAATTTAGTTTTGACTAAAATTCTGCAAAAAAATAGAAATTTAACGATTTTTGGCCGTTTTTAGGTACCCATTTTTAGTGATTTTTTGGGTACATTTTTCGAAATTTGACCAACTTATTGTGCTCAAAAATTGTTGACCAACGGACTCATCCTTTCTTTTGAAATGCTTGATTTTTTGGCGAAAGAACGAAGTTTTTATCTCAATTCTATCGAGAGTTATCGTCTGGAATGACACATATATATATATATATATATATATATATATATATATATATATATATATATATATATATATATATATACACAAAAGCGTTAAAATCCACTAATCAATTCAGAATGCCTCAAAACAGATTTCGATGAAGAAAATTTTTGAAAATTTTTATTTTAAAATTTTTGGAGCCATTCCAATAGCTTTATTTTCTAAGAAAATGAGCTAAATGTACTTGAATTTCATTAAAATAAGCTAAAAATCGATAGGAACACTTGAAAAAATTGTAAAAATCCACAAAATCTTTTGTTTATTGGAATATTACTGACAAAAAGTTAGTTTGCTATAAAATGTATAATAACATTTTCATTTGTCCCCAAAGAGCTAAAATTTCAACAGAATTCAACATAAATGTAATACGACCATTTATGAAAATTCGCTCATACGATCTATGCTGCATGACTTTAAATTTTTTTTATTATTTATTTTCATTTGTTCATCTGTTTTAGTTACTTCATAAATTTATTTTAGTTTGGTAGGTGACATTGTCCAGTTATATTTCGATAATGCACCTTCAGGATTGGTAATTTATTAAGGACCAATGTTCTGCGTTGAAGGGTTATCTAATGCAGAAATGATTAACTTTTGTGTAATCATTTGCAACGGATCAACTGCCTGGTTCCCCAGGCTCTTACTCGTTCCTCATCGTCATCGTCACTCATAATATCCTTCGCCTGCACGAAATCCGATGCAGTGGCACGAGTTTAGTCGTGCACAAGTTAAGATCTTATAGGCAATTGAACGCTGAGTATATAAATTCCTAGGTGTTGAAACGTTTTATTAATACTAAGATATGATCAAAACAACCTAGTCTTGTCCGGTTTAATAGTCTCTGTAACTACCAATATCAGGTTTGCGCATGCAAAACGGTTACTATGACCAATCTCAACGAAATTCTTAGGGTACCATTCCGAGACATCCAAGTACTCCCCGAATTTGAACGAAATTGGACCAATGTAAAACGTCTGCCAATTAGGGTGGTCAGCATTGCTCCCATCTAAAGGTTAACCTCACAATAATTGAATATTTTATCAAAATCGATTCATCACTCTTGGAGTGTCATCCAATATTAGTTCTGTGTATGCGCAACATACACTTATTATGCGAGCAAATGTGATATACAAAAAGAGGACATCCTTCTGGACTCATCAACCTCTCGAGTTTGAACGAAATCGGACCAACTGATGATTAGAAATCAATGTTAGATGCATGCGCACAGACTACTACAAATCCAATGCCAATGAAATTCATAGAGTACCATCTAGGAGCTAAACCGCACAATCTCTGAAAATTTCATAAAAATCGATCTATTAGTCTCAGATTTTCGTCAGGGAATTAGATCGCAGAGAACCTACCTACCTAAATAATTATTAAAAGTAATGAATGAATTACTATTATACATAATTTAGTTCTCGATGAGTCATGTTTGATTTTTAATGGAAATAATCTCCATTGAATTGAACCGAATAAGTTAGATTCAGCGGGACATTAGCTATGAAAAATAACTAACGTTGCAAAAAATTAGATTCCACTGACGTCAGCAGCTCAAAATGATCGCTTTAGCCGAGCAATCAGCGACCTGGGTTGGTTCCAGTAATGACCGATAGCGATTTGTTACTGTCAACAAACGAACGCGGCCATTTCTGTTGGCCCCATCATCGCACTCATCTGGATCACCAGGTCCCCAGCAACGTGTTATTAGAGAACTTGTAATTATTACTCGGGAGAGGGGAGGGGGGGTTAGGTATTGTGCTGTTTTGAGAAACTGGGTATTTAGCTCCGCGAGTTCAACTGCTGGAACCACATTTGTTCCTGTTATGAATCATCGGGAAATGGCGAGGGATGTCGCAGTTTGATTGATTCGTTTCAATAATACGCTTTTTACGCACATTTTCAGTACAATTTTATGCTAAACTAACTTCTAAACTTCTAGTCACTGTTGGGCATAATCTTATCGTCGAATACGAATACGATTGTAATCGCGATAATTATTCGTTGATTCTCAGTCCACTGCTATTATATTCGTAGTCGTATAATCGTATTCGTCGGTCGGCGATTATACAAATACAACCCATAAAAATGTGTCACGGTCATAAATTTCAATAGGGCGTCCCTACTATAGTATGCGAAGCCTTTTTAATATTACCTAGCTTCAGAGGGACAAAAGCAAATTCAACGATTGGAGCCCAGCCTATTTGTCTCAAATCTATTTCAATAGGACGTCCCTCTGAAGCTAGGTAATATTAGCAAGGTTTCGCGTATTATAGGAGGGACGCCCTATTGAAATTGATGACCGTGACGCATTTCTATGGGTTGTATTCGTGTAGTCGCCGACAGACGAATACGATCACACGAATATAATCGCACTTAACTCAGAATCAACGAATAATTATCGCGATTACCATCGTATTCGTATTCAACGACGAGATTATGCCCAGCACTGCTTCTAGTATAATATAGTGGTAGGTAAGTATTAGTGAATTCCCGAGTTGAATCGAAGCTATTGCAATGGCTTCAAAAATTTTAAAATAAAATTTTTCGAAATTTGTCTTCATTTAAATCCGTTTCAAGGTATACTGAGATCAATCCTAGAGTTTAAAACTTTTTCACATGCATATACAGGGTGTTATCCCTAAGGATAGATGCTACGACTAATTTCCAACAAAAAGTTCCTCATTCAAATTTTTTTAAACCCTTAATTATTAGAGTTTTTTTTACTTTCAAGTTTTTTTTTCGTGTTTCCGACCTTACATCACTAAGATGGCCACATCTCCACTAACCTACAATGTAAACTTGAAAAATAGTTGGAAAGAGTGTTGGAAAATAGATGCATCGTTGGAAATAGTACCTACCTATATGGTGTTTTTGTGAAAAATGACCCTCCTAGAAAATTTCAGTTTGGGACCGGTTTCTACGTACATATGTATACAGGGTGTTCACACTTTTGGTTACGTACTGAAGTTAGAAGTGTAAAATTATTAGTTTTGATTGTAAACATACCACGAATTTCTGCGTCCTCTGTAATTCATGGAGGGGCTCTGCCCACACTGCCCCTCCTCAAGCTACGCCACTGCGATCCAAAATAACGAAAGTACGTTTCAACAAGAAAAAAGCGTACCCGAGTCCATTAGCTGTAGGTAGGTAGCAGTAGGTAGGTAGGTAGGTAGCTAACAAAAGTCCGTCCGGGTCTTTTGACGGGCCGATTTAGGATTCCCGACCTATCAGCCGCTCTAATCGCTCGCTCGTTTCCCGCGGTAGCAGGTGATTACCTCACCGCATTCCCTTTGAGGTTGGACTCAGACAGGTTGTACGTCAGATATAAACGACGCTGAACTTGACATTGCAAGGCCGTGTTTTTGTCAGGGATCTCATTTTTGTGTTTAATTCAACTGCACCAAAGCCCTAAGCTCATTAATAGCAGAGGTGGGCGTATTTGCATTCGCAAATACGAATACTTACTAATTTTTCGAGCTGGCTCGAGAAGCAGTTTTGGACAGACCTCTTGTCCTACATGTCTAGGTTAATGTACCTACTTTTACTCGTTGTACTCATGTACTATTAGCTTTGATAAATTATAAGATAAGGCGGTTTTTTTTTTTTTTTTTTTTTTTTTTTGCTTATATCTGTGACAGTTCCCGTCAGAATCCAAGAGAATATGCGTCCGTCGCTCCGGCGTTGGGCGTGATACTCGAGTTCTTGAAAGGCTGCGTTTGGCGATAGATGGGGATCCGAGAACCGGAAAATAATCTACTCCGAACATAGCACATAAAAGCTATAAGTACGAGTGGTATCTCTCTCGAGATACTGTGACACCCTTTCTCTCTCTCTCTCTCTCTCTCTCTCTCTCTCTCTCTCTCTCTCTCTCTCTCTCTCTCTCTCTCTCTCTCTCTCTCTCTCTCTCTCGTGGATTTGGCCCCATTGCACCTCTGGGGGACGACCAAAGTCCTTGATATAGCATGAAAACAAAATCTAGAATATGTTTTTCCAATAAGTCACGCGAATAATCATATGAACAAGGAAATATCAAATTAGTAATACACTCGGCTAAGTTTGCAATTAATAAAAGAAAAAAATTAAAAATCCATTCATGCAGCATCACCGTATGAGCGAATTTTCGCAAATAATTATCATATTGTATACGGTTAAATTGTTTTGAAATTTGTGCTTTTTGAGTGCAAGGAAATCGTTAACTAATTTGTATGGCGAAAACGTATTATAAATAATAATCTCGAATACAAATAGAGGTTTTAACATTTTAGCTTTTTTCCAGTTTTAGCTAATTTTCGTAGAAAATGAACTATTGCAATGGCAATGTTCTACGAAAATTCGATAAAAACCTTTGAAACCGTCGAGTAGAAGATAGGTAGCCGCAAGATACTCCCTGCTATCGCCGTACTGATAGCGACAAATGCATTCCTAGTCGGAGAGTCTGGAGGCTTCGACTGGTGGTACCCTTCGTGTGGTTTTGGGTAGTGACGGCTCGGAATAATCATTGGATGTATCCATCACTTGATCTTTTTTTAGCTAATTTTCGGGAAAAAATGAAGCTATTGCAATAGCTCCAAAAAATTTAAAAACAAAATTTTTGAAAAATTTCTTTATAGTCAAAATGTAACGTTTAAAGTGGTTTCAGTCGATTCTGTATTGCGAAAACGATAACTATACCAAACTTGATTTAAGTTAATTTGATGAATCGTCATCGCCGATGACAAGTTCCTATCGTCGGATCGTCACCAAAAACTATAGAGCTAATTTCTGATGTAGTAGGTTTTTTTTCTTTTTTTTTTTCAATTAACTTACAAAACAACATACAATACAACTCCATACGAAAAAAGGTACAAGAAAAGTTCTACTACTCAGGCTTGGGGATCCTGGTGGTTCGAGCTTGGATAGTAAATCTGTGAAAGTGGAAGTAGGTGTACATAGGCAGACTTCACCATCATTTATCTCATATCACTGGTCGAAATTGTGTTCAAATGACTCCAGAAACAGGCTTGCACTTTTTATTTCATGGTTTTGTTATTATGAGATTCACTCTCCTAAAAATCCTCTCGAATTGTGCATTTGAGTGAGGGAGGGCAAATAAGTTAAATACAAATTATGGATGAAATTGCATTCATTTTTTACCCTACCTAGATAGGAGGTAGGTACTCCCTACCGAGAACAAAAAGGTTGTAATTCTCCTTCTTCAAAACCAGTTGAAGGTAAACTTCAGCTATGAAATCATGCTAAAATGAAATCATATTTTAATAATATTATATTTACCTAGGTTTTTCCTTTACCGTATTTTCGCGTACGGTAATGAGATTACTACCGTACACCGTACGTGCATCAAAACTACCGTATGTTTACGGTAATTACCGTACTGATGGCAACCCAGAGTTTGAGAAGGCTTACAAATGATTTGAGAACTCGGAACAGCTGAAATTGAAGACCGTTACAAGGTTGTTATCTTATCACTTTGATAATTAGCCCGACCTCTGTGGAGATAATTTGGTACCTAATTGGCGATCTACTCTTAAGTCTCTTATAACACTTATTTCATGAGTTTACAATAAATTACAATAGGAAATTATAAAACACACATTAAGATTTGACATTCAACAGTATGCTGTCTTTATTTGTTTACCTAAATATTGGTCGATAATCTTGTTCCTATGCACGGGAATTTCAATAACACTAGAGTGTTCATTACATCTCTATCACAGAATACCGTATACTTCAAGGTCGTTAAACAGTTTATGATCCCGAGTTTGATCGGGCTAGCATTTGTCAACGTGCGTCTGTGTTCCGCGCTACAGGCAGTGATTGTGGAGCTATCAACTTGAAATTTGGTATGTGCACTCTTTAGAGAAATTAGCTGTATAGTTTTCGGTGACGATCCGACGACAGGACCTTGTCATCGGCGATGACAATTCGTCAAATCAACCGAAATCAAGTTTGGTATATCTTTTTCGCTACACAGAATCGACTGAAACCACTTAAACGCTTTAAAAGTTGTCTTTGACGACAGTACGACGTCATCGCCGTCATCACTGACGTAATCATTATGAAATCGTCAGTTTGGTATTGTTAATAGTTTCCGTCTCATAGAATAGATCGAAACCCTTTTAGCATATTTTCGTAGATATAATGAAGCTATTGCGATGTCTCCAAAAAATTTCAACTGAACTTTTTCGAAATTTTTCTTCGTTGAAATCCGTTTTGTGATATTCTGAAAAGATTTCTGGATTTCAACACTTTTTCATGTATAGCTTTTCCAGATTGAATTAAACACTTTTCAAAATGAAATAAACACGTTCCAGAATGAATTAAACAATTTCTAAAATGAATTAAACACTATTAAAACTGAAATAAACACTACTCAGAATGGATTAAACAATTTTCAAAATGATTTAAACAACATCTTAAACGAGTTGAACAATTTGGGAGAATAAGGGAAAGATGACCGTACCTACTCTGTTAATAATCTCCCGTGAGTGTGTTGTCAATCTTCCACGTAGCAACGATATGGCAATACCTTCTCTGTGAACTCGGTAATCTCTTATCGTGTTGCTCAATGTGCAAATTTATAAAAGATTTTATTGTTTCCGTATTAGTATATCAATTCACTGCAACTGGTACCCTGGTGTTTTTGATGCGTTTTTTCACCTTGTTAAAGAAACGTCCGTAACTTTGCTCAAAAGTTTGGGATACTTTTCGTTCACGACAAGATCAATGTCCAGAGATACGGACTTTGGATCAGAAAAATCTACCTGCAGGCCAAGGTAGCAAGCAGTAGCACCGGTAATTGGTTCGAAAACTTTCTTTATACCTTTCTCGACAATCTGTGACCAATTTTAGCGCCCACTTATTTGAACGATTTTTTCTACCTAATTTGGAAAAATATTCATGAAAATCGTACTTTGAAGATAATTTACTCATCTTCGGATCTACTTTGTTAGCTGTGATTACCAATTAGCAAGATCTCTGCATTTTGGAAATTAGGGGGAACAAAAAACAAATCGCTACATTAACAATTAAAAATTGCTAACATCGGTCTACTTTAAACACTCCGAATTTCCTGCAAACTTTTCTAAGCAGTTTTTTGAGAAAGCCTTGGCAGGCGTGGGTGTTTCAAAAACTGTAGGATAAAGGATAACATTTTCAAATCTGTAGACAATTATGAAAACTCCGAGTTTCGATCACGTTTTCGGGGGCTTTGGACCACTGCGCACCGGTTTCTTGGTGCCCGCGTATCATCCGGTTCAACTGAAGAGGAGTCTGACGTTTCATTAACAAGGTGAAAAAACGCATCAAAAACACCAGGGTACGTTGCAGTGAATTGATATACTAATACAGAAACAATAAAATCTTTTATAAATTTACACATAAGAGATTACCGAGTTCACAGAGAAGGTATTTCCATATCGTTGTTACGTGGAAGATTGACAACACACTCACGGGAGATTATTAACAGAGAGAAGTTGCCCAACTCGTTTAAGATATTGTTTGATTCATTTTGAAAATTGTTTAATCCATTCTGAATAGTGTTTATTTCAGTTTGAATAGTGTTTAATTCAATCTGAAAAAGCTATATATATATATATATATATATATATATATATATACACGCATGTCATTCTAGACGATATCTCTCCTAAGGATTGAGAAAAAAAAATCCGTTCTTGATCTAGGTATTCATTTCAGAATGTCTAAAAAGGAATCCAAAGAAGAATTGTTTTGAAAATTTTGGTTTTAAACTTTTTGGAGCCATTGCAATAGCTTTATTTTCTACTAAAATTGGCTAAAAATGACCGTTAGTTTCTCATTTCTTCCCCAGTTGGCTTCTAGGTAGAAGAACAAAATCCCAAATTCTGATCTTCATCAATGACTCGTATGTCAAATGTTTATAAAATTAAAGTAATCGATACATTATGTGTTGTATTTGCGTATTTTCACACTGGTCTCGCAATTTCGTCTGTTTATTGTTACACCATCGCTGAACTCGGAACTCTATCAGGAGGCTCTTTACACAGAACAAATTGAAAATTGTTATGAAATGGAACGCTAGTGTCATCCGTTTGTTTGACGTTATAGAGGGAATGATTTCAAAAGTGACCTCAAACAAACGACCGGTTTTCGTCGTTCTGACGACAATCGACGAGAGATAAAAAATAACTGTCAGCTGAAAATGGACCGTAATATGCAATAACGTGACATGTCGACTTGGTAGCCAAATTGAGTCAGCTTCAGATTCGGATACTGGAGATGCTCCTTCTCCACCTATGGTTGATATTACTCAAAAATAAATTACATCCTATGGCGGTAACATCGCTAAAAACATTGGTAAGTAATGCATGCATTTCAGGGAATGTCCCTATGAATTGATTCGTATATAATTTTGGAAAGAGTTAAAATAACAGAAAAAACAAAAATATCCTCGGAATTACCCTTCCTCTCATTAGCCACCTCTACCCTCTACCGACCGGATATATTTCCATCATGAAATTTCCAGCAGGAAAATTGAAACTCCTGATATATTTTCCAAAAGACCACATTCATAATTGGACAACAAAATTATCATTACCTACTTATTCGAAAATTCCAAATTCGAACAATTTTAGCAGCAACGAACTGTCAGATCATTTAAGTTTTTTTTTTTTTTTTTTTTTTTTTTTTTTTTTTTTTTTTTTTTTTTTTTTTTTTGGAACGTCAGATTTTTTCGAAATGATGGATTTTGACATTGAAAATGTCTTAGTCGACGGGTCAACCGGAAATTTAGTTACGCAAAGAAAAAAACGTCACGCAACCTATAAACAAGTTAGGTGTTGTTATGATTGTGCATACTAGCAATGAAATCAGTCATTTAATTAACGTAATGTAAGTTTATTTAGAGCATTAATTTTAGCATGCCGAATTTTTTGCTGGTGTGAGGTTGCCATTCTTTCTGCCTTATCCCCTTCTGCTTCTAAGGGCCCGTTCATCAAATACAGCGATAACTTCCAGACAAACCTCAGGCAGTTACCTAGAGGCTACTGCAACCTGTCGAACAAATTTGGTAGGGCGTTTATCAATAAACTTTATGCCCTCAGGTAGCCGACAGATAGCTAACTGCTCATATAACTTCGTCTGTGGGAAAAAGAGGTACCACTACTACAACAATGATTTCCCCACAAAACAGCCTTACAACACAGGTACTTTTAGTTCTTCGTGACGTCCATACAACGTCCATGGGTAAAAAGTAGATAGGTATAGCACCCCAGAACAACAACACTCCTTTCGGTTTCATCTCTGATGCCGAGGGATCTCGATTGTGATTTATGCCACATTATGGCACGATAGGTAGGAACTAGAATAGGGCTGCCATCCGTCCCGCCATGATTTTTGAAGCGTCCCGATTTTTTTTTTTTTTTTTGCTGTCCCGACTTCGTCCCGATTTTTAAAGTAGTTTAATCTCCGAAGTATTTTGTAAGCCCAGGATGAAAACTGGATAAACCCGGCGTGGTACAGATGTCCATCATTGCAGGTAGGTAGCCGGACACCTTTGACTATTTGAAATTTATAGGTCTATGTAATAGATGATCTAAGCACCCAAATCTGATTTTTTTTTTTTTTTTTTTTTTTTTTTTCAATAATGATGTTTCTCCAACTTTTTAATACCTATTGTATTTTTTCCAAAAATAAAACTTAGTCGTTGTATTTTGTCAGTGACTTGAAGTAGGTATATCTTGTCCCGATTTTGGCCCCGATTTTCTACTTTAGGCTGTCCCGATATGTCCCGACTTTTAGCTTACGCTGTCCCTACTTACGTCGAAAAGATATGGCAGCCCTAAACTAGAACTACTCACCAAGACCGTAGAATCTGAGCGTAAGGAGAAGTTTTGTGATCGGCAATATGAAGTCGTTTTTTTCTATCACTGTGGAATTCTAATTTCCCTTCAATCAACGCCAACACAAACATCGTCGTTTCTTTCTATAGTCGGGAACGGGTGTGAAAATCGATGTCATCGAGTACCTAAATTGAAATTATCCGGACGTAGACGAACCGTATAAGGTTTGTATTCTAGAAATTGAACGATTTCCTCATCCGAAAAATCGGAATCAATCAAGTCAACTTCGTTGTACATTATAACTTTAAGTAATATGACTTTATATTATTATAATATATATTATATCATTATTAGTACTACACGTTATAACCTCTACAAAACGTTATCCACCAGATAATTCGCTAACTGAAGGAGATGAGTCTCAGGTAAGGATACCAAGCAGATAGCGATAACTTGCAGGTAAATAAGAGTTGATAAACAGCCAACGAGAAATTATCCGAGACCGCTAGTTACCTAGAGTTTGTCTGGGCTTTATCTGTGATTGATAAACTAAGTGGGCTATCGTCCTTTGCAAATCTGACGTCTTGACAAGCTGGGAAATAAGGGATGAACGTTCAAATCGGTTGGTAGATGTATTGGACGGCTGTAATACACACGCTAACAATTCCATACAGGTTAGAGTGAACAAACTATTGCTTGATAGTGATATTTCCATGGGAAGACACACCTTCTTATCAACCCCATTGGATGAGTCCGTAGCGTCCAGGAACAGGGAGGAATCAGAGGTTTACTGCTATCAGGTTTCAAATCCGGACTCAGTCCCAGATACCTATAGTCCGAAACAGTCAATTCAACAAGCCCTTCAATGAACGAATCTTGGTAACCGTAGCTAACCTACCTACAACAGTTTTGACTGCTTTTGTTATCTTTATTATTTTATTTCGTGCTGTGTTCCATCGTTCTACGGCCTTTTCGTTCCGAATTTGATTAGTTTAGCCGCTGCAATGGGGACTGCGCTGCTCTGAGCAACTAAATATTGATCTTCTCGATGTGTTTGGTTCTTAGCGGTCAGTAAGTACAAAGTTATAATTTTAGTTCGAACAACTGTACCAACGGTACTAAAAGAAAATTCAAAATTTCTGTCATAATGGGCCAAGATATTAGGCGTAAATTTGGCCAATTAATAGCACTCCCCCTTTGAATGAAAACGCTGCAAATTAATACACAATGTTTTACTATTTCTGAGATAGGTAGCCCTTCTACGCCGGTATATTGGTAATTATTAAACCCCGTATGAAATATATGATCAGAACATGGCGCATCGTGCCTCCGAGAAGGGTTCACACTTTTACAGTCGAAGACCCAGCAGTTTTACGCTTCACAGTAAAAATGTTAAAAACGCTGCAAATTATTTCACAAAGGTTTATTATTTTTTTCAATTGAGTATGATCGTAGTTTTAGTTGGCTTGCGTACGTCATAAGGCCCGTCCAGACTCCTCGGCGTGTCCTATTTCGAGTTGCCACAAATTATACTTCTATAATTATATACGCATGTTTATATTTCTCGTTTTGAGCTCCTATCTATTCAAATAATTATTGCCTTAATAATATCATTATCTAAGTACGTACGAAAAGTCTAGAGGATATGTTATTAAATATGCGTAGGCAATATAACTAAGCGTGCCAGGCGTGCGCGCGTACGTCAGTCTAACACTCAAAGCTCGAAAAATACACTTTTTCACCTATTTTGGCTCATAGCACCCATGGGTGTGGAGCGATCGAGCTGGCGAGAAGTTAGGACCAACTAGACTCCAAGTGGAGTCTATGTGCGAAAGAACGGATTTTTTAAGTCAATTCTAAGGCCTTTTATGGCCCGGACGGCGGACGGCGAACGGCGGACGGACATTGCAAATTTGGATTCTACGCACTTTGAAACGTAAAATGACAAAGTTTGGGGGGGGGGGGGGGGGGGGGGGGTTATAAAAATTTTTTGCTATACGATCGCATAGGCTTATTATTGAAAATAATAAACCAAAAAAGGTCGATTGGTAAGGAATGAATAAGGTTCAGAGGACCCTAAGCAGATCAGTGCGCCTCCGTACCTCGTAATTGTTTCCGTTGAGTCCCAGAGGACCTCCATCTGAATAACAACACCGTGAATCGAATAGGAAAGAAATTAGCCTCTGAGGTTCCGTCCATACTTTGTAACAGTGTTGGGCATAATCTCATCGTCGTATACGATTGTAATCGCGATAATTATTCGTTGATTCTGTGTCAACTTCGATTATATTCGTATTAGTGTAATCGAAATTAGTTTAATCGTATTAGTCTGTCGGCGATTACACGAATACAATCCATAAAAATGCGTCACGGTCATCAATTTCAATAGGGCGTCCCTCCTATGATATGCGAAGCCTTGCTAATACCTAGCTTTAGAGGGACGTCCTAGAAATAGATTTGAGACAAACAATAATTTGGCTGGGCACCAATAGTTGAATTCGCTTTAAGGACGTCCCTCTGAAGCTAGGTAATATTAGCAAGGCTTCGCATATTATACGAGGGACGCCCTATTGAAATTGATTACCGTGACGCATTTGTATGTGTTGTATTCGTGTAATCACCGACAGACGACTACAATTACACGAATTCGATTACACTAATACGAATATAATCGCAGTTGACTCAAAATCAACAAATAATTATCGCGATTACAATCGTATTCGTATTCGACGATAAGATTATGCCCAACACTGCTTTGTAATTATCTCCAAAAAGGAGCTACATTTCAGGTGTCAGCATCATAAGTCAATTAAAAAACAAATTTGGTTCAGGAGCCCCACACCTGATGAGTTTGCACAGATATTGAATTCTTGATATTAGAAAGGATTTCAAATTGTCCATTTCAAATTGCAGATCCGAAGCTTGATATCAATATGCCTGCGTAGATATAGGCACCTGCAGAAGGAAAATTAATGCAATTAATTAAAAAATTGAAATTTTACTGGAGCCCCTGATCTCAGTATAACGATATACAAGTAAGTAGGTACCTACCAATTGAAAATAACATAAATGTATAGATCATTGAAATGGTTTTAGTCGTCATTAAAAACCCCATACCGGAATACAGTTTATCAAGATTTAGGTAGGTAACGTAAAACTTCGAAATCGGTCATTTAGGAAACGGGAAAATGATGCCTGAAGTAATTTACGTTAGTGCCTGCGCAAAATGGAGTAATCATTTGAGAAAAAATGAAACTGATAGGAAACAATCTACAGCCTAACCCTCAAATTCCCAGAAAATGTAATCAAAATCTGATGAAAACTATAAATTAACCTTGTTCCTGAGAGTACACTTTCGCGCATGTGCAGGAGGTAATAAAGAGGCAATCGTGTTGAAATTAAAAGTGGCAGGTTTCTATTAAATGATGCGTTAATTGAGCACAAAACAGCTAAATCTGATGAAATATAGAAAAAGAGAATAGCAAATTTTCCTATAAAAATAGATTATAAAACGAAAAGTTTCCCCCAGATGTGAATTCAGGACTACTTGCGTCGTACTCGTGCGACATGACTTTATTATATGTGTCTGCATGTGTGAGACAAATTTGGATGTCGTTGCTCGTGATTTTCATTGATTTTTGCTTCCGAGTCTACCTAAAGGTAGCGGAAGCATTGTTTTCACTTTCGGGAGAAAAAAAATTTTTGGTCTCCAAAATCAAAATTTCCACTCGCATTTTACGTTTTAGTTCATTCAGAACAACTTTGGTTCCATGGCTGTGTGTGTGTGTGTGCGTGTGTGCGTGTCGTATGTCCACAAATCCTTGTAACAAGCTGGTTTTCCACAGTATTCATCCGATTTAGATGAAGCTTTCAGGGGATGTGCGGGCTAGTGGGTAGATGGTCCCCTATCAGTTTCATCGTTCTTGACTAAATACCTCACTCTGCGCATGTGCACACATAAATTCTACCAAGCATCATTTTCTCACGCCCTAGTCGTCCGATCTCGCTCAATTGTTTATGATAGTTGGGTGATGACAATTAAATCGCGTTATATCAATTTCAACATGATTGTGTAATTAATAGCTACTGCGCATGAGCCAATATGAAATCCTTGTAACAACCTTATTTTCCACAGTTTTCATCCGAACTGGTTGAAATTTTCAGGGGATGTGCGGGCAAGGGGGTAGACGGTCTCCTATCAGTTTCATAGTGGCCAAATCAATACTTCACTCTGCGCATGCGCAAACAATTCCATTATGCTCCATTTTTTCACGCCCCATTTTTTCGATCTCGCTCAAATATGGATGATAGTTGGGGGATGACGATTTGATCATCCCATATCAATTTCAACACGATTGTATCATTAATAGCTACTGCGCATGCACAAATGTAAAATACTTGTAATTACCTTAATTTCCTCAATTTTCATCCGAATTATGATGAAATTGTCAGCGAATGAGCGGTTTAGGACGTATAATATCGTCCCGTACCTATTTCATTGTTTTCAACTCATCAGTTCACTCTGCGCTTGTAGGAACTTAAATTACATTGAGTATCATTTTTTCGTATCTTGATTCACCAATTATGACAATTCACGCTACTTCTTGATTTACTCATTTCCGCTATGGAATTTTTCAAGGTGATTTAAAACTTTTCAATGATCTATACATTCATGATTGGTAAACGACGAAGATATGTGCCACACCCAACTTGGCAGACGTTTTTTAGAATTTTCTTGATTTTCTTCTAATTTCATGAAGGTAGGGGGAGAATTGAGACAGTAATGCCAATATTTTTAATGGAATTCGCTCCCCATTTTTCCGTTTTGTCGACAATTTTAAGCGCAGCACAGACTCAGTTCTTAGCATAACTTCGCTACTATTTTTTGTTAAATTAAGTATTCGGTTTAGTTTTGGAACATAGTATTAGAGAGAGAGAGGGAGAGAGAGAGAGTGTAGTAGTATATTCAAGAGTGTACACATACAGGAACATAATAAGAAAATACTTATTTGAATATTTTAGCTTGTCGATAGGCAGAGCCTGTGTTGACAAGCTAGAGCCCCTTTCCAATCCAAATTTGGTTCGACCAAAAACATTTTCGAACTTGGTGCTGTGATGTACAACACAATTCTCACCTAGATAGACAACGTTTTTCGAATTTATAACAGGCAGTATCGTAAACGTATAACAATCACATATTCGGGAATGATGGTGTAGTAATAAGAAATGGAAAAAGACGTAACTATAATCAACAATGCTCATACAAATGAGGTTTAATGGACGTACATACACGATATTGAGAATATCATCAGCTTTCGCTGGTCTCAAACCAACGATCCAGGTATAGATGAGCCTCTTGTAGGGGAAACGCGAATAATTTCCCGCGTTTTTCAGGTAGACAGGTAGGTATGAAATTGAATATCAGATAAATCAAATATTGAGGGCTTCTAAAAGTTAGGGTCAGATTAATTCTGGGGTTGACAACATTATGTAGAAATCTGTAACGGGTGGGGTAAAGAACGTGAGGGCTATTTACAATGGATAGGTGACGGTTGTAAATACAGGAGGAGGTCTTTATGAAACGAAAACTAACAAATGTTTGATTTAAAAAACTCTATTTCTTGGTCGATTACCAAGGTTTATTATTGAGAATAATAAACTAAAATCCCTCTAAGGGAATTCTCCAAATATGTATTTAATGGAGCCAAAGAACAACACAAACGACTGGAACGTGACAATGACAATAGAATGTTGAAATCGAGTGGTAATTGAACCGCAAGTTGTCACGTAGACTTTACTTATTCTCACAATTGTTTGAGTGAAAATGGGAATAACCAAATTGCCGTGTTTGCCGAGATTGTGTAAAACAACCGCAATATGAATTTAGCGGTGAATCAATCAGTCCATTCGAATGTTAGGAAAACACGGGCGTCCACACCGCATTGAAGTAAGATCTGTGACTCAAATAATCACAATTTTTTAGAGGCCTTGTTTTGATATCCAGTTTATTTATTTTGCTCTTAATTGGATCTCATTAAAGGCTCTTAAGGAGGATTGTGACAAGGTCGCTTTTTAATAATCTTAATGAATAATCTTAAACCAATTCTCAATATATTTGTATAACTTGAGTCTCATTCCATTCATTCGATTTGATTATAGAAATACTGAAATTTTCAGATCGGCGTTTTCATCTTTGTGTTTTACAATATTCAACTTTTACAATAAATATAAAAAACATTATTACATTAATTTATAAAAATTCGCAGATCCATTACAGTTGTAAGACGTAATTGTAATCAAAACAATGATTAGAACTTTTAACATAGATTTTGGGGGAGAGAAAAATATGCCTACTAGTTCATAGATGAAGCTCTGGATATTGGAGCTTGTGTTCACACCTTTCTTTTACATTTCAAGATACGTAGAATCCAAAAATCGATTTGAGAAAATTATAATAATATTATAATAATAAAAATGATCGAGGAACAGTAAAGATTTTTTGTTATCATTAATAGAAAGTATCCCAAAGAATCCAATAAAACCATCCGGAACGCTGTAGGTACGTTAATCCGCTAACTCTCCGTAAGGGCTAGAGCTTGGAAAAAAAAAAAAAAAAAAAAAACATCATCATATGCTGCAGAAATACGCTTTACAGCCATTTCTTCTTTGTTAAACTTCAATGGTCAATAGGCTCAATTCAAAGGTTTAGGTACATACGACGAATAGCATAGAAATTAGGAACCTTAGCAGATTATGGTGGTTCCGTACGTTGAAATTCTATTCTACCTGTCTCAAACAGGCCCTAATTCACATTTGAGCTTCAGAGATTAAAAACTATAGAAATCAGCTTTAGGGGCCAATCAGCTGATCAGAGGTCTACATGCATCGTCTAGTACCTGCTGCTTACATCTAGGTACCTACTTCTTAATAGCACCTACCATGTAGTGCCTTCTTTTCGCATTACAAGTTCATTATGGTTACTTAGCAATAGTGGTTTATAAATTAGCGTAATAAATCAGCTTTCTGTAACACTACAACGGCGTAGGGATCATGAGATGTTGTGATAAAATGAGAGCATTCCAAAAAGCTGCGAACGATTTTCCTGCTATGAAAACTAAGGGAGGTACACTTCCCAAGTAACGCATTGGTTGAGCGTGAAAATCAGTAGAAAATAAAGCTTCCTATACACTTTCTTTGGGCTAAAAAAAAGTTACACTTTTTTTTCATTTTTTTTCCAAAAACCCCAAGCTAAATCAAGCGAAATCATACCCATGCAAAAAAAAAAAAAAAAAAAAAAATTCTCGGAATTTCAGGTGTGAGAACTTGGAAAAATCACTCGCTGCTTGCGAATTTTTGAATTGGCGAGTCAATCGCTGAATTCCATTAATGACCGTTTGATGATAAACTAACGGGATTTAATCATTTATCATGGTCAAATTATTTGCGTAGAAGGGCTATCTAATTCAGAAATAATAAACCTTTTTGTAAAAATGTGCAGCGTTTTATTCTAAACTGTACTTTTGCGTATAATTCATGGATAAACTTCGCTTTACGCTCAGCGCTCAGATTTTGAAACAATTTGACTTTTATTTCATTATTAATATTATCTTCCAATTAATATTTATTTTATTTTTTTATGCGTAACGAAGAGAAACTGCCACTTGAAGCTGTAAATTCAGTAACCTTTAATCTGGTGTCGGCTGCGGATTCCTCCACAGCAAATACCCATTAGGATTCTCTTTATCCGCGGGAGCTCCGTGAAATTGCAAATCGCCTGAGCTAAAAATTCATCCGGTCGGTTTGATCGTCCAGGCCTACAATGCTGAATAAATCAGCCATTTCTCGGGAAGTCCGGACCTTGACAGCTGTGTTCCTCATTCCACGTAGTTGCCTAACTTATTATTAACACTTACCTGGATATTGGTTTAAAGTTCGACAGTAAACCATTTCCATCAAAATTATAAATTTAACCCCTTTAAAATGTGAAAGTCCCTAGATTTATAAATCTCCGCTTAAGAGGGAAGTGTAACTCCCTTAGTTAGGAAAATCGTTAGTTAGCAGGAAAATCTTTCGCCACTTTTTAGACTGCCCTCATTTTATCACATGTCATGATTCCTAAGGCTCTGTAGTGTCAAAGAAAGCTGATTTATTACGCTAATTTATAAATCAATATTGCAAAGTAACCATAATAAACTGATAATGTGTAAAAGTAATCATTATTAAATTTTCTGACTGTAGAATGATTAATTTCACAAGCGGTTGCAATCATGTTCACAATATCAATATTATTGAGAATGACCTTTGTGTAAACAATATTATTCAAATAACCATCTTCATAACTCAGCTTGTTGGCCACGCAATTCACAGTAGTTAACATAGTAATTATGGTTGGATAAATCGAGAGCTTTCGAACGAATGGTAAAAGAATTTTGTGGGATGAAAAATGAAGAAGTACCATTTCCCTAGCAACGACTCGGTTGTAAGCGGAAATCATCATAAATTGGTGACCGTGACGTGACGGTCGAAAAATGGAAAAGTCCTGTTAATCATTTTTAAATGATGAAATGTGTTTAGCAACACTCAAAATTCAAAGTTGACGTTTTAAATATTATGAACTGAATCTCAAAGGTTCGTTATTGAAAACAATAGATCAATAATGAACGAAAGTTGGATAATATTACGATTCAAGGTTTGGGGAATCCAGAGCTTTTCTCCGAAACTTGTGTGAAAAATCACCAAATACCTCGGCATCATTTTTCTATCAACTATAAAAGTTACAATTTAAGGGCCTAAAATATATAGCTTTTTAATTAAGATCTCGAAACCTTTATAAAAAAAGTAATTTTCTTGTGTGTCATTTCTATGTAATATCATCCTAAAGAATAGAATTTGACCATCTAGATCGCTGTACATTCATCCTTTCGCACTCCCTATGGGCTAGAACTTTGAAAATAAAAAATAGCATCAACATGAGAGCAAATCAGAACTGGTGGAACCTTAAAAATCGCCTAATAAACTGCGACGATCGTATCAGCTGAATCAGTTCTAGTAGAATTCTCACTTCTCTGTTTACAAAGACTTTCTCCATTAGCTATGTTAGAATTGGTCGGGATGCGGCCCAGGGAAAATAAATGAAATTATTTCATTTATTCTTTTATTAAATGACGTTACGTCCCTTTACTGTGGACATCTTTAGAACTATACACGGACAAACAGGCATTGTTATGTTGGACAGAAAAAACAAAAAATAATAAATAAAAACTAATTCAAACAAAATACTTACTGGTGTGTCCAAGAAAAATAGAAAAATTACAAACATCCCGAATGCAACGGATGCAATTTGTCAAATACACACACCAGTGGTTCACCTAAGAAAACAAACCAAACAAGCTATTTAAAAAAAAAAAATTAGAAACAGCAGAAGTAAAAAAGTAAAAATATAGATAAAATGTTAAATCATTATTAATGGATAACAATATAAAGGTATAATCATTTATCAGATACTAACAAAGTAAAACAATAACAAAACTTTTTTGTGTATCAAACTTTTTGTTATTGTTTTACTTTGTTACCTAGTTTCTGATAAATGTTTATACCTTTATATTGTTATCCATTAATAATGTTTAACATTTTATCTATATTTTTACATTTTTACTTCTGCTGTTTCTACACTTTTTTTTTTTTTTTTTTTTTTTTTTAACAGCTTGTTTGGTTTGTTTCCTTAGGTGAACCACGGGTGTGTATTTGACAAATTGCATCCGTTTAACATTTAACAGCTCATCTATCAAATAATACGCTCTGAAGAGGCCATATATTGGCTCAATAAATGACATAGGTACTCAGAGAAGCCTGAAAAATCTCTACCATCAACCAACCCAACATATAAAATAAATAGTGTCACCGTTGATATATAATTGAAATAGTTCTTTTGATAAGTATTATGACGAAGGTTATGTGGACTTACACCTACATTCTCAATTTATTCATCGGTTACCAGCTTATGAGTCGTAAAGATGATAATAAAAAGGTTTTGTGGAAAGATACCTACAACTAAATGCTCAATTTATTCATCGTTACCAGCTTATGAGTCGTATCGATGATAATATTCTTTCTACGACTAGCTATAATAATCCGAGAACCCGTCATTTGACAGAAAAACATTTAGATTGACGAATCAATCTGTTGATCTGGCATCACTGATCTCACCGCAGACACGAGTGTCAATCCCACACAGAAGTGATTCGTCCTAATTACATCGAGTCGTGATGTAAACACACTCGTTACCTTCCTAATTTTTCCTGCGGTTTCTATCAAAAGGCCTTGAAACCTCCTTCAATGAAGACGAACAACAAAACCACCGGGTCAGTGTGACCAAGTTCATGTTACGTACTGTAAATACCAACCAAATGTTGTTGGTTTTATCAGTTTGTTGTGACATTGTGAGGTGAACGTTGTTTCTACCGTCAGTGGTCGACCAACTCTATGTACCAGATTCGAAAGAAATTCAATAAACAGGCGCAGTCCGTAATCCATTCCAAGTTGCCGCAGTGGGTAACTAAAAATTATTCGTATAACTAATTTATTATCAACTTGAAGTTTATCATTATACTCATTATTATCTTAAACGTTTAGGTGACCATTAAACAATTATTTTTAATTTAAAGCTACTTTATGTAACACAGGCACTTAAAACTTATTTGCCTACCCACTATTTGTCAGCAAGAGCACGGAACTGTGGAACACTGAAAACATAAGGAGAATTTTTGAAGAAAATCAGACTGTTGCAGAATATTAGCCCGATTTTCAATTGTTTGTAATTCGCTTATTTTGGGAGATCATTCTGAGTTTTGGGATCAAATTATTTTGTTTTTTTATGCTCTAGCACTTTTTTTACTTAAAAATTTCTGTAGGATGTACAGTTTAGGAATTATTAGAGAAAAATGAAATGAGCAAATTCAGCCGCCTTATGAGGCCGCCATTTTGTATTCTACCAATTTTGAAATGGCAAACAGAGATTTTGTTACTCAAAATGGACTATTTTTTCAAAATCTAGTCTGAAACCTTCTCCTGAGATTACTACCACACATTTTCGGCGTTGCCTGATGAGATGAGAAGAGATAAAATAATTAAAAATTAATATTCAAAACTTAAGAATGGTACCATAGTATTCGTTAATATCTTTGGAAGAAACATACCAGTCCAAGCCAACAAGAAGTGAGAATATTAAATATTAGATTTCAGAGGAATAATGTTCTTAGGGGTTCCGCACACCAGTTTTCTATGTGGGTAATCCCAAATGGGGATTGGGTAATTAACCAAAATGGGTAATCCCAAATAAATATAACCTATTCCAGACTTTTACCATCCTGGATGCTAAAGAGGCTTAAACTTTTTGGTTTATTATTTTCAATAATTACCCATTATACTTAATCGACCAAGAAAAAAAAAGTTTTCCTAAGGTCTAAATCTTTGACAGGAAAAAATCAACAAAATGGGTGCAAATCTTAACTGGTGGATGGGAAAAATCGCTTTGCTACTGCGACGCTCGGATCAGCTGATATAAATATCGAATAGAATTTTCACTTCACGAAACCGGGTTTAATCTAAAAGGTTGGTTAATTTCTCGACCACTTGTGTATTCTTAATACCACTTAATTTTGTGTATTCTTGAAGGTTGGTATAAAGGTTGGTCAAGAATACACAAAATTAAGTCACAAGTAGTCGAGAAATTAACCTGCCATCCGACTATTGGCTTGGCCCGAATCGGATGATTTTGCTTCCGAGCCAACTATAGGTAGCGGAAGCATTGTTTTCACTTTCGAAAGAAAAAAAAAATGTTTGGTAACCTAAATCTAAATTTTCACTCGCATTTTACGTTTTAGACCATTTTGAACAACTTTTGTTTTGTGTCTGTCTGTGTGTGTCCGCTAACCCTTCTAAAGGCTTATTTTCCAGTTTTCATCCGATTTGGATGATATTTTCAGAGAATGTGCGAGCTAGGGTGTAGACAGTCCCCTTTCAGTTTCATCGTTACTGACTTAAAACTTCACTCTTGCGTAAATTCTACCGAGCATCATTTCTCACGCCCTAGTCGTTCGATCTCGCTCAAATTTAGATGATAGTTGAGGCATGACGATTTGATCATTCCATATTAATTTCAACATGATTGTACCACATTAACTGCGCATGCGCCAATGTAAAATCGTGGTAACGACCATAATTTCCACCCCCCATTTTGATGGATTTGTCAGGGATGCGCGGGTTAGGTTGTAGATGGTCCCCTATCATTTTCATTGTTGACAAATCAATACTTCACTCTGCGCATGCGCAAACGTGAATTTAATTATGCTCTATTTTGTCACACCTTAATCATTCGAGTTCGCTTAAATTAGGATGACAGCAGGGAGGAGGCGATGTGATTACCCCATATCAACTTCAATATGAGTGTATCATCATTATTAGCTACTCCAAATGCGCCAATGTGAAATCTTCGGAATACCATAGTGTTCATCCGATTTCGAAGAAATTATCAGTGGTTGCGCGGGTTAGATTGTATATGGTCCCCTACCTATTTCATTGATCTCTGCTCATCAATTCATTCTGCGCATGAGCAAACGTAAATTACATTGAGTATCATTTTGGTTTATTATTTCCAATAATAAGCCTATGTGATCGTGTAGCAAAAAATTTTTATAACCCCCCCTCAAACTTTGTCACTTTACGTTTCAAGGTACGTAGAATCCAAATTTGAAATGTCCGTCCGCCGTCCGCCGTTCGCCGCCCGCCGTCCACCGTCCGCCGTCCGCCGTTCGCCGTTCGCCGTCCGCCGTCCGGGCCATAAAAGGCCTAAGAATTGACTTTAAAAACCCGTTCTTTCGCACGTAGACTCCATTTGGGGTCTAGTTGGTCCTAACGTTTAACCATCCCGATCGCTTTACTCGCATAGATGCTATGGGCCAAAAACGGGCAAAAAAGTGTGTTTTTCGACGCGCGCACGCCTGGCACGCTTGGCAGGGGGTCACGGTGGGTGGAGAGGGGGGGGAAGCGGGGGGGTGGAGTGAGAGGAGGCGCCGGCGCCGCGGCTTGTGGTGGGTACGGCGCCGGCGTTCGTTCGAGGCATGAATATGTTTTTTTCAAGGTCATATTTGGGTGTTAATACCAAAGCTTTTCCTACGCATATTTAATAACATATCCTCTCGACTTTTCGTACGTACTTAGATAATGATATTATTAAGGCAATAACTATTTGAATAGATAGGAGCTCAAATTGAGAAATATAAACATGCGTATATAATTATAGAAGTATAGGTTGTGGCAACTCGAAGTAGGACACGCCGAGGAGTCTGGACGGGCCTTATGACGTACGCTAGCCAACTAAAACTACGATCATACTCAATTGAAAAAATAATAAACCGTTGTGAAATAATTTGCAGCGTTTTCGTTCCTTAATTGAACAATTACAACGATTCACGCTACTTCTTGATTTAGTCTTTTTCGCTATGGAATTTTTCAAGATCATTTAAAACTTTACAATGATCTATACATTCATGATAAACGAGGAAGCTATGTGCCATATATCACTTGGCAGACGTTTTGGCTTGGCATCTTTTCTGCGCGGAGCGCCTTTTTGGGGGCTGTCTAAATATTGGACCAGAAGTCAAACTTGGGTCGAAACTCACATTTGGATTTAGTTGGTCTCGAATCCTCAGTTTCACCTTTGATCTAACTAAAAGACGAAGGGCCTTTTTCGTAATATCCCCGCATATTTCCGTTGATTCTCTACTATTCATTCAATCTGACCTGTATGTCCAACTAATCTGTATTGGTTTATTATTTCCAATAATAAGCCTATGTGATCGTATAGCAAAAAAATTTTATAACCCCCCCTCAAACTTTGTCACTTTACGTTTCAAGGTGAGTAGAATCCAAATTTGAAATGTCCGTCCGCCGTCCACCGTTCGCCGTCCGCCGTCCGCCGTTCGCCGTCCGCCGTCCGCCGTCCGGGCCATAAAAGGCCTAAGAATTGACTTAAAAAACCCGTCCTTTCGCACATAGACTCCATTTGGGGTCTAGTTGGTCCTAACGTTTAACCATCCCGATCGCTTTACTCGCATAGATGCTATGGGCCAAAAACGGGCGAAAAAGTGTCTTTTCAAGGCTTTGTTAGACTTACGCACGCCTGGCACGCTTGGCAGGAGGTCACGGTGGGTGGTGAGGGGGGGTAAGCGGGGGGTGGAGTAAGAGGAGGCGCCGCGGCACCTTGTGGTGGGTACGGCGTTCCTTCGAGGCATGAATATATGTTTTTTTTCTAGGTCATATTTGTGTGTTAATACCAATGCTTTTCCTACGCATATTTAATAACATATCCTCTCGACTTTTCGTACGTGGTTAGATAATGATATTATTAAGGCAATAACTATTTTAATAGATAGGAGCTCAAATCGAGAAATATAAACATGCATATATAATTATAGAAGTATAGGTTGTGGCAACTCGAAATAGGACACGCCGAGGAGTCTGGACGGGCCTTATGACGTACGCAAGCCAACTAAAACTACGATCACACTCAATTGAAAAAATAATAAACCTTTGTGAAATAATTTGCAGCGTTTTTTACTAAGGGATTGACTACTTGGTGTTGTGAATTTTGCGAGCTTGCGAGCATCCGGACCACCAAACTACACACATTATTCTGACCTACATGTCCAACTAATCCGAATTTTTACTAAGGGATTGACTGCTTGATGTAATGTATTTTTTAGATGCGAGCTTGCGAGCATCCAGATCACCAAACTGTACACAGCATTCCGATGTATTTTACCACAATGGATATAAAAATGATTGGGGATCATCAATCCGATCAATCCCCATTCTATAGAAAATAGTTTGTAAATGCGGAGATATAACAGAAAAGACCCAAGATAAAATTTAAGGGTTGAGATATAGAAAAATCAGGATTTCGAAAGTTTTTGAATTGATAAAAATGTTTTTTCATTGCGATAGATTCCATTTTAATGAATTGAATGAGACCGTCCGAATCGCTATAAGTTCATCATTCTGCTTATTGTCTCTAAGGGCATCTTCGTAAGGAAAAAGAACATCAACGTGATAGTGAATTGGGACTAATGAAACACATAGGTTCATCTATTGAAAATGATAAAAATAATAATTAAAGCCTCATAAATTACGACGATCGTATCAGCTGATGATGTTCCAATGGAATTCTCACTTCTCAAAATCGAGTTTATCATAACTTTTATCACCCATACATGGACTTATGAGTTGTGAAGCGTAGGCAGGTGATTTATTTTACTTCATTAATTTTCAGTTGGTAGACCGGCTCTTGTTAAACACAAAAGGACTACCTACTTAAATGTACATGTATTCCATCTCTCAGTCTGTAACTCATATATACTAAAACTAAAGCATTCAATAATACAACAATATGATTTTGCTAGTTGAAGCTATTAACATGGAACATGTTTTTGCCATCATAACCCGGCCAAAAATGAGACAAAATTCAGTTTAGTGAAAATAGGAGAGCGTTACTCTCCTATTTTGACATTTTATGTCTTTACTTTAGCACATACACGAAAAAAGTGTAAACAAAAAGCGTTACGGTTGGTTTTTTGATGATTTCTGCTTACAACCGAGTCGTAGCTGGGGAAATGGTACTTCGTCGTTTTTATCCCACAAAATTCGTTGACCATTCGTTCGAAAGCTCTCGATTTATCCAACCATATTATGTTAACTACTGCGAAGTGCGTGGCCAACAAGCTGAGTTATGAGCATGGTTATTTGAATAATTGTTTACACTCAGGTGATCATTCTCAATAATTGATGTTGTGAACATGATTGCAACCGCTTGTTAATATCTGATGATTTCATTGAGCTGGTGTTTCGATGATTTGATTCATAGCAGGTGATCCGAATATGGCGAGAACGGTTTGATTTGTGAAAAGGTGGTTAAATAATTTTAATAGGTAATTTCTATACTTTTCACTCTAGGAAGCTGTCATTTCGTTTATAGCCTCTTTAGGAAATTTACTTGACAATGCCCAGGCTCCGGATCAGATGAGTGGCTCTTAAAGCTAATTTCTATGCTTTACACTCTAGGATGCTGTAATTTCGTATGCAGCCTCTTTAGGACGATTCGTATGTAGCATTTACTTGACGATGCCCAGGGTCCGGATCAGCTGAGTGGCTCTTAGAGCTTGCATACGAGTCTGCAACACATACGAGTCTGCAACTAAAGACATAAAATGTCCCAATCTGTTGCACACTCCTATGCAAGCGTATGCAAGCGTTTTGTACGCGTATGAAAGCGTATAAAAATCGTTCGCCAGTCGTTGGAAAGCTCTCGACTTAGCTAACCGTACTATGTTAACCACTGAGCAGTGCGTGGCCAACAATCTGAGGTATGGGCGTGGTTGTCTGAATAATGTTTTACATACAGGTGATCCTTCTCAGTTAATTTTGTAAATATGATTGCTACCACTATTAGACTGGAAAGAAACTTGGAAGTTGAAATTTGATAGGAATACTCTCGGACATTAAGAGACGATTGAAATTATGAACTCTTTCCTAATCAGCTGAGTGACCTAAATTCTCTCCTGTTCTCCCAAGGAACATGTTCCATGTTCTGTCAAGGTTTAGTTCTGTTAAGTTTACTTTATTTTTTGTCCTCGTTTGACCTGTACTATATTTTTGGTCCGAGACATTTTGTTGGTTTGTTAAGTTTACTATATTTTGTGTCCTGGTTTACAGCTCTGATGCAGTGTAGCTGCGACGGGATCTCTTAAGTTTTCCTCAGCACTGTCATCACGGAAGGTCCCAAAATAAGTAAGATTTCTTCCTTCCATTATATTTTTCAAAATTGATAGATTACCAGTATTGCTTAGCGGCTATTGGTACAATTATCAAACATGTTAACATTAGCATTATGTCCACCCCCCCCCCCCCCCCCCCTCTGATTTGCCAGTTGAGTCCATGATGGCGCTCCTTTTTAGTCAAGGATGTTAGCATGGCTCCCCTTAAAATCGTGCCATTTCCAGTGTCCCTTTAGACACCTTGTTCAATGCCGCTAATGACCCTTCTGGTTGAGGTGCGGCACCTTAGCCTTAAATATAAAAAATAAATAAATTAGCATTATGTATGTTTTATGAGTAGGAAGGCTTGTAAGGGAATATTCTATACAGAAGACTGAAACAAATCAAAAGCTTTCCACCAAGTGCTTATCGTGTTTGATAATGTTGAAAATGACAAAGTTCCATTAACTGATCTAGGTTGTCAGATAAAATAAGTAAATGAAATTAAAAAAAATATAAAACTGCTATAAATTATTTATCGCTTCTTGGTGTTCATTTCAGACCAGATGATCAAGGGAAAAAAAAAAGTTTGCCAAGTTGGCACATAGCTTCCTCGGTTACCTATCATGAAAGTATAGACAAAATCATTGACACAATTTAAATGATATTGTAAAATTCCACAGCGGAAAAGAGTAAATCGAGAAGTAGCGTGAAATGTCATAATTGATCAATTAAGAAACGAAAAAATTATACTCAATGTAATTTACGTTTGTGCAAGCGCAGAATGAACTGACGAGTTGAAAACAATCGTTACTGTTTGAATAGCTTATTTATAGTTTATTGTTTATAGCAATACCTTATTATAGCCTAGAAATCGTCAATCATAAAATGTGCAAAAATTTAACAAAATAGCAATAAAAAGGCTAAAAAAGGCCTCGACATAACTCATTTTTCATTACAACGAATTAACATAAAAATGGTTTGTCAACCAACAATACATATATTTATAACATACAGTATTATTAGTGTTGAAGAAACGTGTGTAAAAAATTCGTAAATTTGTAAAAACTCAAAAAAATTGGTTTCACAGCAGAATATTTTCCTGAAAAAGTTTCCTTAAATATATCCGAGTGCTAACAATTTTTTGCTTTATTGTTTTCTGTATTTCTGATAATTTGACACCCTCTCTTCAGTTTCGAACAGTAAGTTTCATGATAAACTGATTGACAAACTTATACGTCTTCCTGCACCATTACTTCTCTACAACCACGTAACTACGTCAGTTTTGGAACCACAAAAATGAAAATTCTTGACTAATTTGCCACAGTCTTTAATGGTTAGAATTTCCCTTTCAAGTTTTTACCCTACAAAATTATATCATTCATTGTCAGATTTGTTTATGAATATTGATTATAATTATGCCCTTATCATGATAAATTTCCTTCTTAACTCTAGATCCTAAATTTCGAATTGTGGTATCTTTTAGACTACAGTGAGCAGGTGGGGAAGAATAGCATTATTCTGATAAGCTGAGTAAACTTTGATGCAAAAGTATATTTCATGTTTCATTATTTTAGGCTTTACTTTTGTGCTGTTTTTAGTTATTTATGAAGCACATTTTTTGAAATGTAAGCAATTTGTTTTGCTCAAAAATGGCTGTCCAAGTTACGAATGGAATGCTGGATGGAAAAGTGCAATTGATTTTTGGTCATGCTTGAAAATTTTTGAAGCCATTGCAATATATTCCTTTCTTACAAAAATTTGCTAAAATGGAGGTCCCAGTCCTTATTTAAAAACACGAGATGGGAGCTGTAGGACTGCTTTGTACTGTACTTAGGCGCGTGGTAATCAAAACCTGATGTTACCATTGAAATTTGTTAGTGCTGAAGATAGAAGAGTTTTCAAGACTGGTATATAGTGCTCAAGAAATAGGCAAGATTTATTATTTGAAGCTATCTTGCGATTGTTGCTATATTGCTATCTTCAAATATAATAGATGAGGGATACATAGTTAGCTGGACACCCTGTATAAAGAATAAATAATACGGGGTATCATACATCTCTGATTTGCAAATTTCAGCCTCACGAGCAATTACGCGAAAACTAGACTTGACCAGACCGCCAAGCCGTCTGTAAAATGCTCTCCTCGACGGACTTAATGATTTCCGTCCTTTCAAACTACTTAAATAACTGGTTCGTGAATTGAGTTGAGCCGCCGTAGTATGGAAATGTCATAGCTCGAGAAAGTGAAAATTTGCCAAAATTACGGCGCTAAGTACGTAATTGGAGCGCTAATAAATTCAAACATCACGAGGTCTGTGTGATTCGTTAATTACGCCTTGTCAGGCATCGGTTAGATATTTTACGACTGGGCTGGGTCTCGCAGTTTTCACTCGGGATGCCAAATGCATCCTGGAAGGAGGGGATGAGGCCGAATCTGGCAACGGTATCTCGCCCTGGGGACCCCTCAGGGGCGTTCACACTCTTCCCCCCTGACCTTCTTCAACCGGCGAACCAAATAATCAAAAATCGGCTGAATGCGTAGCGAAAAAGATAAGGCGGAAACCGTTTCGCGAATCGGCTCTTTACTCAGGAGAGATGGCCAGAAGGTGGGGATGTGTTGGGATCTCATTGCCGGTAGAGGGAGGACATTCTAACTCGAATCTTTGTGCAGGCTTGCAGTCCTCCAGCAGACTTTGCGGACGGCAGTTCGGCGCGGAGTTGTTGGTTTTGATTTGGTTGTCCGCAGCGGACCTCCGGACCCGCGCAATACCTTCTGCATGATGGACCTGGACGCGGTTCTCCGCGAGGTTGGCCAGTTCGGCCGATATCAGATCTTCGTATTCACGCTCCTCTTCTTTTCCATCGTGTACACAACGTTTTTCACGCTCACCTTCGTCTTCACAGCTTCTGATCTCCAATACAGGTGAGTTAGATAGATAGATAAATTTTATTTATTTCAATAGAGACACATACATACTATGACAGTACTTGAGTTGTTGAGGGTGAGGAGAGAGATCAGCTTCTCGTATTAATTTATTAGCTAAGCGCTTTCGCCTTTATTGGCCTCGAGAGAGCTTAGATTTATATGTGGGGGTTGCTTAGTGTTACAATTTCCATTTGGTAGATTGTATGTCTTGTAATTTTCTCTATATAAGTCTTTTGATTGATATCAGTGGTTAGGCGGACCCATCCTCTTGTCTTTGTAGTAAACTTGTTGCTGCTGTACCTTTTAACATGTGGTTGAAGGTAGGGGGGGGGGGGGGTTAATTTTAGTTTTAAAATTAATATAATACGAAAGATCTTGGAGCAAGCACTTATCATTATTTCAACTCTGGGATGTATTCCTCAAAGCCCACTACCCTACATATTATGATAGTACAAAACTAGAACTAGGCTACTCGCCTAGCTTACATTTCCAACGGTAGGCTTGGCTCGTGCTGTTGGTTAAGGTCTACGCGATTTGCCTATAATTTCAAACATAGCACGTTGACGTCTACACAATCTACACATATCTTAAATACTATAACTACAATGGTATTTGATGTCCCTATCTTTTATAAGTAGAAAAACTTTCTAAATTAAAATTATTGTTTTATAATATTATACATGAATGCTGTTTAGCATAGATTCGCAATCCACTGCCCCATTTTTCACAAGCCACGTTAAAATTTGCTTTTTGTAGTTTGTGGTTTAGTATAATTTTGAGCTCTTTCCATATGACTATGTAGCGCTCTATGAATGTTGTGTTGACAACGTTAATCTTGGTCTTAGTGCAATTACATTCCCTGCGACTACATATATCTTGTGGTATAAGCTGGATTACGCTGTGAATTTATTATTTGTGGATACTTATGGAATTACGAAAGTAAATTTTTAACATGGTCTTATGGTAAACAGTTTTGCTATATTATATACATTTATAGATGGCGACCTAGGCGGTAATGACAACATTATTTTCATAATGATTTTCTAGCGTACGTGTAATTTATTTATATGTGAAGAGTATGTCCCCCCCCCATGCTATTATTCCATATTGAAGCACAAACTGTAGCATACTGTTATAAGTTTTACCGTATCTCTCGGAAGTGAGTGTCTAATGTAGTTGAAAATGTACATAAATTTCTTAATCTTATCGTGAGTATAGTCAATATGGGGTTCCCAATTAAGCTCTTCGTCCAAGACTACACCAAGATACTTATGCATGGCAACGCGCTCTATAGCGCCACATGAACAGATGATATCAAGAGTTATTAGTTCAAGAGACTTTTAATTTATTTATTTAAGATGGGATTAACCTTCAAACAGGCGCAATTAATCTCTGAGAAACTAACATATTTTTTGAGCAATTGGCCGTAGTTGGTTGGGGCCCCTAGTAAGCTTCCCCATTCAGCATCCCTCACCAAAGGGCGCCTCGGTTTTTTTCCACTACGTCGCTGATCGCCATCAGGGGCGCGTTAATCCCTCAGGTGTAATTTTTGCTTTAATAAGTTCAAAATATTTTTCGACACTTTCTCTTTATCTATCATACAATGATAACGTAACTCTCTTTATCTCTCGTTTAATATTAAAGTACCGAAGTTCCAGCCTCTAGTTCAATGGTATTGACCCTTACCGCAGTACGAAGTCTGTGAAATGAGTTGCGTCTGATCGTGTACCTTAGCGAATAACCTGACACTTTTTTGAAAAATTTGATATAATTTCTACTTTTAATTTTAGAAATATACTATGGATGTTACCTAAAACCACAAATACACACTCGTATAAAAAGTTGAAATTTATGAATTTTTGCGAGTTTTCGTAAAAATGAAGCTATTGCTATGGCTCGGAAATTTCAAAATCAAAATTTTCGAATATTTTCTTCATTTAATTCCGTTTTGAGACATTCTAAGACGATTCCTAGATTTTAACACTTTTTCGTATGTATTTAGCTCTCCTTAGAATTGAGATAAAAATTCCGTTTTTGCGCCAAAAAATCAAGCTTTCCAAACGAAAGGATGAGTTCGTTGGCAAGCATTTTTTGAGCACACTAAATTGGTCAAATGCCAATAAATATGTTTAAAAATCACTAAAAATGGCTAAAAACGGCTAAAAATCATCAAATTTATTTCTTTTAGTAGAATTTTGCTCAAATTAAGATATTTAATTATTAGATAGAGCAGGTATTCAAAAATTTATGTACAAAATTATTTTGAAAAATGTACTTGAATTTCATTAAAATGTGCTAAAAAATCGATAAAAATTTCAAAATAGCTAAAAATCCAAAACCTCTTTTTGAATTTCAGATTATTATTTAGTATACGTTTTTTGCCATAAAATTAATAGTTAATAATTTCCTTGCACTCAAAAGCTCACATTTCAAATCAATTTAACATTATCCAATACGATGATTTACGAAAATGCTCTCACACGACCATGCTGCATAACTGCATGACCCTCGGGTGCTGAACATCGGAAAAATATTGAAAAATTCCCAGATCGAAATTTCATCCCTAAATTGTCAATTTGAAATCTATCCCAAATGTGGGACACCGGGGTGAACAATCCTAGGATCAGGTCCCACTTTAGTGACTCCGTGGTGTCATGAACTTGTTTCTGATGTACACTCTTGCTGTACGTAGCACAGAACAAACAAAATTGTACTATAAGTAATACGAGCAAATATGAGCTTTGAGAGAAATTTTAAAAAGGAAAAAGAGAAGAATCGTTCAACACTTTTACACGCAAAGAAACTAAAACTAAAAAAAAAAATTATTATACTGTTATAAAGGTGTTATTATAAAATATTAGTATTAAAAGGTAATTAATTCTACGTTTATCCAGAAAAAGTTAGCCATTAACTACATGGAAATGTGTTGAAAAAATATTGTTGGAAAACGTAGAATTCCATGTAAAAACGAGTGCGTTTTGGAGATTCACTACAACGAAGTCTTGAATTTGGGACCATTACAACTGAATTCTACCACGTAGTCCCTAATACCTATGGGACTGACATTTTCATGCATTTCTACGGAAAGCTCATCAAGTTTTAGCATGGAACATGCTTTAGCCTTGAGCTAACTGCCTGAAAACGTAGCGCAGAAGTGTCACGAAATTTTTTCTTTCGATTTACACGTACAACCAAGCCGTTGCTGGAGGAATGAAACTTCTTTAGTTTTCACCGGACAAAAATCGTTCTCCACTCGTTGGAAAGCCCTCGATTTATCACTCATTTCTTTCGTACTTTTTCTTCTATTCATGTCGTAGTTTTCTATTCATTTATGTTATAAATGGATTTAGTAAACAATGCCGCTTGTTTTGTTGTCATTTGGTTGAGAAGTTAATTTTGGTTATAGTAATTGTAGACGCGCACCATAACGGAAAATTACCTACCTAGGTAATTCTTTCTAATTTCGATTCTATTTGTCGTATGAAGCTCCTGAAAAATTCGGTTTTCGTTACTTGGTCACTTCTGCCAGGCATGTTCTATGTTTCTTGACTTTTAGCCACGGGCTCTAAGTAATAACATCCGGGGGGTCTGCCCCCCTCCAGCGGGGTCGAAGGGCCGAGTTTTCATTTTCTATTATTTTTATACAAAATATGTACCTTGGAGATGAGATTTTTCTCGGGTTGACAATCGTTACCACACAGTTGCCACAGCACCTTAAAACCCAATTTATTAGCAAAAAAACTTACACCGGCGTTTGAGAATAATGCAACTTGGTGCTTATATTCGGTGGTGTTTAATCAACTTTTGAATTTTTTCGTTGAGTAGGGATACCCGTTTTGTGATAAGGACCCCGAATGTACTTTATTTTGGCACCACAAACGCTAAAATTGCCAGTATGACTTATGTCACAGATTCGGGAATCTGCACTGAAGTTCTAATTAACAATACCATTATCGTACTCATAATTAATACGTACAGGTATATAATCGTATCTTGCTGTTCAGCAAAATGTAATTGATTTTTTCCATTTGGGCTACTCGCCTGTACCACTTTAGCCTCCCTCAAAATTGTTTCCTTTACTTTTCAAGCGTGGATTCTAAAAAATCTAATTGGAAAACTAAATAAAAACGTCTGTCGAATTGGGAAGGCGGTATAGCTTCCTCATAAGTTGTTAAATGGACGTATAGAAGGAGTTGAAGAACAAAGTACGAGTTTAAATGATTGATAAGTCAACGTTATAAGAAATTAACGTTTGCGCGTGTGCACAGACTACTTAACATAACTCTAACGGCAATGAAACTTATAGAGGAACCTCTAGGAGCTAAACTGCACAATCCTTGAAAATGTCTTAGAAATCGGTTCATTAGACTTGGAGTTTTGTGTGTATCGAGCATTATATTTATTCATTGATTTAATGTATTTGAACATGTATGTTCCTTACATTCGAGTATGCTTTACAAAAAATACATAATTGAAACAGTTGTAGTGTAAACATCACTAACGCAGTGTTTTCAATACCCAGTTGAATCGACTATAAGATTACAAAATTTAAAAATTGATCGTGGTGTCCAGTTACATGATTTACTCACAATTAATGATAATCTATTCAGTATTACAGCGTTGGTAGAAATTTCAAATATTTTATAAATTAAAAATTAATATAACATTCATTATTAATTCAGCTTATTCCCTTCACCTTATAAATATTGGAAACAACAATAAAATATAACAAACAATGACCCCATGAGCGAATTTTTGAAGAAATCTTCGACATTTCAGTCGCTTTTGATCGTGTAGAGAAATTTTAGTTTATGATTTTGATGGACAAACATGGAATCAAATTATTAAATAATTAGGAGGTACTCATACTTTATTATTATTAAACTAATCTTGTAGATTTAAAGACAAATGTAGGTAAATATTCATAGATTTCGATGTCCAATGTGGTCAGTATTGAAGGCAGTTGAAATCTTAACAGTATCCTATCATAACATCATCAAATCTTGACATGAAATAAAATACCGATTTTTACAACTAGCGAACGGCATTATTTCGATTTTTGACTGATTTTTCAACTTTGAAATTTTTGAAAACTTGATACATATTCTTATAGGAAATTTTACGTTGATTCCGAATATACCACATGTTAGTATGCTGAAAAAATTATTTCGCACAACAAATCGCAAAAAACAGGCTATTTTGAAATTTTTGACTACATTTTTGAAAATTTCAACCCGAAGATGTAATCCGATCATGCTGGCCAACGAACTTGAACTTTCGTTTTGTGTCCTTAACATTTTAAAATTTGTTTGAAGTTTCTAGCACAAATCTACGGACAGTTATCGTCTGGAATGACACATACATATATACATACATACATATATACATACATACATATATACATACATACATACATACATAAAAAAATGCGTTAAACTTCAGAATATGATTCAGAATAGCCTGAAATGGATTTCTGCATAAATTTTTTTCAAAAATTCACATTGTACAAATTTTGAGGCGAGAGCAATAGCTTAATTTTCTTCAAAAATTCGCTAAAACACCTAACACCTTCCTGCTCATCCCAAAGCTCTCTAATTTACTCCATAACAGTCCTTGATTAATACTGTCAAAGGCTCGACATAGATCAACCAAAATTGTGAATAAATTTCTACCTTTAAATAAACACATTTGAGCCATAAAATTTAGAACAAATATATTGTCAGCGCATGACCTTCCACTTTGTAAGCCCGATTATGATTCTGGAATTAACTTAAATTCTTCCGCACATCTATTAATTCTTTCAATTAACACCCCTGTAAACAGCTTAAGTGAAGAATTAGCCAGCGTGATCACCCTATAACAGTACGGATCAAACACATCCCCCTTTTTGAAAATCTTTACGGCTATAAGTGACACTCAATGTTCTGGAAGCCTACCACTAAGAAACGCTTTGTTGAATAGCTCAGTTAAGTACTCCACACAGTTGTCCGGTAGATTTTTGAAAAATTCGTATCCAAGTCCGTCCATCCCGAGCGATTTCCCATTTTTTACTTCTTTTAATACTTGTCGAATCTCAGAGATCTGTATGTCATCATCCAAAATTGGATGAGTGTTATTCGTTACAATGTTGAACCTTTCAATATTCGGTGTATACAAATCAGAAAAAAAAAGGAAAACGATTCCTCCCCAGAGATAGGACAGGCCGGTTTACATTGATGTTTTTTAAATTTATTGAATGCTGCCCAGAAAAGACTCGAGTTTTTGACATTAGCCAAGTCTTCCAACAAACGTTTGTCATAATTATTTTGCCTAATTTTTTTTAGTAGTGTTATACAAACTCTTCGATGTAAACAGTCAGAAAGATAAGACTCAGTAAATTTCTCTTTTCTGGCCATTTTCAAGGACTTTAGCATAAATCTTCTGGAATTATGGCGTGTTTCATCAAACCACGGAGATGATTCGTAGCATTTGGAAATGGTGGATCATAAACTGTAAACTTCTTACTCATTCCTAGTTCATTTGAAACCTTCTTAATTTGATCAATTTTTTATAGCCCTTATCGATATACATCACATCGTGTGGTTTAGCACAAAATTGCTCAAGAGTGTGTATCGAACAATTTTAGTTTTGTGCATGCGCTATTGTTATTACTCAACCAATCGTGATATAATTCATAGGGAATATTCCTAGAACATATCTATCCACTCGCCGTTCGAACGAAATCGGACCAAGGATGATATGAAATCGACGTTATAATAAATTAATATTAGCGCATGCGCACATACGCTATTCATGTGACGGCAATGAAAGTTATAGGGGACCGTCTACAAGTTATCCCGAAAAATCTCTGAAAATTTCATCAAAATCGTTCCAATAGACTCAGAGATTTGCTTGTGGCAATTAATATTAGTTTCGCGCATGCGCAATGGTTATGTCTCTACGATTGCGATATAATTTAGAGGGCATTTTTCTAGGATATGTACCCAATTATTTACCGAGTTTCAACGAAATCGGACCAACTGATAATAAAAAAGCGACGCCATGAGAAATTCACGTTTGCGCATGCGCATACGCTAATTTAGATTCGACGTCATTGAAAATTATCGGGGACCGTCAAGGAACTGACCTGCACAATTTCTGAAAATGTCATCGGATTGGAACTAGGTGTATTTTTGGGCGTGACAAGAATTTACCACAGACAGACAGACACGGTACCCGGCTGTGAATAGCAAAGCGACTATGAGCGATTATGACTGCCTACATAAATATATATTCCAGCGATTTGCGTTGAAGGAATTTCTAATCACAAAATAATTCACCTTTGTCCTGAGGAGGGTGTTTCACCTACTTCCAAGGAGGGATCGAATAGTGGTCAACCGTGTGGTCACTGGCCTTACCCGTCTTACTCACAGACACCTGCTTAGTGCAGAAGCTCGAGATGTTGTGTGTGGGAGGTGTGGGGGTGATCTGTCAATCCGCCACTTTCTGGAGGACTGCCCAGCGTTTGTGGACCTCCGAGTCCAGCATCGGCCCCCTCAGTGGGTTGACGTTTTATCAGGACTAGGCAAGGTCCGATCCCTGTTGTTGTACCTGAGAGCTGCTGAGCTCTACTACGAACTGTGATATATTTATATACATCTAGTCGTAGTTTTATTTCACTTTGCTGATTGTATATAGTAGCTTGTATATAGTTATTAGCCTATTTTACATCTAGTCTTAGTTGTATTACTTTATTTTTGGGTTTTTTTTTTAACCACTTTGGGGGCTGAACAGTGGTCATAACTGTACCCCTCATTTTTTCCCCATGGCTCCCCTTAGAATCGTGCTACTTCCAGTGTCCCTTTGGACACCTTGTTCAATGCCACTAATGACCCTTCTGGTTGAGGTGCGGCTTAAACCTTAAAAAAAAAAAAAAAACCATTGTGTAATAATTTGCAGCTTATTCATTTCAAGTAAACAACCACAGGAAAAGCTAGCGCGAGTAGCTTTCTATCTTGCCACTTATCAGTGCTGTCGATCCTATTTGCTAATGGATTTTTAGATGTTTGAGAGTTGCGAACACCAATTTAGCCATTTCAAACGGAGACGAACAATAAATTTGGTACTTAGTCCTATGAAAGCTATTGAAGCCAATTTTTAGAACTTGGTAAGACAAACATGTACGGAATAGTCGTTATTAATGAATATTAGGTAAAACATATTAATTATATTCAAGTTAACAGATACATAGTACTTGTAAGCTACCCACTTCACGGCTGGCAGTCATTTTGATTCAGTAATAGATGTCTAGTATTCAAACCTACCTATAAGATCCACACCAATCAGAAAATGTATAATAATACGGTACTTTTATATTATGCAAACATAATATACATAAGCCATATTAAACTTAATATGCAACTGACTATCACCAACATTTTCTTTTTGAATAAGAAATTTATGTTTTATCTTAAGTTTATAAGTTATATAGGTAACTAATAATGCATTATTGTTCCAATTTTATAATAATATTAAAAATAAAACAAAACATAATCCATAAATATAAGATTATAATATATAATTATATAGCCACCCCACTTAGATATACAATTAATAAAATAATTGTAGTAGAATAGAATAATTGTAGTTTCTCGTCATCTAGAAACTCATTGAGAAACCAGTGAGCTACCCAATAAAGCAATAATAAACCTTTCTGTACTAATGTACGATTTCAGCATTTTTCATAATGGTATAGACCGGAGCTTAGCGAAGAGAAGTCAAAGGCAAGTCAATGAAATGAAAACCTACCTGTACAAATATTTCAAATGACATCTGTGCCAAAAATCATTTGCTGGTGAGGATTTTACGACACACTTACAACGATACCAAATTTATTTAACTGATAAGACAGATCCGGTTTCGTAAATAAAAATGGATCGTACATCCCATAAATATAATTGAAACACCTCAATAATAACAATATAGCTAGTTATGAATTATTGTTTTGTCGTCTTCCGCAGTTTTGTTTTTGCTTCCTCACTACCGAAGCAGGGTGGCCACCTCATGGTGATCCATTTCGTACCAGTCCCTTACTAATTACCGTACATTCTCGTACATCAATCCTTAAAACTTGACATGAAATTGGTATGGTGAAAAATTTCTCCTCACTGAAAGTGCTACAATTTCAGAACAATGTAACGTAATATTACACGATAACTTGAGAAAATTCGCCCATACTACCATCTTAAATAACTTTTACATACTGGATCAAAAATTGGAGTTGAGAGCAATTATGGAAAATCCCTTCAAGTTCATACAATAAAAATGTTTGAGCCTCTGTGCTTTTGCCTCATTAGATAATTGATTGTTAACGTTGATAAACCAGCCACCATTGCGTGATATCATCATTTGATTGATACTTGAAGTTGCAATAATCTTACGGACAAAAAACTCCCAGATTTAGGGTTTTCCGATAGAACCATCTTAACATTTATTATTAATTTTGCTGTTTTGTGTTTGAAATTTAGTTGTTATATTAATGGCCCTAGTGAGTGAATTTAGTGAAAGTTCTTTGTGCTTTTCCAACACCTACGCACTTTTCTCCGCTGATGGATTGGTCAACACTGATCACTGATAACGCAATGCCCCCACAGTTGCTACCATCTTGTCACTATGTTTCTTTTCTAACTTCCCTATTTGACGCTCCGCTAACACCTTTTCATCTTGAATATACCTTTATATAAATTAATATTGACATTTTATGTCTTTACTATGGCACATAACTCAAAAAGTGTGACGAAGAAAGCGTTATGAAAAATTTCTGATGATTTCCGCTTACAACCGAGTCGTTGCTAGGGAAATGGTACTTCGTCGTTTTTCATCCCACAAAATTCGTTGACCATTCGTTCGAAAGCTCTCGATTTATCCAACCATATTATGTTAACTACTGTGAAGTTCGTGGCCAACAAGCCATTATTATGAGCATGGTTATTTGAATAATTGTTTACACTCAGGGGATCATTCTCAATAATTGATACTGTGAACATGATTGCAACCGCTTGTTAATTTCTGATGATTTCATTGAGCTGGTGTTTCGATGATTTGATTCATAGCAGGTGATCCGAATATTGCGAGAACGGTTTGATTTGTGAAGTGGTGGTTGAATCATTTTAATAGGTAATTTCTATACTTTACACTCTAGGAAGCTGTAATTTCGTTTGTAGCCTCTTTAGGACATTACTTGACGATGCCCAGGGTCCGGATCAGCTGAGTGGCTCTTAGAGCTTGCATACGAGTCTGCAACACATACGAGTCTGCAACTAAAGACATAAAATGTCCCAATGTGTTGCAGACTCGTATGCAAGCGTTTCTGATGATTATCGAATACAACCTTATCGTCTTTGGTTTGGTTGCGGTTCAACTGTAAATTTAAATTCCGGGCTTCGTTCTAAATTCAATGAACGGTTAATTTTAATATGATAGTTTATAATATATTTTTGTTACCAAAGAGCCTCATCATGATTTTGCTACGTGAAATTTGCATCCCCGAAGTCCCACCGGCTGCAGAGGATAGTGAGGTGGGGACAGTTCAGCTCGACAGACTCGTCACGAACAGAACCAAAGCTTTTTTTCATAATCTTGAACATTATCTGATCGATTCTGTTCGCATTATGATATGATATGATCGCAACCCCCCCCCCCCCCCTCCCCCCTTTGGGTAGTCCAAATCCAATTTTTGGAATTATTTTTTTTTTTTGTGTGCTTAAAACATAGTATTAGGCACTTGAAAAACACTCTCCAAGTTTCATTTCGATATCTCAAAAATTGTGGAGAGAGTTACTTTCCATATCATCATAAAAGGGCCTAAGAATACGATTTCCAGCGCTTAACTCGCATATAACTCAAAATCCCGTCATTATTATTATTATTATTGGGGGGTGAATGGAGTTGTTTCTTATGTCGTGAACAATCATAAAAAGTGCGGGGTCCTTTTATTACTAATTAGGGACCTACTATAAATGACCATCTATAAATCTTCCCCCAAATTATTAGATGGGTTTTCATCTAGGCCGACCTAATTTCTACCTTTCTACTGAAATATTAGTGAAAGACTATAAACTTGCATGTTGTTATTATGAATTTATTACTGGTGATTACGATGAAATTGATCATAAAATGTTGACAAACGGTTATTGGTAACGGATAAACTTGATTACTGTAATTAAATAGTGTTTTACCTATCGGGTATAATGAGATTACTTCGTAGACAATTGCATTCAAAAGTTTCTGATAAAGCAAAATATTAAATTACTTATCAAAATCAAACGGGTAATATTTCGCTCCTAGTAATGAAATACAAGCGACTATCTCTGTTCTATACTATCTAACAGTTATCAAATCTTGTTATCGCTTGTCGTGGGTATCAATTACGCCCAACTCTTTTCATAGGTCATTGTTGAAAATTGCTTTAGCACCGACTGTATACTAATACTAAATACAAATACAAATTGAAATTACCACCCGTATTGCAGAATTGATGAAAATGGCTAACAGTATTTCCAATCCATAACACCAGTGCTGAATTATACATCGTAGGTTGACGTTTTAAATTCTCAAGTTAAAAATGACTTTTAAGAAAAAATAATGCTTTAGCTAAAAAAATAATAAAAATAAAATAAGTAAATAAATAAAAACGATAACAAAAACCTTCAAAACCAAAATTTGTATACAAATTTTACGTTTTACACCGTCTTTAACAGATTTAGTTAGTTTCTATATGCGTCTGCTAATCCTTGTAACGGGAAACACTATTTAACTTACAGACTGGTCCTGATCAGATTTCCAGTACTTGAGCGGGTCGTGCCCTAGATGGTGCCCTCCCATTACTAATATCATCGTTTTCAAATATTAGGCATGTAGGTGTAGATGTATAGGAAAACTCTCAGGGTGGGGTTATTTTAGGCCCCAAGCACGGAAGCCTGGAAGCTTATTGTACTTTCTGAGAGTTTTGCGTTTAATCAAAGAGATTCAGCCCTCTGGTGAGGGATGTGAGTCCTTTGATTAATTGTTCGCTTCGAATAGACATCATTGGGGGTTGTGCCCCAAAGAGTTCAAACCTGCGATAGGTGAGTGCAGGGCACTCGAAGATTATGTGGGATACTGTTTCACCGGTCTCCTCGCATAGTCTGCACAGGGATGAGTTTTGTGTAAGCCGTATGCGGTGTAGGTGGAAACGTAGGGGTGCAAAGCCGGTTATAAGGCCGACTATTGTTTTAAGTTCCCTGGGGTTTTTCCTGAGAAGTCCCTTAGTAAGTTTGGTGTTGGCTTCGGCCACCATGAGCTTTGAGCTTGCTGTGGACATGTCCCTCAATATTGGACCATCTTCTTGTGGTCTGTTGGTCAACCCACATGTTAATGATCCTTCTGAAGGTAGTTTTTAGTAGGCCAACTGCTGGAAAATATTAGGCATGAAAAAACTAGAAATTCATGCACAGTATTCCCAGTTTCCTAAAATAAGATTATGATTACAATTATTTATTGTTCTAACCTGTTAGGGCAATCATGGTTCTAACTTGAAAAAACTTTTCGGACGACTCCAACGATTTCAATAAACCTTCCGTGAGTTACCCCTCATATGGATATGATTGAATATATTAATCCCTACTCCATGCTCTATTTATATTTTGCTACAGCGCCCTTAACACCAATACCAACCTTTGAAGTTTAGAAAGTAGTGTGTAGCCTGGCACCACTTAGCCTTACTCATAAATATCCGTTTTATAAAGAACAGTTTTATCGTCTCTGAATATATTGTGCACCAATATGTGAATCGTTGGAGTCATTGAAAATAATAGTGCAAGTTCATATGATGTAGTCTCACGGGCGCCACCCGAAAACTGCCAACTAATCCTTTCCAAAAGCGCCGGTAGTTTGAACTAAACAATGGTGGAAACTCTACCAAAAGCGCCGGCGGTTATTATGGTAGTGATGGAGACAAAGCGAGTAGGAATGAGGACAAATAAATCAGAATGATGTGTATAGTTTGGTGGTCTGGATGCTCGCAAGCTCGCATCTCAAACATAAAACACACACCTATGGTTTTTTTCTTCACGGATTCTGTCTCGGAATGGTCTGAAACGGTATACGGTGGTATACGGTTATTTTTCTACTCATGCTTGGGTTTTCCCCAACGCCCCCGGATTAATTCCAATAGGTTGTCGCTCTAATTAACGAAGCCTTGCCTATAAAACATAGCTTCAGAGGAACGACCTAAAAACATGATAACTTCCGATTGTAAGAAAGTCAGGACTAATAATGGAGGATGAGCGAAATAAGCAAGGGCGCTTCAGTCCCACAAGAGCTGGCGCATTTGTCCCTAATCCAGTCGTAAAACCAGCGCTTCTGTCTGGCACTGTGTTTCGATTTGTAGGATACTTATGACTTGGTTCTCATGACCTAAGAATGATTCAAGTATAGCAGCGCAAGGAATGTTAGCATTCACAAAAATTGTGTCATGATACGCCTCATAGTAGGTACCTATTTGGTGAGTAACTTGAGTTATACACTTCAATTAATCAACAGGAATCGCGACTAGTTGTAATGATAGTTTGTTGGATCTACGTGATTTGTTTCATCAGGGGTATTATAAGAGTGGAGAGATAATATTGAAAACTGCTCTGAATTCGATGACTCATTCAAATTATAGTAATCGTGATATGATGGGGGGATGTTCAAATTAATCAACCGAAATCGCTCGTACTTGTAATGATAGTTGTAGAAACGTTGAGATCTGTTATATTTGGTGTAATAAGATCAGAGGGAAACATTGGAAGCTCATCTGTGTGCGATGATTGGATCAAATTATTGAGCCCAATGGTTGGAGCCACTTTCGTGACTGAACGACGGATTCACTCGTTTTCATAGGTTTCACATAGAAACCATATTGGTAAGTAATGCTTGTGACGAGTACCTAATGGGCGGCCCACTTGGTATTTTCTCCTGGTTGAGTGATCCCACAGAACCACCGACCAATGGAATAAACACAGAAAATCACAGAAGCACACAGAACGGCAATGTAATAAACACAGAAAAGAGTAGTAAGCGGCATCCACCTCAACTGCCCGTTGATGGAGCGTCGCCAACCCTAACGCTTTATAGTATCCACGGCAGCCATCCTCCTGTATAGTAACAGCTTAGCCCGGGCATTTCACATTTATTACAATTTTATTACTCCGCAATTTATATCATTAGGTTTCCAAAATCGATTAATTGATGTGCATTCTGGATAGTAAGGATTAATAAATTCGGGCTATTGATTACTAATTATAATCGGCCCTTCCCAAAGTCCATTTTGAAGCGCAGAATATAATTTAGAATGTGTTTTACCCAGCTTTTCGAAGATAAGGGGATATTACAGCCGTCGGCACGCCGGCACTTGGAGGTGGGAATGCATTTTCTTTGCGTTTCAGAGGGTACAGAGAACACGATTAAAATAGTAATTTATTTTCAGATTTCTTTATACATATGTATATTGGTGGTTTTCTTGAGGATCAGTCATAAGTCATGTGATTTGCCAAATTTTCGGTAAAGTTTATTACCATTCTCAAGGTATGGAGTAGTATATATATATATATATATATATATATATATATATATATATATATATATATATATATATATATATATATATATATATATATATATATATATATATATATATATATATATATATATATATATATATATATATATATATATAGGACAAGGCGTTAAACTCTAGGATTCGTTTCAGAATTCCTAAAAACGGATTTCAATGGAGAAATTTTTCAAAAATTTTTATTTTTAAAATTTCCCAGCCATTGCAGTAGCTTCCGTTTTCTACGAATATTCGCTAAATATATATATATAATGAATGTTCTGCTCTAGGACGATGAAATAAAGACGTAATTGCGTTTCTCTGTAAAAACGAAAGTTTTATTATCAATAAGTAATTAAAACTCTTGAACCATTATTATTATCAATACGTAATTAAAACTCTTAAACCATTATTATTATCAATACGAAATTAAAACTCTTAAACCATTATTATTATCGGCTTACGAAAAATTCACTCACCTGTAAAAACGAAACAAACAACATTTGAAGCCTTTATCTCAGGGTTCTTCAAATCCTTTGGAAACACCGTTATAATTTAACAAAAATAAATTTATCAAACTTTGATAACAGTGATTGAAGTCCCAGCTATAATCCATGAATTAAATTACGTTGTAGGCTTGTTCTATTGTGATACAAATACGAACTGAACATAAGTGCTCGTATTTGTATGAGGTAGTTTTCTTTACATAAATATATATATATATATATATATATATATATATATATATATATATATATATATTTATTTATTTATTTATGGACAAAATGTTGCGCTCACTACTCCTCCGAAACCGCTGGTCCGATTCGGACCAAATTTTGATATGATGTATTACGATGTCGGAACTTTTGCCTCGCTGACTTCATTTCCGTCTGGGGGATGAAGCACTTGGGGCTCGGAATGGTTGAGTACTGTGATTACATCTCTAAACGATAGATGAGTCGTAGCTCATAGATTATCATAACAGTCTCGAGAAACGAAGGTCGTGGGTTCAAATCCTGTTACATGGACCTATATTTTTTTGTTGCTCGCACAATTCCCGAAATATACTTCTAAAACGTCGTTCTGACCTACATGTCCACTAATCTGCATTTTTACTAAGGGATTTACTACTTGATGTTATGTCTTTTTGAGATGCGAGCTTGCGAGCATCCAGACCACCAAACTATACACATCATTCTGATCTACATGCCCAACTAATCTTCATTTTTACTAAGGGATTGACTGGTACACAATCTCCTCACCAATAAATCTTTTTTTTCTTCGCATATGGATAAATCCGTAGAGTTGCCGGTCGGAGCGATGCCGTAGTGTTGGCAACCGTTGGCTGCTCTTGTGAAGCGAATGCCGATCGTTCCCGAGTGCTCACGAAAGGAGCCGACCGCCCTCAAGTGCTTCATCCCACAGACGGAAGTGCTGACTTTGGTGAGGATCAGCTGACCATGAGCCGTAATACCAGGCATTATGATGGATCTTGTTCAAATCTCTCCTATTCTCCGTAAGACTACGATATTTTATAGGGAGCCTCTCTGGGACATCAAGAGAAGAGCAAAGTGAGGATCGCCATCCTGATCAGCTGAGTGAGCTAACATTTCTCCTGTTCGCCTTAGGACATTGAAAATTGATAGGAAGCCTCTCTGGGATAACAAGAGACGGATGACTTTACGGGCTCCATCCTGATTAGCTGAGTGAGCTAGAAATTATGTCTTCTGTTTGATTACAAACGAAATTCGATAGGGAGCCTGTCTAGGACATCAAGGGACGAATGAAATGACGGGCTCCACCCTGAGCTCCAGCTGTCCGATTCACGTGGCGTTTTTTGCAACTTGCTCCGCTAACCAGCGGCACGTAAAAAGGAAAGCATTTTGTAAACAAATTTTCGAGTGATTAGGTCAAAATTACTATTAACCACGGCTCACCTAACGACAAATAATCACCAAAATTTGTTCATTAAAACTTGACATTCGCGTTTGTAGCTTTACTTTCCACCTACTAATATTTTAACTATCTCTATTCAAAAAGTTGGTTCTGCTAGGCAAACTACGTTTTTTTTTTTTTTTTTTTTTTTTCTCTCATCCAATTGGTAGTTAACATTTTATTTGCACTAAATGTGCTCAAATTTCAAGACTATTCAATAATGTTACGGTATTACGCAAATTCGCTCATACGATCGTGCTGCATGACTGGAACCTTTTTTCTACTCGGTAATTATCACGAATTTGTTGTGACAATATCCCTCTTTTTTGCCACGGTCATGAGTTGAATCATGTCGAGATCATCTCTTATTTTCTGCTCGGAGGAAATTGGAAATTAGTGCTGGTGGGAGATCGTGCCGCTTCAGTGCATTTCTTATGGGAAGGTCGGCAATTCTGAGTCTATCGGCAAGAGTCATCGAACCCCCATGCGACTGTAGGCCTTTGTAACGTAGGTACGGAGCTAACCTGCAAAATCCCGGAAAACTGCATCAAAATCGGGCTAAAACTTGTAAGTAAGTAGTAAGTAAGAGGTAAAACTAGATCAGTTTTGGGGGTGACAGGGAATAGGAAAAAACACGGACAAACATACGTTAACGAAACCAAAATTATCTCCAGGCTCTGAAACCCAAATCGATTCAATGCCTCATGAATAATAATTATTAGTAGGTACTCTTATTTTCCACAGTAATGCGTATTAGTGAATTCCATATCTGATCATTAAAATCGAATACACTTTATTCAAAATCTACCATTTTGAAAAAAATTCTTCAATTCATCCCTTTGTCCGAGGGGAGGATTCAATAATAGCGGGCTGGGTGGGGGCGGGGGTGTGTTTCGAAACCGGGCTCTGCTAACATGTGACAATGGGGTGATGGATATGAAGTACCGTCGACTGGGGTGATATGAAACAAAATTTCTAGTTTTTTTCACAAAAACATCCCCCCTAATGTTGCCTGATTCATCCCTCCTTCAAAATTTAGGTTCTCAGACATTTGAACAATCAAATCATTTAAAACTTTTGTAATGAAGAAAGGTTCATATCACTCCGTGTGTTGGGGTGATATGAATTGCCCATTTCATTTCAATTAAAAGTTCATTTAACCCCTTGTATGGGGCGACGTTCCATGTTTTTAAACTAGATCTCTGTTTTTGGGATCTTGTTGTTGCTTAATTGGCTAGTTTTCAAGGATTCTGAAGACGTTTTCATTTGAAAAAGGTTTTTTTTTCTTTTTTCACGTACACAGCCAACTAATTCTCCCTATAACCAGCTGACTGGCTTCCCCAAATACCCACTCTTTCGTGAGGCACTCTGAAACAGATGAATAAGATTCCCTATTCAGCCACTAGAGTGGGTTGGGAATGGCGTGGGTAGCCTGGTTGTAAAAGAATGAAGTTTTTTGTTGTATTGCACCCGAGCATCCGGTCCAGTAAGTCGTCGATATAATATGTGCAAGGCATGTTGATTTTCAAGTGGTTCACTTCTCCACTTGAAAACACAAGAAAGAGTTACGACCTACTACAAGGTTGTCACAAAAAATTAAAATAATACAATTAAATTATGACTACTTTTGTAATAAATAAAAACTATGATTTAAGAAATTACTTTCACCGTTTGGTTGTATCTCATCCCACCAATCACCACTCACGAAAACAGCTGTTTCTCGTTACTCACATTTTTTATATAATCTGCCCATACCCCACTTCAAATAAAAATAACCTAACTGAAATCGAGCAATCATTCACCTACAACAGATAGCCTCCCTTCGCAAAATTCCACCAGAGAGCGCTTAGGTCGTATAAAGTGGCATTACCTCCTGTGGGATCAATTTCACCCTGAAGAGTCATATCACCCCGGTCGACGGTAGTTCCTCCTTCTGATGTAATCCTCAGCCGGAGCTCCTCCTTGTTCGAAGGTGGCCTCCGGGGCAAAGTCCGTCACCCTAACTACCTGGGCGTTCTCCTTACCTACACCTCCTGGGCATTACTCACCATAGGTACCGCCCCGTTGCACTGGATACCTTTCGCGATCTGGTTGGGGGGTCACCGTCGAGTTAATATGCGTGGTCCCCCGAATATAGTAAATAGTAAATCAAGGTGTTGTGTAATATGTCAAATTCATTCATTTAGGAAACAAGAAAATGATACTTAAGGTATCTAATTTATGTTTGCGCATGTTCAGAATGAAGAAGTGATTTGAGAAGTATGAAATTGGTAGGGGACCATTTACAGAACAATGGCTTTATGTATTGAATATAACAATGTTTTATTTTCTTTTTATGTAAGATGGTAAGGCCGATAAATTATAGAGTAAGTAAAATTTAGAGCATCGAAATGCAGCAACTAAGGTGAAGGGAGTTGGGAAGTAGCGATACTTACTACTGTTTTTGGATGTTCACCGTTATTTGGCGTATAACTACCATAGGTACTGTTCATCCAAGCAATCGGCAACGATTGCTATTCTGAAAGTAGATGAAATTTCTGACAATTTGAGCTTAAGTACAGCTCTGAAGGCGGTTGTTTCAAAATAAGAATCACAATGTGACTCACAAGTACAATTTTTATAATGTACAATGCACGATTCGCTTTGGAAAATGTGGAATTTTGTTTAGAATGTGTGAGTATGTTGGTTACAATATGGAACCAAACCAACTCAAACAAAATACGAAAGCCAAAATTTCACAGAATCTCGCAGGCTCTCGAAAATCATGTTATAATTCCTTATGCATCTTGACGATTTCCGTCTCTTGGGATGCTATTCTTGAATCCAGATAGCTCTCCTTTCATACATTTACTTGGCAGTTACCTATCTAGTTTATTATTGATAAGTAAAAATCGGTTACCTTTTTACCTGAAGAGACATTGATCTTCATTATGGCTTATTGGATTCGAAGGTTCATGAAGTTGAGATTCTATGTGTTCGTACCGACCTGCCGCAATGAGTTATCATTTGAATAAATTCACGAGACTACTAACGTCAGCAAAACATCAGATTTCTGTTATCTACGTCTTGTAGAATCACGAACGCACGTATTATCTGATAATCTCTTATTTTTACGAACCAATCGGTTGAGCATCGTAGTCGCATCCCTGATCCCAAGTGATAAGGAGTCGTCAGATAGTCACGCATTACTTCCACGTGAAGCGGGAAGTATGCCTAGTCGAATCCAACGCCGACGGTAAAACATGATTCCGCATTAGCAAATCCCAAACATCTGGTGCGAGGCTTCACACTACATTCCTTACTTGTATTCATTATAGATGGTGGATATTGCGATGACGGGTCGTATCTTGAAAAAATGACTAAAAGAGTGCTAAAACATCGTTTTTCAGTCGATTTTTCGGACTATTACCGTTTCTAGAATAATTTTCTGCGCATGAGGGGTATTGGATGATGATTATCATCCCTAAGAAGAGTAACTTCTGTGAATTTAATCGAAATCCATTCAGCTATTTTGAAGGAAAGGCCAAAAAGGTGCAAAAAAATGGCATTCTCAACTGTTTTTGAAGGTTATTTGCTAATTGCCACCCTCAGAGTATTTTCCCAGGTATGAGGGCTATGGGATATCATTCCTACCCAGAAGAAGAATAACTCTTGTAAATTTCATCCAAATCCCTTGCTCCATTTTGTTTTTTCACCTATTTTGATTTTTTAACCCCCTAATAATTATCATTTAAAGCTGATTTTTCCACAGTAGCTAGCTCTTAAATATAGAAACCCAACCCCAAAATTTGAGTTTTTTTAAATGTTGTACTACAATGTTAGAGCAAAAAACAGGCCACAAACGGGGTTTTCCCCCTCATACTTAGGTTGCCACCCCACACCCCTGTATCAATTTCAGTAGGGCGTCCCTCGTATAAAGTGCGAAGCCTTGCTTATATATGACCTAGCCTCAGAGGGACGTCCTTAAAACGAATTTAACGATTGGAGCCCAGCCTATTTGCATTAAATCTATTTCAAAGTAAGTAATGATATTGAGATTAATATTATCCGATCTTCGTTCATTATTGGTCTATTGTTTTCGATAATGAACCGTTGTGATTCTGGCATAATATTTAAAACTTCGAATTTTGAGGGTTGCTTAAGACATTTTATCATTTAATAATGATTAACAGGATATTTCCATTTTCCGACCGTCACGTCACGGTCACCAATTTATGATGATTTCCGCTAACAACATCCGAGTCGTTGCTAGGGAAATAGTACTTCTTCATTTTTCATCCCACAGATAGATTCCGGGCAGATTCCAAAATTGAAATGTCCATCCGCCGTTCGGGCCATAAGACCACTTGGGGTCTAGTTGGTCATAAAGTCTAGCCAGCACGAACGCTTCACACGCATCAATGCTATGAGCCAAAAAACGGGGTTTTCTCCCTCATACTTAGGTTGCCCTTCATATATAACAGAATCAATTTCAGTAGTGCGTCCCTCCTATAATGTGCGAAGCCTCGCTAATATTACCTAGCTTCAGAGGGACGTCCTTAAAACGAATTTATTAACGATTGGAGCCCAGCCTATTTGTCATAAATCTATTTCAAAGTGAGTAATGATATTGAGATCAGTATTATCCAATCTTCGTGCATTTTTGGTATATTGTTTTCTATAAAGAACCTTTGTAATTCTGTTCATAATTTAAAATGTCAACTTCGAATTTTGAGACATTTTATCATATAATAATGATTAACAGGATATTTCCATTTTCCGACCGTCACGTCACGGTCACCAATTTATGATGATTTCCGCTAACAACCGAGACGTTGCTAGGGAAATAGTACTTCGTCATTTTTCATCCCACAGATAGATTCCAGGCAGATTCCAAAACTGCAATGTCCATCCGCCGTTCGGGCCATAAAAGGCCTTTAACTTGATGAAGAAAATGTGTGAGAGAACACGGACGCCACTTGGGGTCTAGTTGGTCCTGAAGTCTAGCCAGCCCGATCGCTTCTCACCCATGAGCCAAAAATGGGCCAAAAAACTGGGTTTTTTCCTCATATTTAGTTTGCCCCGCATATCACTGAATCAATTTCAATAGGGCGTCCCTCCTATAATGTGCGAAGCCTTGCTAATATACGTAGCTTCAAAGGGACGTCCTTAAAACGAATTTGACGATTGGAGCCCAGCCTATTTGTCTTAAATCTATTTCAAAGTAAGTAATTATATTGAGATTATCATTATCCAATCTTCGTGCATTTTTGGTCTATTGTTTTCTATATGAATCTTAGTGATTCTGTTCATAATTTAAAACGTAAACTTCGTATTTTGAGGGTTGCGAAAGACATTTTTTTGATACGGTCGATCTTCGTAATCGACCAACCGACAAGGAGGTTTACGTTTTAAATTACCAACAGAATGTATAACCTAGGGTTTGTTTGAGGGTGAGAAATAGGCCAGCTTATCGTATTTGTCTATTATAGCTTAGAGCTTTCGCCGTAATTGCCTCGTCAGAGCTTATTGTTTAGGGGGTCGATGGTTAGGTACATTTCCATGGGGTACATAATTTTAGTAAGTAAATAGTTTCCAATACCGTAGTCTTAATGTAAGTATTTTTATTGCAATCAGTAGGGGGGATCGATCCTCTTGTTTTTGTTGTTCTACACCGGTGTTGGTACATTTTCATATTTTGTTGGGGGGGGGGGGGTTAATTTTACTGTTAAAATGAATATGCAAGCTGGGAAACTAATGAATGTATACCCTGGATCGTCAACACAGCTGCGAATCGAAGTGAGACGTCAGTGTGAACGTCAGCGGATTAATCTCTCAGTTGTTCTATTTGAACTGCCATTTGTCCCCCGTCATTTGAATCAAACTTTCCTAGCAGGACCTCTAAATCTATATAATTTCCTTACCTTATCGACCTTTTTTCTTAACATTTACTGTGAAGCGTAAAATTTCGGAGAACAATAAAGGTGAACCCTTTTGGAAAGCACGATGCGCCATGTCCTGATCATATTACATACGGGGTTTAATAATATAGACTAGTGATCTGCATAGAAGGGCTATCTAACTCAGAAATAATATACCTTTTTGTAAAAATTTGCTGCGTTTTTTTAATTAGCCTTTCTTATTGGGAAGCCCTTTCTGCCGCACCCTGTATTTGCATATAACTAAACCAATGCGAGGCATGACCCAACCTTCATTCTCAATATATGCGTTCAATCTTTGACACTAGAGCTGTTGTTCGGCTGATGAGCAATCTGGTTTATTTGCTAGTATGTTATAAACACAGCTGGCTAAGGTTATAAACACGAATAAGAAACAGAAGCGGGACGAGCCCGTTCATAAGCATTAACATCTACAACCAATGATGGCCCCCCTGCTGACGTCCGAAATAGGTAATACCCTTGAAAGCGAAATCTCTTATGCATGAGGGAGATGACAGGCCAAACATTCAGACGTTCAATTTTCTGCTCTCCATTCAAATCGGACGCAATTCAATTGATTTTTGGGATGTTCAATTCTAAAGATAGGTACCTCGTCATCTACTGTTATTTCGTAACCCTTCACATAATCTGCTGATGACGCTTATGAGGAAGATAAGTTTCATAGTTGATTTAATTTTGGTCCGAGTCTACCTATAGGTAGCAGAATCATTGTTTTCACTTTCAGGAGATAACAAATGTTTAGTTTCCAAAATCGAATTTCCACTTGTATTTTTCAGGCCATTCTGAATAACTTTGGTTCCGTGTCTGTCTGTCTGTGTATTTGTGTATGTCTGTCGTGTGTCCGCAAATCCTTATAACAAGCTTACTTTCCACAGTTTTCATCCAATTTGGATGAAATATTCAGGAAATGTGCGAGCTAGTGTGTAGACGGTACCCTATCAGTTACATCGTTCCTGACTCAAATTCACCCTGCGCATGCGCAAACATGAATTCTACTAAATATCATTTTCTCCCGCCCTAGTCGTCCGAATTCGCTCAGATTCGGATGATAGTTGGGGGATGAAGATTTGGTCGTCTAATATCAGTTTTCAACATGATTGTACCATTAATAACTACTGCGCATGTGCAAACGTCAATTCCATTGTGCTACATTTTCTCACGCCCTAGTCGTCCGATCTCACTCAAATTTGGGTGATGGAGGATGACAATTTGATCATCCCATATCAATTATTGTATTGTATAGGTAATGTTGACTTGTTTTGAAATTTGAGCTTTTTGAGTGCAACGAAATGGTTAACTAATAATTTTATGGCAAAAAATTAATCTAAATAATAATCTCCTAATCAATTAGAGGTTTTGAAATTTAAGCTTCCTGGCAGTTTTTATCGATTTTTTAGCACATTTTATTGAATTTTAAGTACATTTTTCAGTCCAATTTCGTACAACAATTTTGAATGTTCTATTTTATAGTTAATAAAATTTATTTGAGCAATATTCTACCAAAAGATATAAATTTAACGATTGTTAGCCATTTTTAATGATTTTTTTAGTACATTTTTTGAAATTTGACCAATTTAATGTGCTCAAAAAGTGCTTGCCAACAAACTCATCCTTTCGTTTGGAAAGCCTGATTTTTTGGTGCAAGAACGGAATTTTTATCTCAATCCTAAGGAGAGTTATCGTCTAGTGTAGAATGACACACACACACACACACACACACACACACACACACACACACACACACACACACACACACACACACACATATATATATATATATATATATATATATATATATATATACGAAAAAGCTGATTTCAATGAAGAAATGTTTCAAAAATTTTGAATTTTAAAATATTCCAAGCCATTGCAATAGCTTAATTTTCTACGAAAGTTCGCTAAAAACGGCTAAAAATCGTTGAATTTAAATTTTTTGGTAGAATATTGCTCAAATAAAGTTTATTAACCATAAAATATAACATTCAAAATTTATATTTAAAATTATGCTGAAAAATGTACTTAAAATTCATTAAAATATGCTAAAATATAGATTTAATTTGAAAATAAAGCTACAAATTCAAAACTTCTATTTGAATAGGAGATTATTATTTTGAATATGTTTTTTGCCATAAAATTAATAGTTTACAATTTCCTTGCACACAAAAAGCTCTAATTTCAAAACAACAACATGATACAATACGATAATTTACGAAAATTCGCTCATACGATCATGCTGCATGACTGGAACTTTTCGTTTCTTAATTGACCAATTGTGACGTTTCACGCTACATCTTGATTTAGTCTTTTTCGCTATGGAATTTGTAAAGACCATTTTAAACTTTTCAATGATCTATGTATTCATGTTTTTTAAACGAGGAAGCTATGTGCCACGCCCAACTGGCAGGTTTTTTTATATTTTACTGTTCAAGGTAATATAGTGCTTACCATCTATCTTATGAGCATCTTAATAATTGACCTATTGATTTCGGCATTAGCGTTTGGGTTGTTAGAGATAACATTGTGTTGACTACTATTCACGACTACCTATCGCTCAACTCTTGCTTGCAGTGTATTCTTTCGAGAGACAATGCTCTTCATGAATAGAAAGGATTTAGTTCATTAACAAGCCAGACATCATTTCAATTTGCAAAAGCCAGACGCTATGCTAATATAATCGATTTTCGGTTGCCTAAGTTCACCAATTTCGAAACATTAGGGATCAGGCGACCCATTAGTAACCTGTATTGATAAATTAGTGCATGCAACGTACGAGTTATCTTTTTATCAACACACTTGCATCAAAGTTCGCATAAACACATTCTTATGAAAAATCGTTAAACTCTAGGATTCGACTCAGAATGTCAAAAAACGGATTTAACCCTAGAAAGGTACCGCTATTTCATAGGCCTCCAAGGATAAACTTTGAGTAAATTTTACTCATTACTAGAAATTCTCATCTTATTGTCATCACCACCGGCTCTAAAATGGTAATTATGGCTCATCTTAGAATAACATAGGTAAATACTCCGATAAAATGCTATATTTCGATTGAAATCATCTCTTTATTTTACAAAAAACTATTGAAAATTCAAAAAAGTCTTAATTTTTCAGTATTTCCAATGAAAATATCAAAGCAAGTAGGTATGCCACAAATATCCTGAGATCTACTTAACAAATTATAAAGAATGGGGTGATCCCAATTTTTTGCGCTGTATTTGGTGCCATTCAAATAAAGTACATACTCATTTCCTTTAAGATCCAACTGTTGCCGTTTTTAACAGTCGATTCCATTATGGTTTGTAGATAAAGATTATTCATGATTTGCTCCGTGAAGGGCACTAGCTAACCGCGGATTCTGGAGATGAACTCAATCATGATATTGCGGTAGACTGATTATGTAGTTCTGCAGTCAGTTCTGGTGCCCCTGCGGTCGACTCTGCACGCTTTAGCAGCCTCGAATGCCTTCCCAAGGTCGAGTTTTCGGTTTTCCTTTCAATAATGATCTTCAGTAATTGGCAGATTCAGAAAAACGCCTGTCGAATGGATGAGCAGCTTAGCTTTCTCATTCCTCCTACTTATCTACTACTAACTGCCTACTATTTTCCACCTTCTCTGTATTTACTACCCACTATCCAACTAACCAGTGCGTTGCACGAAATAACCTAAAGATAGTACAAAATTCAAAAGTTCCAGTCGTGCAGCATGATCTAATGAGCGAATTTTTGTAGATTATACTATTACGTTCCTTTATTTTGAAATTTACCCACCTTGAAGGCAAAGAATAATTGTTAACTACCAATTTTATTTAGCTTGGGGTCTTTGAAAAAATTTTGTGATTTTTTGGTTTATTATTTCAAGTAATGAACCTTTGTAATCGACCTAGAAAAAAAAAACATCAACACGGCAGTGAATCTTTTTTTGTTGTTGTTGTTTATTATGGCACCATTCAGTGGTCATGGGTGCCGAATATTACAAGTAATTCAAATTAATTGGACATTAACTACAGTTTATAAAACAGTGATATTCTCTTGAGGTGGTCGAAAACTTCTTTCGAGTGAGTTGAGTTATTTCCCAGAAGTTCTTCTAGATTTTTTGGTAGCCCTGGTGAGATGTTGTTGAATACAGGACATTCCACTAGCAGGTGACGTATAGAAAGTTGGCATCCACAAGTAACGCAGTTTGGTGGTGGGATTCGATCTCTTGTCATAAGGTGAGAATGAGTGAGTCGTGAGTGTCCGATTCTGAGGCGAGTTAGGATAACTTCTTCCCTTCTGGAGTGAAAAACGGATCCGTCGACAAGTTTTCGAGTACGGCTAGATGATGACCAGGGGAAAACACTCTTCTTTATTTCCCAGAGTTTCTGGTGCTGCATGAGCTGCCAGTTCGTCTGCCAACTGTTCCAAATCGTCGATGTTATTAATGTCCTAAAATCAGAGCGTATATAGAGGAGGGATGATGGCGATTCTTCTGCTGCTGATTTTGCAGACTTGTCGGCTATTTCATTACCCATTATTCCAGAGTGTCCCGGAATCCAGCACATTATGACGGTTTTGCCACAGTCCTTGAAGTTCTTTATGCTGATTACCTAGTATGCTTGCAATCAATGGATGCGCTTCTACTCTTCTTTTAATTGCCTGTAATGCACTGAGTGATTCGGAACAAACCACAATTCTCTCTTCGGTTTAAGACATTAAACACAATGTTTTGTGAATTGCAAACAGTTCAGCAGTGAATATTGATGTGAGCTCCGGAATCGATATATGTAGCATTCCCTACTCCAGTAATTGTTTTAGAGCCGTCACAATAAGCGACAGAGTTGGGGGTTAATTTTTCAATGATCTCTTAGAATTTTGATGCGAATTCCGAATGAAGAGTTGTTGTTTTGAAATACCTATTTATTTAAAGCAAAACAAGGAGATGGGAGCGTCCATGGAGGGAACGGGAATGTGTGTTCAACGAAAAATTTAGGCAGCATTAAAGAGTGTATGTCTGAACAAATCATTTCTAAGGAAGTTCGTAAGTAGGGTGGTGAACCGGTTGGCTGAGGATCCAGACTCGTACCTATTATGAAGAGGGTGTTCAGCTAGTGGGAGTGAATCGTAACCGTAACCAGTAAAACATCAAAAATCGCCTTGAAAACTATGACAATTGTATCAGCTGATAATATAATTCAAATGGAATTCTGACTTCCCGAAATCGAGTTTATTATAACTTTTGTATCCTACTGGCCTTGTGAAGCGTAGTTAGGTAATCACCTTCTTCAATTACGTTAATTTATTAAATGATTCATTAGTAAATACTTATGAACTACTGTTAATTAAATAATTATTTTTTAAATCATTATTCCAACTACAGAAGGTCAATTACTTCCGAGTCTACCAAGGTCGGAACGTTTTAGCCATTTTATCCAAAATTTACTTCATGGTTTTGCAATTCCTTGAGTTTAACGCTTTTCGATGTGTGTATGTAGAGTTTGATCAACAAGTTCTGGTTCTTTTCAATTTGCGCGCTAACAGAGGGTCGTTGAAACTTCTCGGCGGTCTAAGCGTTACTCTTTCTGAATCACCAGGTTATTTTATATATCTGTAATATTCTCAGTTCTCGAGTTATTCTTATCAGGTTTGGAACCTCCGAGGCTAATTTCTTTCCTAATTGACCCAAGTTGCTGAAATTTAATGGAGCTCGTTCGTGACACCTCGAAAACAATTGCGAGGATCACTGACTAGCTGATGGGGCATCTGAGGCTAATTTCTTTCCTTTTCAACCTGCCGTTTTACTAAGTTTTGGGGGTGTAACCTTTCGGTGGGACTTATGAAAAAGCGTCAAACTCTAGGATTCGTTCAGAATGCAACAAAACGGATTTCGATTAAAGACATTTTTGAACATTTTAATTTTAAATTTTTTAGAGCCATTGCTATAGTTTCGCTTATTACAAAAATTCGCTAAAATGTCTCATTTGTGCAAATGTTCGTAACTGATAGGTACGCCTTTGTACGACTTTTAAAGATGAAACTATCATAATGTTTCCGAAATGTTAAAAATAATAGTTTCCCAAAATAAGATATGTTAAGGAAAAACAAGCATAAAACCTTATTGGGTCTACAGGTAGAAAAACCTGTAAATTATTACAGAAAGGTTTAGTATTTATGTATCTGTATTATAGAAGGCCCTTCTGCGTAGCCCCCAGTGATAACATCATTGAACAAAGCCTATCGGAGTACATCGATATCGGAACACTCCCGTTGATTGTGGATAAATTGTTGTTGAAATAGAATTGAGTACTTATTTTTGAATACGCAGTTTTTATAGGCTATGAAACTACTCACGCCATTATAATTTACTGTCGATGATTTATTTATAGGTGTCTCGTCCCGGAGTGCGAACATGCCAATGATACAACGTACAACAGCCCGTGGGTTAATCGAAGTATACCCTACGAAAACGGATACCCCGCCAAGTGAGTTTTCAATTTCAATTCATTTTAACGCATTATTTCAGATTGTATTACATATAAATACACTTTTAGTGATATCCGAAATAGATTTGTATACTTTCCTAGATAATATGGAGAGATTATGAAATAATTGACCTGACAAAAACTCTTTGGGAGTATTCAACATACAAAAGATCCAATTCGAGAGTTAGTTTCTGTTCACCTTTGCGAAAAAATCAGCTTTCATTATCTCCAGTACTAAGTAATTTAGTGAAATACGAATGAGTCAATCAATTAGAAATCGATCATTTAAAGAGTAACTAAGGATTTGATTTCAAAGATTTTTTCGATAAAAACCAACATCAGGTACTCTTCCAACTTAGGATGCAGGAATACGTAAAATAATTACAGATTCTGTTGTTACAAGCCTATGCGTATTTAATTTTTGAGTTTTTGGTGTTTTTGGGCGCATGAGGCGTTGCAGTGTGGTCATCGCTGTGTTCCTTGTGGCGGAGTGCAGCAACGGCTTGTACTGTGGAATATTAGGCACCCCCCCCCCCCCCCCCCCCCTACGATTTGTCCGTAGACTCCATATTGGAAATCCTTTTTAGAGATAGAAGGTGCAGCAACAGTTTCGACATCGATTGTCAGAGATCATGTCCTTTAGTTTATTATTATTCTAATTTTTCACTAAAACTTTATAAAGTTATAGCTAGAGGGATAATGATTTTATGCTTTTCGGTTTTTCTAGATGCCGTCGGTACGTCCCGACATCCGATCATGTTGGGGATGCATCGTGTAGTGATGAAGATTTTAATCATACCGTCACAGAAAGGTGTTCCAAGTTTGTGTTCGCCACGAAAGAAAACACAATTGCCAGAGAAGTGAGTATAAATAACTACTTTATGTTAGCTGGAAATGTGTCTTTCTGATAAAGAATAGATAAATAATAATAAATGAATAGGTACGCTAATAATTGGTTTTGCTGATAGAGAATTTAACTACTGCGTGATTTGATGGCGGAGTATTAGAAACAACGCCGATATTTCTGTTTATCATGGTTGAATATATTATATACAATATTATTGAATGAAGAGCTTCCATCAAAAAGTTCATAATAGCCACAAAATAGAAAAATCGAGAATTTTATAGCATTTTTCATTAAAGCCAACAGAAATTTTCGAAAAAAGGTGACAAGTCTCTTCATAATGTGGAAAATCGATATTTCCACTAGCTTTCTGCGTTTCAGAGCTTGCTATTAAATTTTGAAGTAGAAGTATTACGTCGGCCGCGAAGTATGCTTACATTAGGTATAGTCGGGTTTCGGTCCTAAGAAGAAGAAAATAATTACAAGAAAAAAAACACACGCAGTTAGCGTGAGCGGAACTAATAGCGTTTCCAGACCAAATTAAACTTTATCCAAACTGAATTACCTACTTGAACCTTTCCCAAACCAAATTAAACTTTTTCCAAATCAAATTAAACCTTTTTCAAACCTAATTAAACTTTTTCCTAACCAAATTAATTTTTTTTTTTTTTTTTTTTCCCCAGTCACTAAAAACTGTCAAAATGACCGGCATGAATATAAACTGACTTGAAATGTTGTGTTATAGACGTATGTAGACTTGAAAAAAAGAAAGAAAAAACCCTCGAATGACAAACTTGCATAATAAGGTAACTTTTCCCTAACAGTGAATTAAGGGTAGGTACCCGGAAAGTGCACCGTTTTCGGGATAGTTTATCGTTGATTTCCCTATCTCGAACCGAGATAATGCTTCTAACTTTCCGGGTACCCTTAATTCACTGTTAGGGAAAAGTTACCTTATTATGCAAGCTTGTCATTCGAGGGATTTTCGTAGAAAATGAAGCTATTGCAATGGCTCGGAAATTTTTAAAATCACAATTTTTGAAATTTTTCTTCATTAAAAATTAGTAATTTAAATTGTTAATAGTTGAAACTATTGATTCATTTATTCACTGTACATGCACATATTGTTCCATGTAGTTACTCTTCCTCGCACTTGCAGGAACAGCAACCTGCCTTCTCTTCTCTCTATTCCTTTTACAATTCCTAAACCCTTCTAATTGCAATTCACCCCTCTTCCTTCCAATTTTACAATTTTCATTTCATTTTGTTCCATCAGCTAAAAGACATTGACGAAAGCTTTCCAAAAAAGTTCAATATGAAAATTTCTCTTCTAGCAGGTCAAAATAATCGTAATAAAATGAACTACGGTTTTGATTGCATTTCTCTAGTTCGGCCTGCTCTGTCAAGAAAACAAAAGGAAGCCTTCCTGCCTCCTTCTAATTTCTCAATTTCCATTTTGTTCCATCAGATGAAAAATATTCACAATTAAAGCTTTCCTAAAAGGTTCAATATGAAAATTTTCCATTTTAACTGGTCGAAATAATCGTAATAAAATCAACTACTGATTTGATTATGTTATTTTAGTTCGGCCTCCTCTGTCAAGAAAATAAATGGAAGCTGGCGGCCGTTGGAACCATCAACAACATTGGTCAGTTCATCGGAATGACTATCATTGGAGTACTCTCTGACAAGTAAGTGGGAGACTCCATTCCAAATGTCAACCTCTCACACATGTATCTGTATATAAATATAAGTATGCAAATAATTTGGATCCTATTCAACTAAAGATGCAGATCTTTGGAGCGGGATCTCTCCGGGTGTGGTAGAGTATAATTACAACCAGAGGAACCACTCCGGTCAGCAGATTGAGCTCTGTGGCTATTTTATTTATTTATTTTTTTTTTTTCTCCTATTTAACTAAACATTCTGAACTTTGGAACCGACTCCCATTGTGTGTGGTAGTGTACAATGCAACTTGAATATTGACTCTAGTCCGCTGAGAAAGAAGCTATTTCGGTTACTACTCAACTATGTAAAGATGCAGATCTCTGGGTGTAGTAGAGTATAATTACAGTGAAACCTAGCTATAAGGAATCGTAAGGGGAAAGGATTTTTTTTTCTCCTTATACAGAGGAATGGTCAAGCAACATAGGAATAGTCAAACGATGATGTCACTCTCGTTGGACACAAAGAATCGTTGTGCTGTTGCTAATGCAGCGATAGCTTCCTTATAACCAGGTGCCTACTAGTGGAATTCATTATGTAGAGGTTCTCGGAACTTTGAAAGAAAATGCCATTATGAAACGATGGAATTGTAATTCGGAGTACGCAAATGTACACAGCGTCAAAATATATTGTGTAAAAAAATTCAAGGTAATGAAAATTCAGATGGACGTTATTGCGTGGGCTGCCCGAAAAATTTGGAAATTTTCGTCTGCTTTTCAGTCGTTGTCATCTTGACGCGATTCTCCAGTTCATGGATGAAGTCAAACGATGTGAATCGTTGTGCTGTAACTATTGCAGCGAGAGCTTCCTTTTTGGACGGCGCTGGGATTTTCATCGTCGGTGTCGTCCTCTTCTGAATCCTCGTCGTTCAAGTGAGAAATTTTGGTGACAATTTCTTGGTCTGTTCTAGCGCCAGAAATAGAAGCTTCACTATCAACATCAACATATTCTTCGAAGGTAGGCATCGCTCCCATTCGATTTGTGGGGTTCTGGCAGGCAAGCTTATGGTGCTAGAATCATCTCCGACGACAAACTCTATGCGAAGCAAAAAAATTTCAGACCACACTGAAATCGAACCTAGCTCCTTCAACTCAGTAGCATGCGATGCTAACTACTGGACCACGATGATCATTACATATTATACTTGAACAATTACAGTACCTCACTACTCAGTAGGGAATGCTTTTGAGGGAGACCGATAGAGTGCTCTGAAACGTTTCATGGCCGTAGTAAGCAGATTGCCACCGTCTGGCACCGCTCGAGGGTGAGATACTCCTCCACTCTAATTAGGAGTATGAGCTGTGTAGCTTATTTTGTTTCTATTCCCCTTAAGATGCTGAACTCTGGAACTCTGGGAGTGGTGAGCATAAAAGCCACTTGCGTACTACTGCAATGTGGGAGTGATAGCGCATTACTGTAGGATTTTCCTTCCTACAATATATATTATGGCACAACTGGTGTGTTACAATCATCAATGTATTTTAAACGAATTTTACCAATCTAATCCGGAAACCCATTATACTCTCAGGATACAAGTAAATTTCATTAGAGAAAGAAAAAGCGTAAATGAAATCATTAAATTTAATAGGTCCCATTATTCAAAATTCCAACAACAAAAAATGTGTCACTTGAGAAAGCAGTAATGTCAAAGCATAAAAAATAAATACCTTCCAGGGATTACCAAACACCACATTACACAATAATGCACCTCATAAATAAGTGATAAAGTTCGTGTAATCACTTTCGCATTTATCGCCTTTTGAGGTGCCACTGATTCTGCATCATCTTACAATAAAAATATCTTTTGCTAAGTGACTTACAGATATCAAATCTTCCTTTTCAAACCTTTACTGCTATTCTGCTTTAATACGAAGTTGTTCACACAATGATGATGAGAAAATTGGACGCAGTGACGGATATGTAGGTTCTCTGTTCTATGAATGTAAAATGAGGTTAACAATATATTAAATGTATACAGACATATCTTCACATTTTGAATAATCATCATATACCTACCGTTTTTTTTTTTTTTTTTTTTTTTTCAACGGTTTCTTGGTTAGGATGGTCACAGGTCAGGAAAGCGATTGTTTTTATATTATCATAGTGAATCGTGTCTAATAAGTAATGAAAATAAGAAATGTTCCGGCAGCCGTACTTAAATTTGTACGAAAGATTTTCCCTTTTGGGACCAACTGGGGTGTCACAAGACAAGCATGTGAAATGTTATTCACAGCTGATCAGAGTGGTTCCACTCGTTGTAATTTGTGGATCTGGTCGACCAGAGATGGTCTGCGTTCTGAGGGCGCGCCCTATGCGGCAGAAAAGCGAACTACTCATTGAAGCAACATTTGGAAGACAACCCTACTTCAACATGGAACATTTATGATTTATTACCCATGGAAGGTAATGCTTACAGTTCAACATCCTACTTCTCATACCATACTGAAATAATAAATGTGAGCTCTTCAGGAGCTTCTGCCCAAAATTATCTCATATTTCTATGCTTTGATGAGGCTCGTTGGGTTAGAACCAGCCGCACTATTTTTCCAAGATTTTTTCCTAAGGAAATCGCCGTTTTTACGGATTCTTGCAGTGATAACCGACATCCTCATGCTTCTAATTTGGATAAGAGTGGACAGTCGCCAATTGAGAGAGAAAATAACCAACCGGAAATAAGTTCCAAGCCATCTTGAGTCCAAATTTATCAAGAGATCCACTAAAACGTTGGCCCAACCTCCCTATACCTTTGCGCATCCCTCCTCACAAGTTTCTCACGAGAAGGGATTGAGGCAATCTCGTTGAGTTAGAACAAGTTACAAATACCTGAACCTCTTATGCTAAACGTAGAATTTTACATTGTTTTTCCTATATTTTTTACTGAACTTAATGGATGAATTATGGAAATTAACGTTTTAGGACATCCTCAAGCTTTCTTTTTGATTCCGAATCCGAAGAAAAATCCACGAAATTGTCCACTAAATGTTCATGTGATTTTCCGTATAAAACTTGGGAAATTGCCTTAGTTAGAACGTCCGTTGAAACGTCCGTAAGAGTTCACGTACTTTTGAGTTTGAAGACGACAGCACTCCATTACCAGTAAAAATAACCAAGTGGAAATGAAATGCGTGTCAACCCTCCTGAGTCCGAATTCATAAAGAAACCCTCGAAATATTCCGCTTACGTTTGGAGACGAGTTGATGATTTATTGGAGAATGCGGCATTTATAAGTTAGACCTATGGAAGGTAATACCTACAGTTCAACATCCTACTTCTCGTACACACTGAAATAACGAAAGTGAGCTCCACACGGGCTTCTGTCCAATATAGTCTCATATTTTTATGTTTTGCTAAGTTAAACCCTGTCATACTGTTTTTCCAAGATGTTTACCTAAGGAAATTGCCGGATAAGAAGTGGACGGTGATCAATTGAGGGGAAATGAACCAAGAATGAATAATTTTCTCACCATCATAAATGAATCAAAATGCGTGCGTTGTTGCATCGGCATGTGATGAACGTAAGACCAATACTGGCTTTGATGACGAAAAGCGCTGGATAAAGAATTGTCACAATGTATAATAATATTCCAAATTACCTGGAAAATACATACAAATCCAGAAATGTTCTTAAAAAACTTATTTTTGAGTGGCTTATTTTACTGGCCGTGGAGGGTGTTCATGAGACATTATTCAGTAGCCTTTATCAAGTTTGATTACACCTGAATTATTCAACCGTACTAATCCTTGTTAATATTTGGTACTTATTACGTATATATTAAACTAAGGTTTATAACTTGATTATAATATACATACTAATTTTTGCTTCCGACTCTACCTATAGGTAGCGGAAGTATCTGTGTGTGTCTGTGTATTCGTGTCTGTCATGTGACCGCAAATCCTTGTAACAAGCTTATTTTCCACAGTTTTCATCCGATTCGTATATAATTTTCAGGAAAAGTGTGGGCTAGGCGGTAACGGTCCCCTATCAGTTCCATCATTCCTGACTCAATATTTCGCTCCGCGCATGCGCAAACGTAAACTCTACCAAGTATAATTTTCTCACGCCCTAGTCGTACGATCTCGCTCAAATTTGGATGGTAGGAGAAGGGGATTTGATTACAACATAAATGACCAACTCAACTTTTCTACAAGATACAATTAGCCTTTCTCAAAGAAACCTGAGAATTTGGATTCAGGAATGTTTGACACATGTTTCCGCTTGGTGATTTCTCTTGCAATTGTCTACTGTCCACTTCTTTCACGAATTGGAAGCATGAGGACGTCGGTTATCACTGAAAGAATCCGTAAAAACGGCGATTTCCTTAGGAAAACCACTCGGAAAAACAGTATGACAGGGTTTAACTCATCACAGCATAGAAATATGAGATTATTTTGGGCAGAAGCTCCTGAAGAGCTCATTTTTGTTATTTCAGTATGTATGAGAAATAAAGTAGGATGTTGAACTGTAGGTATTACCATCCATAGGTACCAGTGACGTAGCTAACCCATTTCTTCTGGAGGGGAAAAAGTCAAGAATTTCATTTTATCGTTTTAGCATTAATTTCTAATACTTGTTGAACATACGAAGACTGTATAATAAACTACCAAACGTTCATATGCATGTCCAATGGCTTTTTGTCGTGATTTTAAATCACGTACGCTTTCATATTCACAAACCTAAATTTATATTGATTATTACAGCATAATACTATCTATGAGAAAATATTACACAATATTAACTAATCCGAACATAAAAAACTACGATAAATATGAATAGAGGCCTATTATATTATTATAACTTACTGCCTGCAAAATCATATCTGTGGATGTTTCTCCCTTACAGGTTTATCCTCAATTGTTAGGTATTTCAGCGTGAAAAACACTTTTTCTGGACAATAAAACACAATTGTATTATAATAAGTACGCGAAATAAAATACGAGGCATGAAACTGATAGCGAGAAACAAAACAAAACAAACTAGAATTAAGTTATAGGTTAGAATATACATATTGCTACAATAGAATATTTCAATCTTTTCTATTAAACTATTTCAATCACCACTTTAGTCTTCTATTTATTGTATTTTTGCTTTATTTTAACAGAGATTTAATACCTAAATGGGATAATATGTACGGTATACAAACAATAAAAAATTAATTAAAGAAGTTTATTAGGGAAACTGTTTTGGAACGAAGTTCCTTTAAGCGTTATCAGGTAGGCAGTGAAAAGTAGTGGAAGTTTTTCTAGGGAAAAATCGCATATGGACTAGCCCCAGAATGTAGTGGGGACCGACTTGATTTCAGTTTGTAGTATCTACACTTCCATTTCGTTGACTAGGTGGTTTTTATTCCTCTCCGTGAGGCTCCATAGTATCCACGCCATTTTGCCCTCACACAAATGAACCTAATAAGAATTTCTTTATTTCTAAGACCGTCTAAAGTTTCTAGGCAAGCAGATTCGTATAATAGTATATTGTTTTTTAGGAATTACATTATCCAATTGAAGATGTAGGTAATGAAAATAGAAGGTTACAATTATTAATTTTAATTGTATCCATAAAACGAAATTCTGATAGGTACTGATAGGTACTAAATCATAAATGCTCCATTCACTACATTCACCAAAAAATCATCAACTCGTCTCCAAGCTTAAGCAGCAACATTCATATACAATTAGCTCCTTTCAAAGAAACCTAAGAAACTAGGGATGAGGAATGCGCCAAGGCACAGGGAGGTGGGGCCAACAGGAGGATTTCTTGATGAATTTGTACTTATGATGGTGTGAAAATTATTCAGGCTGGGTTCCTTTCTCTCTCAATTGATTACCGTCCACTTCTTATACAAATTAGAAGCATGAGGACGTCGGTTATTACTGAAAGATGCTCTAAAAACGGATATTTCCTTAGCTAAACATTTTGGAAAAACAGTATGACAGGGTTTAACTCTGCAAAGCATAAAAATATGAGACTATTTTGGACAGAAGTCCGTGAGGAGCTCACTTTCGTTATTTCAGTGTGTATGGGAAGTAGGATGTTGAACTGTAGGTATTGCCTTCCATAGGTCTAACTTATAAATGCCGCCTTTTCCAATAAATCATCAACTCGTCTCCAAACGTAAGCAACTACATTCAGATACAATTAGCCCTTCTCAAAGAAACGTGAGAAACTAGGGACGAGGAATACGTCAAGGCTCCGCCAGTGTGTGCGAATTTTTTAAGCCGTATTTTAAGAGTTTCTGGGAATACACCCTATATATATATATATATATATATATATATATATATATACATACGTTTTAAAATCTAGGATCTTATTCTTTGATGTACGAAATGGATATGTGGAGGGTCTCTGCCTTTTACAAATTTTTAAATTTTGAAGCCGTCTAAATAACTCAATTTTTTTTTTTTTTTTTTAATTCGTAAAAATTACAAAAAACAGTAGGTATTTGATTTTGATGTTTTTTGTCAGGGGAATTTGAAATTCGGTCAGGGAAAAGTCAGGGAAATTTCAAATTTCCAGTTGGGGCCACCCTGTCACAAAATGTCACCGAATGCCAGAGATTTCACTTATCCGCATGCATGAAGGCTATTAATCATAATCCTTAGGATACCGCCCAAGTTTCTACCCGCTCACTGAAAACTGCATCATGCTTTGGTTGACTCGAGAGCTAGAGCGAAAAATGTGGTATGGTGAAATATCACTTTGTACCACCATTAATATCCATTGCATCACCGCCTAACAACCGAACGTGGGAAACCGTTTTAGCAGTTGTGAGGTATCAGTGCAACACATCTACAACCGGAAATATCGTCTCTTACAATTCAGGCGATGATTTGTTAATTTCCTTCTAATCTATTTCTAATCTTCTTATTTGATGGATGGTAATTTGCGTAACTTGAAACACTGACGTGGTGATTTATTCATTCCAAGTTTCTGTTGTGTACCGCTCAACTACACTAGGTATAATCATCGTGATCAGCGGAAAATATAGGGTTTTGTTAGCGAATGTCTTCCTGGTAAAAATCATTCACGTTTTTGCTACATATTGTCATCCATCACCTTTTATATCGGTACCTGAAATTACTTAAAGCCTGTAAAGGTCACCGATTTTTAAAATTTAGAACCCCAAAAGTCCCCAAAAAGTCCTCGATTTTCATTTTACAGATCTAGTAGACACCCTGATATATATATATATATATATATATATATATATATATATATATATATATATATATATATATATGTGTGTGTGTGTACTTTTTTTTTAAATTTTCCATCAACAATGACCAATCAATTTTGAGTCCTTAGATGGTGAGAAACAGGAGTTTCCAAGAATTTCATTGTAACGCATGCTCACTTTAGGGAATGAAGCTATTGCAATGGTTCCAAAATTTTCAAAATCAAAATTTTTGAAAATTTTCTTAATTGAAATCCGTTTTGAGGCAACCTTAAACTAATTTATTAACGACGCTTTTTCATATGTACAGATATATATATGCAAACTTGCGAACTTTGATGAGCATGCGTGCGTGTGTGTGTGTGTGTCATTCCAGACGATAACTTAGTCTCCTTAGGATTGAGATAAAAATACCGTTCTTGCGCCAAAAAATCAAGCTTTCCAAACAAAAGGACGAGTTCGTAGGCCAGCACTTTTTGAGTCCATAAAATTTGTCAAATTCCAAAAAAAAATCTAAAAAAAGGAGAAAAAAAATCACTATAAACGGCTGAAAATTGTTTGGTAAATATGTATGTCTTTAGCAGAATTTTATTCAAATAAAGATGGTTTAATGCAATAAATTTGATAGTTGACCTTTTTGTGTAAGAAAGTGTTGAAATAAAAACTGATACGTGATGTATGTAACTAAATGTAATGCAAAAAACACTATTTGGTCATTATGGACAGCTGGAACTTTTCAAGTGGATTTCAGCAGGCGAATGAAAGTATTTATTACTGCCCAAAAAATATTTGATACCTCCACGAAGTTCGAATTTGAGTATTTACTACCAAGGGGAAGTTTCCCTATAGTTGCAACACTCGAACGGGTTGTGCTATGAGGCCAATGTAATCAAACCTCTTCGACTTTGGGTTATTTCCCTTGATCATAACATATTTCCGTATCGATTGAGTCAGTATACGTTCAATAATTTCATGATTTTGTGAATCGTTATCTAAGTTCTCACACTCGATTGCTGTTGGTTTTTCGCCGTACTTGAAATCTGGGGGTGATGGAGGTGAATCATAAAAATGGCGCTCCTCAGGTCTTCAGCTTTTCATTATGCGATTCAGTCTAACGTTTTATTTCATATGGGCCTCTGCAGACTCTTAGTCTCAATATGTGTCTATACTGACAGTTTGTACATACATACATATAATATGTATATGTATATAATCTGTATATACAAATACCGATTGTATATGTACATACAAGTAGGTATGTGAAGGCGAACATGACTGTTCGAGTATAATACTCACAATTCATCTGCCATATTTCAACAATAATTGTTGTGTTTGAAGTATGTAGGTATAAAACATGAAAAATGATCATTTTTTGGGTTTATTATAATCAAACCCAAGTCATAAAATAAGGCAGTCGTTTTTAAAACTATGGCTACCCACAGAGTACTTGATATCTAAAAAACATCAAAAATATATTGTTATATAAATAGATTATGATTGTATTCTTTGCAGATTCGGGAGGAAATCGGCACTGATAGCCGCCATATTGCTGTCAGGAACGGTAGGCGTGTTGAGATCTTTCGCACCGAGCTACGTTTGGTTTATGGCATTCGAGCTGCTAGATGCCATAATTGCCAGCGGTACTTACAGCGCTTGCTTCATTATAGGTGAGAGCAATATCTATGCTATTCCCTACCGGATCAGCTAGTAGGTATTAATATATATTCTGATTCGTATGTTTACTTCTTCAAATTGAGTCGAGACTCTTAGGTATGTTTGAGGAAATCCAGAAAACTACTTCTGACCAATCCAAAACTCTCTTTTGATCTACTGGTTAGTAGGAATAGTAAATAGTAAATATCTCATCAAAAGATCTCACTGCATCAGTAAATATTCGGAAATGCTATCAGTTCAACGAGTCCCATTTGCGTGGTAGATATTCATCTGAAATGAACCTTGACTGGCCACCTGAGCAAACATAAATGCTCGCAGGAAGGAATGTTGTGAGCTATTGTATTATAGAATCACCGCTGTTTCGATTTCGACAGATATGATACAATTCCCTCGTCTAGTAAAAGTTTTATATTTATATCAACCGTGAACTCTGAATGCCAAGGTACGGATGTACGGCCTTTACTCGCCACTGCACGTCATCCTAATCAGACGAATATGATAGCACGCGACGGAGAGTAATACGTATTTTTAAAAAAGTTTCATTTGTGTTACGCAACCCTTATAAATTAATTTTCACAGAAAACTTCAAAATTTCAATAACCTACCAAGCTATTGTTGTTTTTCATTTCAGCGAATTTTTGAAGAAAATTAAGCTATTGCTCTCGCCTCAGCATTTGTAGAATGTGAATTTTTGAAAATATTTTATGCAGAAATCCGTTTCAGGCTATTCTGAATCATATTCTGAAGTTTAACGCATTTTTTAATGTATGTATGTATGTATGAATGTATGTATTTATGTATATATGTATGTATGTATGAGTCATTCCAGACGATAACTGTCCGTAGAATTGTGCTAGAAACTTCAAACAAATTTTCAAAAAAAGAAACTTCGGGTTGAAATTTTCAAAAATGTAGTCAAAAATTTCAAAATAGCCTGTTTTTTTCGATTTGTTGTGCGAAATAATTTTTTCAGCATACTAACATGTGGTATATTCGGAATCAGCGTAAAATTTCCTATAAGAATATGTATCAAGTTTTCAAAATTTTCAAAGTTGAAAAATCAGTCAAAAATCGAAATAATGCCGTTATGATTGGATACTGTTAAGATTTCAACTGCCTTCAATACTGACCACATTGGACATCAAAATCTATGAATATTTACCTACATTTGTATTTAAATCTACAAGATTAGTTTAATAATAATAAAGTATGAGTACCTCCTAATTATTTTTAATAATTTGATTCCATGTTTGTCTATCAAAATCATAAACTAAAATTTCTCTACACGATCAAGAACGACTGAAATGTCGAAGATTTCTTCAAAAATTCGCTCATGGGGTCATGCTGCATGACTGGACTTTTTTTTTTTTTTACCGACTTTCATTGCACATATTTGCAATTTTGAATGTGAGAACAAGTTATTCTGTGTGCGAATACGTTCAACAATAAAATTTATGGTTTGCAAACTGCATACCTATGTCTTAATACAGGGTGTCTACAGGTCACGGATTCTGGGAAAGTCCTGGATTTAATAGTAGGGCACGGATATTTCCGAAAGTCACGGATTTTAATATAGAAGTCACCGATTTCTATGGCGTCGGTAACCAAATAATCATAATATGCCAGTAAGTACCGGGATTCACAAAACACACGAAAGAATCAATTGAGATTTTTGAATCTATAATATTAAATATTTTGTACATTGTATTTTACTAATATTCTGTAAGTAGTCTTAGACTTTTGTACTTTAAGTAGGCTAGACTCAATAAAAAAAGTTATGAAGATCTGATTTTATGTAGACTACTCATGATTACAGTAGGTCTACTGGTAAGTGTTTCGGTACGCTATTCCTAAAGAGATTAAAGCCTGTAAAAGGTCACCGATTTTTAAAATTTAGAATCCCAGTAGTCCCCAAAAAGTCCCCGATTTTTATTCTTGAGATCTAGTAGACACCCTGTAAAAGTATTCCGTTGTGCTAATGAATTTGTCATTTTCGTTTTTTGGCATGGATAGATATGTCTACGGGCTAAAGTTTTTTTTTAAATTCAAACCGATTTTCTGATCAAAAATTGTAACACGAACTCGAATAACTATACCGATAAACGAATTCGGTAACTATACCGTGAGAATGAAATCAGATATCATTAGAAATTTTATTGGGAAGTTCCCAAATTGCATGGCTGTTTACAGTCTCTTTGTTAGTGAGTTAAATTATCTTCTGTTCATCCTAGGAAGTTGAAATTTGATAGGGAGACTCCATAAGAGACGATCTTAATGGTAATCATAAATAATCAGCTGAGTGAGCTAAATTGTCTCCTGTTCATCCTAAGAAGTTAAGATTTGTTAGGGAGACTCTCTAGGACACTACGAGACGATTGAAATTATTGCTCTTTCCTCATCAACTGAGTGAGCTAAATTCTCTACGGTTATCCTTAGGAAGTTGACATTTGATAGGGATATTCTCTGGGACACTAAGAGACGTTAGATAGATTTTTTTTCGTCTTTCATGTGAATTTTTGACATCTTTAATATATTTCTGAGCAAAGAATTCCAAAATTTAAGTGTTTTACGCACTTACTGACTTATTGGGGCGGCCTAATGGTTTTAAGTCGAATTGACAACACTCAATAGTGCGTGGCAAACGGCGTAGCAAACCTCAAATTTCAACAAAATCATACGATCATGCTGCATGGCTGGAACTTTTTGTCTGTTGGTGGTGATGGAGGGGGAGTAGGAGCGCCAGGACATTCAATGATACAGTGGCTTTGTGGGTACCGAGCCATGTGGGTATTCATGGCAATGAGTGTGCAGATTCCCTTGCAAGGAGAGTAATTGGTGATAACTCGCCTATGAGCATTGAGGATCAAATCTACATGCAACATAAAGCCAATTCCATCTGGCATGAACAATGGCAGGGTGAGGTCACTGATCAGCGTGGTGTCCTTCAGGACTTGAGCCCGATGGGCCCTTTCGTAACCCTACTTCCAAGGAGGGATCGAATAGCGGTCAACCATGTTGTCACCGGCCATACCCGTCTTACAGACACCTGCTTAGTGCAGAAGTTCGAGATGTTGTGTGTGGAAGGTGTGGGGGTGATCTGTCCATCCGCCACTTTCTGGAGGATTACCCTGCCCTTGTGGACCTCCGAGTCCAGCATCAGCCCCCTCAGTGGGTTGACATTCTATCCGGACCTGACAAGGTCCGATCCCTGTTGTTGTATCTGAGAGCCGCTGAGCTCTACTGCGAACTGTGATATCTGATCTGTGCTATATTTATACACATCTAGTCGTAGTTTTATTTCACTTCGCTGATTGTATATAGTAGCATGTATATAGTTGTTAGCCTATTTTACATCTAGTCTTAGTTTTATTACTTTATTTTGGGTTTTTTTTAATCCGCTTTGTGGGCTAAACAGTGGTCATCACTGTACCCCTCATTTTTTTCCCTCCTCCGAGTTGCCAGTGGAGTTCATGATGGCGCTCCTTTTTAGTCAAGGATGGCAACATGGCTCCCCTTAGAATCTTGCCACTTCTAGTGTCCCTTTAGACACCTTGTTCAATGCCGCTATTGACCCTTCTGCGGCTTAAACCTTTTACAATTAATAAATAAATTAATTAATTTTAAAAAAATATATAGAGTAGTTTCGATGAGGGGGAGGAGGGTTAGAAACCAAGCTCTGCTAACATATGACAATGGAGGTGATGGAAATGTAGTAGTTTCTCCTTTAAAGGGGAGAGGCGATTAACCTGCTACATCCAGTGGATATCCTGAAGGCTGTTAGCCAAGGAACTATCCCCTAGATGTAACATTTGCAAGAATCGAGAAGGAAGAGCTACTCCTATCCATCACAGTTTTTTCATTCATTCAATTTCATCTACTACATCTTCTAAGGATATAATTTTCGTGATTTCAGCAATGGAAATCACAGGCCCAGACAGGAGGGTGTTCGGAGGTGCTTTCACGGCTTGCTGCTACTCGATCGGAGAAATTCTCATGGCCGTCGTTGCGATGTACGTTCAAGACTGGCGATGGTACCTCCGAGTCCTCTACGCCCCTGGAATTCTCTTCATTTTCTACATCTGGTAGGTAATAGGTAGCTGTTCATCTACGTACGGGAGTAGCCTTATTTTGACAGGACATGTCTATGGGTTAGGGGTGGGGGTCATGTGTTTTTTAAATTCAACACAATTTCCAGATGAAAAATTGTAACGCAATACCGATAAGCAAATTCGGTAACTAGAGCAACAATGAAATCAGAAATCATTAAGGCTGTATCACACTTGCATTTTTTCAGCTTTTTTCTCGCATTGTTGATGCTCAAACGTGAAGAAGGCAAAGTGCTTTTTTCCAAGGTCAGCCTTTTTGACCATTGCACATCCTGGCGGATTATTATTAAACTCACTAGGGAAAATTAGAACATGTTCTAATTTTTACCTCAACGTGAAACATGCTAAAACGTAACCCTTGGGAAGGTAACAATTCAAAGGAAAACCCCTGCGAGCCCTAACCTGATAGACTTAATAAAACTGCATTCCCAGAATGGTTCCCAACTGGAAAACTAAGGGAAAACCTGGAATTGTCAGGGTATTCTTCGCGTTGGGAAAAGTCAGGGAAATGCCAGGGAATTTAGCAAAAACCACCGAATGTCAGGGATTTTTATAAATGAAAACTGTGTAATAATTTACAGTGTTTTAGGTATATTCTAACTCCTAAACAATCAAACTTCAATAGCGTACTTAATCGTACTACAAATTATCTCGTAGGCGATTTATGCGAATGACAAAAATAATTATCGAGTGGTGGTTAAACTGTCCAAAGAGTAAGAGTAAGAGAGGATATGTCTTTGGCTCATCTGTTTACTACATCACCTACTAGTAAACCACATGTAAGAAAAATCAACAGAGTATTGTAAGGAATAAACCCAGCAGTGGATTCATCCAGTGAGAGTCCGAATAACTAGTTTGTATAGGTACATAAGCTACGACTTCTCAGGAGGGTTAAGGTGAGGGAAGTTAGCCCTTGAAATGTGGAGTCTTGAAAATAACTTACGATTACTAACGAACGATCTTTTTTGTGGGACGGAAAATCAGGAAGTTATATTGTCTCTAGCAACAATTTAGTTGTAGGCGAAAATAAGCGTGACATTTTTTGCTGTTGGACGAAAATTTGGAATTATCCTCAGAGCTTTTCGGTTCTTGACCTAAAGCACACGTACCTCATCCTGGTTCCGGTAAACTCCCGGTTAACTCCGTACGGTCTTCCAAACGAACGGTAATCCCCTTAGGAGAAAGTACAGTCCCAGAACTATTATACGGTCTGTCTCTCTTTAGTAGACGCCTTCCGTCACCTTAACGTCCCACCTGGCTCCTCAAAACAAGGTACGCGGGCATTCAACGCACCGTTTTCAAAATATATGGCTCTGGACTTGAAATACTTCACGGGGACATCTAGAAGTTCCTAAAACTAAGCAGTTGCAGTCCAGGCTAGGAGCAAAAAAACTACCGGTCACACGGCGCGTCAAAACTTAGCCACGACGAACGCGATCGTCAAATGAGGCCAAAGAACAATTTACGGTGACATAGGAAATTAATAGAAGGGATACCTAAGCCCTCCTTTCGGCGAGGACTTTGCCTTCCTTGATTTTCCTGTACTTTCCCTTCTTTCTATGTAGTGTAGATTGAAATAACTGGCCATCTAAAGAACAGCCAGAACAGGTTATATGCTATGTAAATACACATAGGTAACTATAAATTATGAACTGTAAAGTATCAATTCGTTTTACATTTCCAGGTTGGTTCCTGAATCGATCAGGTGGCTCTTAGCAAACAAGAAGTACGATAAAGCGTGCGGCCTTATCAAACGGATCTCTCGCGTTAACAAGAAGCCACTATCTCCAGAGACCAAAAAGATGCTAAAAGCACTGAAATCGTCAGAAAGTGAAATTAAAAATGAGGTAACGTACGTAAAAATGCATCGAACTTGTGAGGGGTTATTTGAATTCCAATCCAACTATCAAACATACATTATTATACACGGTGTCTACACCAAGCTTGGGCGAAAATCAAAGGGTCGAATCTCTCGAATCAAGGGCTCATTTCTGATCGAAAGTTCATCTTATACATTTTGCTTCTTCACTACCGAATTAAAGGGGGGGGGGGGGGTTGTTCCGTTTTGAAATGGGTTTCCACAACTTCGTCGCGAGTGATTTAGTTCGTATGATGGCCTAACCGTCGAAATCGATTTAACATTGTTACTCTTTAATTTTCGCGGAAATAGACAACTTTTTTTCATTATCTTCCGTTTTGAAATGGGTTTCCACAACTTCGTCGCGAGTGATTTAGTTCGTACCTATATTGGCGAATAATTACTGCATTAGAAATCTAGGTTGAATCTCGATTGCACTTCTTAAAGTTGCTCACTACACTTTTTGTCAGGTTCAACCACTTCTTGTTGGTTGAAAACTTCTTCATACTGGTGGATCGTTGAGAAGTATTCTTTGCTACCGCCTTTAAATGAGATATTTAAACAACTTTGCAGCGAGGTAGCATGATTTTGTAGAATTGTGAATATATGGGGCAAGAATAAGATCTATGAAGTACTGCTAAAAACTGTGAAAAGTTTTTCCAAATCATTGTGTCTTACATTTATTGATCCTGATAATTCTATCGATGATTTGCTAGACGAAGAATCGTTGCAAATTTTATTCATTTTGACTCCCCAGAGGATGAGATTCTCCTTCAAGAAATTGTTGAAGAAAATCATCCGGGGGATCGGAATCTGCATGCAACTCAAAAGATTTAACCAGGTAGTCATTCCTCACCTCATGAATCATTAGGTAGGTAAGGTAGGAGACCATTTCTGATGGCCAAGAGATGAATCTCTGAACCAATAAATTGGCCAAGAGGGACATCTATAATGGCGATCTCAAACCAGGAAATGCTGTACTTTCATTAGCACCAGTAAAGTTCTGAAGCCTAGTTCAATTATTGTTTTGAGGGTTAATGAAGTGGTCAGGTTATTTGTAGGTATTGCAATAATCCTTGACAGCTTACTTTGTAGAATTTTCACTAACTAATTCTAAGAAATGTATATTATAGTACTAAAAACAAAGCCCCAGATTTCTCAAAAACATACCCAAAGTCATAAAAATCCCACCAAGCGAATAATACTGATGATAAATTGTTTTTAGTTGGACGTGAGTTCGTCTGGGGGCTCAGCAAATGTGAATACCTCGAGCCCGCTGAGGAGCGTCTTGCGGTCTAAAATTATGCTGTTCAGGATATTCATCTGTTCTTTCTGCTGGTAAGTCTACTTCACCTTCATCACTAACCATATTTCCAAGCCTAAAATCAGTTTATAGGTAGGTACTAATCAAAAGTTTACTTCTAAACTAAAAGTTTAGCTTCGTTCTACTTTTAAAGTATTACGAAATTACCGTTTTGTTGAAAGTTTTATGTTGGTTCATTCTGAGCCAACCAGATTTCCCTCTTACAAAGTCAACAGACTCGTTGACAGGTTCAATCTAACTCGAGAAACTATTAAATTTTGTAAAGGAAAAAAATCTTATAATAACTTAATATAACTTCCTGTGCTCCCCAAGAGGCTGTGTACCTACCAAATTTCAGGACTCTAGAATGTACAGGAGAGAAATTATCTTTATCGCTCTGACTCCCCCGATCTGACTTCCCCGAAATCACCACTTCCACATGTATCCAAGAGGCTGTGTGCCAGATTTCAAAGCTCTGGTGGTCTGTCGAACTTTGGATTTATGAGAAATAACAGTTTGTGATGAATTTGCGTTACACTCAATTTTTTGTCACTTTCTTACTTTAGACCACTCTTATCGTAGTTTGTTTACTACAAATGTAAGAATACAGACCCAGCAGTTTGACACTAAGGTGGTTTTCCCGCTAAAATTTTCGCTATTTAAAATCATGATTTGATCAAATCCTTTCAAGTCCTTTTGTCCTTTCTCTTATCGTCTCAGAATCCTTGTGAATGTGATAAATTAAATGTGTTGAAACTTCCGTTCAGTGCGTTTACTGTTTCTTCTAATTTCTTCTTTTCCTGATTGTGTTGGCTGTACTATGTTTTTTGTGTATCCCAATTATTGTTCTGTAAAGTTGAGTTATTTTTCAATGTACCCATCCAGGATATTCAGCTCGGGGCGCGCTCTGGTGCTTGATGTTGTGTACCCAACGTCAAGTGATAATTTACCCAGTGCCTCCACCCTCTCCACAGGTCTGACACTGATTTTGTACCGGTCTTTTAAATTAATTTCAAATTTTGCTGTTTAAGGGCAACGAATGCGTTCGTCTACTACGGCCTGGCTCTGAATTCCGTGGCTATAAACGGCGACAAGTACCTCAACTTCATTTTAGCAGCAATCGCGGAGATCCCAGCGTACATCTTGTCCGCCCTTGTCCTCGGCAAGCTCGGACGACGTATCGCACAGTCTGGGTCACTGGCTGTCAGCGGTGTGTCGCTTATTGCGTTTGTCTTCATCTCCAAAGGTAAGGAACAGTAATAAGAGAGTTTTAGCGAATTTTCGTAAAAAATGAAGCTACTGCAGTAGCTTGGAAAATTTTAAATCGAAATTTTTGAAAATTTTCTTCATTGATATCCGTTTTGAGACATTGTTTGCACTTTTTCACATGTAGGTATATATATTGATAGCTTCGATTGGGTTGCAGGATATCTGGAATAAAACTTCCAAGAAGTCATAGTTGAGAATGTTATATTTTGTGGCGTGGTCCTCTTGGCTCTTTATATAGGTGCTGGCCTGGAGAGGGGGACCCCCCCCCCCCCCCCCCCCCCCCCCCACAGACCAGATAAGAGTGACACAAGTTTCCACGGTTCCGGTTGTATACGACAATAAATAATTAATTTATTTACATATATATATATATATTCCGGCAAATAGGTGATAGAGCTACGGTGTAACTGCAAGCTATTAATGTTAGGAAGGCAGTGGTGTAATTTCCAGTCATTTAATTGGGCAGCTATTGAGGTAGGAGCCCCCCCCCCCGCGAAATTAATGCATGCGCACAGACTACTATTTCCCGTCACAATAAAAGTTATAGGGACCGTCTAAAAGCTACCTTGCACAATCGCTGAAAATTTCATCAGAATCGTTCCATTAGACTCGTAGTTTTGCTTGTGTCATTCGATATTAGTTCCACACATGCGCAATGGTTATTACTCTGCCAAGTGCGATATAATTTATGGGGCATTTTTCTAGAACATATACTCAAGTACCTATCGAGTTTGAACGAAATCGAACCAACAGATGATAAGAAATCAAAGTTATGAGAAATTCACGTTTGCGCATGCGCACAGGCTACTGTTAATCTGACAGCTTTGAAAGTTAGGTATAGAGGGCCGTCCAGGAGCTAACCCGCACAATTCCTCAAAATTTCATGTTAATCGGACTGAAACTTGGCACAGTTTTGGGTGTGACAAGAATTTGCCACTGACAGACAGACAAGGAACCAAAATTGATCAGCAAGCTCTGAACTGCAAAAAGCAAGTGGAAATTTCGATTTTGGAGGACAACAATTTTCCAAATTTTCAATAAATTTTCCCCAACTTCCAAGTCACTAGACGCCTACCACCAGTTGCGTCTGTGTTCACAGCAGAGCAGTGGGCAGTGACACTGGCTGTTCGATACTGCCAATTATGGGGAGTTGGGAATTATGTGATATGTAGCGATTCACTAAGTACCATCGACTAGGGGCACATTCTGATGATCCCCTAACTCAAAGCCTACATTTATTGCCACCAAGCCACAACATTGGGCTCCACCATAACTTTTATGTGGGTATTCATGGCATGCAGATGCCCTCTGCAATGAGAGTCATTGGTGATGACTCCATTGATATGTTGCCTATACGAATTGAGGATCAAATCTCCTACATGCAACATAAAGCCAATTCCATCAGGCATTAGCAATGGCAGGGTGAGGTCAGTGGTCTGCGTAGTTTCCTTCAGGACTTGTGCCCGGTGGACCTTTTCGTAACCCAACTTCCTAGGAGGGATCGAATAGTGGTCAACCGGGTTGTCAGTGGCCATACCCCTCTTACAGACACCTGCTTAGTGCAGAAGCTCGGGATGTAGTGTGTGGGAGGTGTGGGGGCTGGAGGACTGCCCAGCCCCTGTGGACCTCCGAATCCAGCATCGGCCCCCTCAGTGGGTTGACGTTTTATCCGGACCAGACAAGGTCCGATCCCTTTTGTTGTACCTGAGAGCCGCTGTGCTCTACTACAAACTGTGATATCTGATCTGTTATATATTTATATAGTCATAGTTTTATTTCACTTTTTGCTGATGTATATAGTAATATGTAGTTATTCGCCTATTTTACACCTAGTCTTAGTTGAATTATTTTATTTTTGGTTTTTTTATCCACGGTGGTCATCACTGTACCCCTCATTTTTTTCCCTCTTCCGATGTGCCAGTGGAGTCCGTGATGGCGCTCCTTTTTAGTCAAGGATGGCAACATGGCTCCCCTCAGTAAGAATCGTGCCACTTCCAGTGTACCTTTAGACACCTTGTTCAATGCCGCTAATGACCCTTACTTTGAGGTGCTCTGAAGGTTGAGGTGTGGCTTCAACCTTCAAACTTCAATCATGAACAAAAAGCTTCCCTAGGTACCTTCGGTAGTGAAGAAGCAAAATACTAATTTTAAAATTTTTCACCAGCCCCTAGGTAAGTTGGTAAATGTAGGTACTTGATATGTATATATGCTTTGTTTGTTTGAATTTCCAGAAATGAAGACTCTAACCCTCCTACTGTACCTTCTGGGTAAAAGCAGCATCACAATGTCCTTCACCGTCCTCTACGTCCTGGCGTCGGAGATGTTTCCCACCAACGCCCGCCACTCCCTCATGGGCACCTGCTCCATGATTGCTCGGATTGGCTCAATGACTGCCCCTCTCATGCCACTATTGGTACGTAGTTTCAAATGCCCAGCTCAAAATCGAATTATTGCATTTTCGAAAATATAATTTATAATTAATGAATGAGCCTTTATTGAAGAGTTTCGGTATTTCTCTTAAACACGAAAACAAGCTGTTAGAGCGAGCACGATGAATTCTAACCTTTTCGCATGATTTCCTTTGATTTTTGGTTGCGATTTCGTAAGCCCGAGAGAAATAGAACTCTTGTAGAGACGTTAACGTGACTCTTGTAGTGAATCACTGCTCAAAACTCGTTTGTCACAGTAGACAATCCCCAAAATATAACATGAAGTAAGAAACAGCGGCTACTTACCTCTACATCATACAAAAAATATTCAGCTGTGAAGAACACGAATCTTTAAAACGTGTAATTTTAACTTTGAAATGAAATCTTGAGAATGAAAAAGCTGAAATCGTGGATTAAACGTCGAAAGCAAGAACAAAATTACGCTAATGACCCTTCTGGTTGAGGTGCGGGGAAAAAAACACGAACGAAAGACAAATGCAAAGGTTAAACCAACAACAATAGACGGTATCATGCAACTGCATTGTAGTTGCTAAGTTATTCTAGAGTGTTATTCTAGAGAAAGGTCAAGTGGTCTTCTCGTAATTACGATTCCAAAAAAGCTGAGCACGAGTAAAGCTGACTCTTCCCGTTCCAAAAAGCGTTTCCACGTAACGGAAACCTCTTCTCATTTCGGAAAGGCCATTTTCGTATACGAGAAATTAAATACGAGAAGTACAAAAACTCTCTATTCACACGGAAATTACATTACATGGAAATTACTCATTACATGGAAAATTCATTACATGGAAATTACATTTTTCAGGCGTACCTACTTTTACTCACTATATAACATAATTAGTTGTTTAAAGTTACAATATAAAATAACGATGAAAATTGTGCTGCGAATAGGTTTGGAATGAGGATTAAAAAAATTGAGCTTTCAAGTCTAAAACAATATTTAAGAAACCAAATTTTTCATTAAAAAATTAAGGAAATCTAAGCGCTCGTTTGTTCTTTTTTGTGGAAATACATAAACACCTGCTTTTTAAATTGTCCGATCGCGGGAAGTGCCCCCTAACATGGATGGGAAGAGAATTCCACAGCTTTGCCCCACTAATAACGAATGATCTACTGTAAACTGCGAAGGAATGTCTCGGAATCATTATCGATTTTGACCTCAGTGGTAAAAAGCCCGACATACTAGAGATGTGGGGTAATTTGGAGCAGATTTAACGAGAATTTTGAGTGGTACCTATCACATTAAGTTGACGAATGTTAAGGTAACTTGGAAGAGATATGCCAAAGAGGGTGAAACTAGAAATTGAATGACGAGGTTTGATGTATGATTATTGATCTCTGAAATTGGCATTGTGAGATTGGCATTGTAATACGGTTGGTTGGAGCTTGGAGCTAAATTCATGTACAAATACAATGTCATTGCTGTACATATGTTAGATAGGTACATTCCTGGGGTCCATTTCATAAAACAACAAGTGACAAGCCGATTTTATGTACCTACAAGTTGTAAAAAATTAGTGTGCAAGCGTTTCATAAAGGTACAAGTGAAGTAGACTTGTAATGCACACTGAAAAATAACAAGTGTACAGGGAAGTTTGAACAAGTTACAAGTGTTTCCTCATTTTTTTGTACAAGTCATTGTTTTACAGTAGTAAAAAATGGCCAATTTTTAACCTTCGTCCATTAACCTGTAAGTAAATTTGTTATTTTCCAGCATTGTGAGTTGACCATTTTTAAGTGTCGCAATGTCGCACCTTGGGAGTGATACTGGTATAAGTCCAAAAACATGAATTCTGGGAAATCGCATTTAAAGATTTTTTATGACTTTGTTGGCGTACTACAGACACACCATTCATATTTTCTCGGTTCTTTTTGGTCTGTGTCATGCATATACCATCTACCTATACTGCCCTACTTCTAATTAGCTTCTCCACTCTTTTTGATTAACATAATTATAATTATAAAAATCTTATGATGTACCACTAACACGATAAAACACAACAAACCTTGATTTTTTCCTTCGTACAATATTGGTACATCGCGAGTTAATCACCAGGTTGCCTCAGTACGACTACTAATCTTTTGGGCGAATAGTGGTGCATTGCAAAATATGTACCGGTACAACAGTGAAAAACACGAAGAAACTTGATATTCCTTGGTTCAATAGCGGTACTTCTTGAAATAGACCAGTATTGCTGTAAAAATAAAGGATAAATACCTGGTTTGTCACATCGATAGTGATTTATGTCGGGATGAACCACTATTAACACCGAATTTTCCATCTTCGTTCGTTGACAGCTGGAACATGACTGACATAGACCGACCTTTCCCCGACAAGAAAGAAGCATTCAGCGTAGAAAGCGCGAACAATTTTTTCGGTCATGAATGAAATCTTTTTTAGTGGGTATTTTCAAGTTTAACGAGAGGTTTAGGATGTCTTCCAAGAACCTTGAATGATTCAAATGCTGCGTGACCCTGTGCAATTTTTCCTGATCGGGTATCGAGGATCTCCCTATCATTGAAGAACAAAGTGAAGATAATTTCAAAGTTACACATGACACTCCTAACCTAGCAGCATTAAGACTTGATGAATTGATTAATCATTTCCGCTGAATGAAGAGGAAAAATCCGCATATGCCAGCCATCAGAATAAGTTGAAATCAAATACACACTTTTTCCACTTTTCAGTTTATCATTTGTCTGTCTTCCAATCATTACACTAAGTCATGTACCTACGATAAACATCCTATCATGTACTTATAACCGTTTTTTACATTAAAATTCGGTGACAAAACTTCAATTTCGGCATCCCGCTTGACGTAGTTCATTTCGTTAGTCGCCGCACGCCATTTTTCTTTTCTGCTACACTTGTAAACTTAACTTCTTCAAGTGTAACTTTTCTACACTTGTACTCTTTGTTTTGGTGAAAAACTTGTTCTAGTTTACCGTAACTGTACCTACTTGTTCCGTTTTACAAGTACCTGTACCTACTTGTTAACTTGTACACTTGTAACTTGTTGTTTTATGAAATAGGCCCCAGGTGTACACGTGGTTGCTGAGGTTGTTTGTCTTGACTTAACATTTCCTCATCACTCACTCCCAATCATTGCATACACTCATTGCATTGCTCTTTTCTCAAAGATCCCATCGAAATCTACTGGTTATGGGATTATTCACATGAATATCCACGGTTTCTCATCCCGCTAATTCTTACTATAAATCTACTTGTGATTCCAGTCACCGTACGTGAACCCAGTCCTGGTCTTTGCCGCGACTGCTTTGACGGCTGCGGTTATGGTGCTGTTCCTTCCGGAGACTCAGGGCACGTTACTTCCTGACAACGTCGAGCAAGCTGAGCAGATAGGAAGCCAAGGTAACTAATTTATTCGATGGGAAGCCCACTTTACATTATGTCTAATATACAGGGTGTCTCCGAAACTGGTGTCACACAAAGAAGGAATCGATTCTAAAACTAATTTGCAACAAAAAGTTCCTCAAAGAAAACCCCTTGTTTCTGGGAGCAAATTTACTTTCAAGTTTTTTCTCCATGTTTTCATTCTTATAGCACTAAAATAACCATAGCTTCGTTCTCAGTGTGCGTTCTGCGAGTTCCGAACGGTTCTGATGTCCCCGTTTTTTGTTTTTTTTTCGGAACTGTCAGACTCGAACGCAAGGACGTAGTTAACGCATGCGCATTTCACAATTGTTCAGATCTCGTGGAGTAAACAACTCTCTTCTTCTTCATCAAAATCATACTTTAGTCTCTATACGTTAGTATAAGTACCTATTCTATGATCGAAATGTCAACTAGCTCGTCAAGCTCGGAAAGCGATAGTTTCGACGATGGTGTTTGGTTTGTAGACGATGAGGACGAGATTGAAGTTATAGTTGGATCTCGTCTACATCCACGAAACTCAAATTTTCTTTATTATACTCCTCAGTCATCGTAGATTTTTTTTTTTTTTTTTTTTTTTTTTCATTTTTATTACCGTGAGTTAATAGTTATGTAATATACACGGGCATAATAAGTAATATATTCTTGGGAACTAAAAATATTCTGAAAAGGAGCACCAGAAAGTAACACGAGTTGAGTGGGGTTACAAACAACAACACAGGTTCCAAGTTCAACACTTCCCAGTTCTAAAATTGTTCCCAATGCAGAACGCGGTTCCACAAGTTCCAGAACGCCCCGGGATTTCCTGTCCCAGTTCTGATGAATTTGAGAACTGTCAGAACGCCCACTGAGAACGAAGCTCATAACTCTCTCGAATGTCAGTGAAAATTAAAAAACGAGGAATACACCGTTGTAAAGAACGTTAAATTTCCTATACTCGGATATCAATTCAAAATTTCGTAAGCAAGTTTAATGGGAGAAACATCCGGCAGAATGTTGAAATTTGGCAAACAATAAACCTGTCAAATTTTGGAGCCCTGTAGGTCAAAAGTCTTCTATTGGATTTGACCCTCAGAGACGAAAAAAATCTCAATTTTACTTTTACTTCGCTAATTAGGGGAGAAAACTGTGTTTTAATGTTGAAAATATCGTTTTTTTTTTCTTTTTTCAATGAAATCGAGGGTTTTCTTGAAAAATTACCTCTTATGAAAATACGAGTTAAGGGTCGGTTTCTACGAAATGTTTTAAGCTGAATCGAATGGTAACACTTGCATATCTCCCAAACCCCGTTATAACCAAGTTTAACACTTGACTCACAAATTCTAGTTAAATTGATATGAAAAATTTTACCTATGTGTTTTTAGCAGGGTGGCCCCCTACTGGAAAAGTCAGGGAAAATCTGGAAATGTCAGGGAATTTTGTAAAAACCACCAAATGTCAGGGAATTTTTTAAATGAAAACTTGGTGTAATAATTTACAGCGTTTTTAGGTATATTATAACTGCTAAACAATCAAACTTCAATAGCGTACTTTATCATACTAGGTACATATTATTTCATAGGTTTTATACGAATGACAAAAATAATTATCAAGAGTTGTGGTTAAACTGTTCAAAAGTAACAACGCTACACGCACATAAAAAGTGAACGGATATGCCACTGTCTTCCCTGGTAACTGCATCACCTAGAGTAAACCATTTGTGAGAAAAATCAACTGAGTAGGTATTGAACTAGGGAGAAAAAAACCCAGCAGAGTAGTGGATTGATCCAGTAGGAGTCCCAAAACTAGGTTGTATACATAATCTAGGACTTCTCAGGAGTGTTAAGGAGGGGGAAATTGGCCCATTGGAATGTGGAGTCATGTGTTATAAATTTACAGAGCAACTTTCCAACGAACGGTTTTTGTGGGATGGGAAATCAGGAAGTTATACTCTCTCTGGCAACAATTGGCAGTAGGTGAAAAAAATCGTGACATTTTTTTGCTGTCGGACGAAAATTTTGAATTATCCCTAGAGCTAAGAAATCCATGTAGGGAAAAATGTACTTCAACAAATAGCTCCTGATCACAAATTGAGAGATCATAAAATATTAAATAAAAAGTCATGCAGCATGTTCGTATGGGTGAATTTTCGTAAATTATCGTATTACATTTAGGTTTAATTGTTATGATATTTGAGCTCTTCGAGGGCAATGAAATTGTTAAATATAAGTAGGCTCCATATAAATAGTCTGTTTTTCCCCTTCTTTAAATTATACGATTTTCGTTTTAGAAGCATTCAAGGTACACTAAAATTATGAGAAAACAAAAACAAAATTTTTTAATTTGATATTCGACCAGGGAAATTAGAAATTTCCTCTTGGGGGCCACTCTGTAACATTTACACCCAGTATAAGTACTCTGTACCATACACAGTACCATACCCAGTACCATATACCCTCTGTACCATACATAGAACAGAACTATGATAATAATAGCTACGTACCTGCTAGACATCTAATTAAAATTGTCCATTTCACTTTTCAGTTTCGATTTCTACGAATTCTGATGTTGATAAACGCAATGGAGAAGCAGCCAAAAGCTGAATACACGTATAAAAAATGTTGAAGAAGAAGAATTTTACGTGTTGTGTTCCTGATTTCACAATCGCCCTAAAACGTCTCCTTCACATGTATAAGAATGTAGATGGTTTAGTTTTGTTCAACAAAACTACGAAATGGGTGACCCAGTTACCTCAAGAAGGAGCAGCATCGTTTTATAATCTCGTTACGCTTATACCTACAGAAGATCAATATTAAAATACGGATAGTAGAAAATTATGAAAGAAGAAAGAGTATAGACGCCTGCGTTAGAAATGGTTCCTTGTGTTGAATTTCTCTCCAAAGATGTACATTTTGTAAAGATTTTATCTATTTTCATAGCGTCGTTTTTAAGGTTTTATATTGTACCTGGTAGGTTACCTGTGCCTGTCGGGTATGATAGTTTTCTATGTATTTATATATGTGTACAGAATATTTATTTTAGAAAATAAATCATCAAGTTCTGTTGATATTAATATTTTGTGTTTGTGACTTCCATTAATCTTTTTCTCTACTTCCTTTCTTCCTTGTGATTTTACATCTGTGGGAGGCAAACGTCCTAAAGCTATTATTAGGGCCGGTCGTGGAAGATCCCCGTTAACGCAGCGTTCGGGAACGCGAGATTAAAGTCGGGTTAATGCTCGTTAGCTGAATATCCGCTAGATGGGATTGATAACATTATATAACCATTCAAATCCCCCTTCAAGCCTCAAGGCTGAGCAGCAGATGCGCAATGGACCGAAAATCTAGGGTTAGCGTTAAGTCAGATAACTGCCACGGGTTACCGAACAATAACTGAGGCTTCCACAACGCCACTAATCGAAGATTTTCACTGACCTACATTAACTATCGCTAACCGAGGTTGCCACAGCCGGCCCTTAACCTATAGCAAGTAGGTACATTATTAACCAGAGAGTGAAACGGATGAATAGATTTGATTCAAAACTTTATACAACTGATTTACCTATACAACGTAAACTTGAGAAAATTCTATTTTTTGTTTATCAAGAATTTTGAAGTCTTTCAAAATTAGAATCGTAATTTTAGAGACACGGCTTCGTTCAAATTCAGATCTATCGTGAGCTTGAAATCACCCGTCTCACGCATTCACAAATTTCATTTAAAATTCAACAGTTTCTTTGAAATTGCTGGACCTAGAATTGCCCTAGAACGACTAGTCAAACAGATGTTGGTCAAAACGACGTTTTGTCAAAACTGACGTTTGTCGAATTGACTTGTCAAACAATTAAAAAAAAAAAGCGTTTACTCAACTTTGATCTAGAATCTAGACTGATGTTTGAAGGCTGAAGCTCACGTTTGCACACATCTAGCTGGAGATCCGAAAATCGAAACGAAGTTTACCAAACATAATTATATCTAAATTTGAATCATTCTTCATTTGAATTTGAATCATTCTGAATCTGAACGAAGCCGTGTCTTTCAAATTACCAGTCTAATTTTGAATGACTTCAAAATTCTAGATTTTAAACAAAAATGGAATTTTCTTAAGTTTACATTGTAGAAATCAGTTGTATAATAACCCTGTGAAATTCGGGTCCAGAAACTTGACTTTGGTTGAAAAACCATGTCTCGTTTCCGTACGTTTGAGGGACTTTGGTGTAGTTAGCTAAACAACTTGCCAACAAGAAAGCTAGTTCGACAAACGTCAGTTTTGACAAAACGTCATTTTGACATACGTCTGTTTGTAAAGTCGATCAAGTCGTGCTACCACAAACCCTCTTCGGAAAGCTAACAAGTCGTTTTGACGAACGTCAGTTTTGACAAAACATCGTCTTGACGAGGTCTGTTTGACAAGATGTTTCGAAGAACGTCAGTTTTGACAAAACGTCGTTTTGATCAACGCCTGTTTGATAAGTCGATCTAGTCGTGCTATTACAAACACTCTTCGGAAAGCTAACAACAAGAAGTTTTACCAACGTCAGTTTTGACAAAATGTCATTTTGTGCAACGTCTGTTTGACAAGTCGATCTAGTCTTGCTATCACTAATACTCTTTGAAAAGCTATCAACAAGTCGTTTCGATAAACGTCAGTTTTGACAAACATCGTCTTGACGAAGTCTGTTTGACAAGCCGTTTGATCGAACGTCAGTTTTGACAAAACAACGTTTTGACGAACGCCTGTTTGACAAATCGATCTAGTCGTGCTATTACAAACACTCTTCGGAAAGCTATCAACAAGTCGTTTCGACAAACGTCAGTTTTGACAAAACATCGTTTCGACGAACGTCTGTTTGATAAGTCGATCTAGTCGTGCTATCACAAATATTCTTTGGAAAGCTATCAACAAGTCGTTTTGACAAACGTCAGTTTTGACAAACATCGTCTTGACGAAGTCTGTTTGACAAGCCGTTTGATCGAACGTCAGTTTTGACAAAACGTCGTTTTGACCAACATCTGTCTGACAAATCGATCTAGTCGTGCTATTACACTCTCCGGAAAGCTATCAACAAGTCGTTTTGACAAACGTCAGTTTTGACAAACATCGTCTTGAAGAAGTCTGTTTAACAAGTCGTTGCGACAAACGTCAGTTTTGACAAAAAAAAACGTCGTTTTGACCAACGTCTGTTTGACAAGTTGTTAGGAATCGCACTGGTCAGTAGGCACGACATTGCAGAAAACGTATTATGAAAACTAATGTTGAAATTCCTCTCAGTTCTTTGAATCACACACCACGGTTCACCTCACTGTTATTCAGGGTAAGGTACCTATGTTATCAATAAATGACTAAATCAACCGTATTGCCGAGTTACGATCATAATATTTATTTTTGTAAGCAATGAGTTGCGAAACATACATTCATAAGTATCTATTGGTTTACCGTCATTATGGTTTTTAAGGATTTGGAGGATTGGACATTTTCTTCTTTTCCAGTGTGAAGTTTTGCGAAAATGTGCGAGCATATTTTCGTAAACTATAGTATTAAATTTATGTTAAAACACTTTTGAAATGTTGAAACAAACACTGTTTGAAAAGTGGAATGAAATGGTTCGTCATTATCAATTTTATGAGAAAAACTTATTCCGAATTGTAGGCTGCTGTTTAAAACAAGATTTAAGATTTTAAGTTTATTTTGCAGTTTCTATAGATTTTGGTTTATTATTTCCAATAATAAGCCTTTGAAATCGTTCAGGAAAGAAAATTATTTGCTCTAAAATTTCGTCATTTTACGTTTCAAGGTGCGTAGAATCCAAAACTGCAACGTCCGTAAGAGGCCATTAGAGGCCTTTAACTTTCCCACATGGACTCCACTTGGGGTCTAGTTGGTCCTTGAATCTAGTCAAACCCATCGCTTCAGACGCATCAGTGCTATGAACAAAAAATGGGCCGAAAACGGGCTTCTTTTCCGTATATTTTTTCTAATACATAGGTTTTAACACAGAATGTGTTTTAGCCATGGACTAACTAGCCGAAAATGGAACGCGGGATGGGAACGAAATGTGTGACGGATGATTTCAGCTTACAACCGAGTCGTTGCTAGGGAAATGGTACTTCGCCGTTTTTCATCCCACAAAATTCGTTGACCATTCGTTTGAAAGCTCTCGATTTATCCAACCATATTATGTTAACTACTGCGAAGTGCGTGGCCAACAAGCTGAGTTATGAGCATGGTTATTTGAATAATTGTTTACACACAGGTGATCATTCTCAATTATTGATATTGTGAACATGATTGCAACCGCTTGTTTGGTTGTCACTTGGTTGCGCGACAACGCAAACACATTCTGTGTTCTATTTCTGTTGATTTTCACGTACAACCAATGCGTTACTAGCGAAGTGTACCTCCCTTAGTTTTCATAACAGGAAAATCGTTCGCCACTTTTTGGAATGCTCTCATTTTATCACTACATCTCATGATCCCTAATCCATTGTAGTGTCAAGGAAAGCTGATTTATTACGCTAAGTCATAAACTAATATTGCTAAGTAACAATAATGAACTAATAATGTGAAAAGAAGACACTAGGTACATGGTAGGTATACCTACCTACTATTGAGTAGTAGGTACTTGTAAGTAGGAGGTTCTAGACTATTGCAATTATTGGTTCTTTTATAATCAGCTGAGTGAGCTAAAATCTCTCCTATTCATCCTAGGAAGTTAGGATTTGATAGGGGGACTCCCTGGGACATCAGGAATCGATTGAAAAGATTAGCTCATTCTTACTTTGCTCAGTGAGCTGAATTGTCTCCTGTTTATCTTAAGAAGTTGAGGTTTAATAGGGGGACTCTCTCGGACACTAAGAGACTATTGCAATTATTGGCTTTTTCCCAATCAGCTGAGTGAGCAAAATTCTATCCTGTTATCCCTATGAAGTTGAAATTTGATAGGGATACTCTCTGGGACATTAAGAGACGATTGAAATGACTGGTTCATCGTTAATCAGCAGAGTAAACTACATTCTCTCCTGTTCATCCTAGGAAGTTGAAATTAGATATGGTGGCTCTCTGGGACACTAAAAGACGATTGAATTGATTGGATCTTTTCTGATCAGCTGACTTAGCTAATTTAATTGAGACGTTATTAACTTGAGACGCAAAACACAAATTTCACAGGGGAAAAATTCCATGTACCGATGTATCTGCATGTAGTGTAGATTTTTCTTTTGGTAGGTGATATCGTCCAGTTATATTTCGATAATGCACCTTAGGCTCAGTTTGCTTGGTAATTTTTTTTGGACCAGTGTTCTACGCAAGGGCTTTAATAGAGGCTTACTATGTACGGGGCTTAATAATAATTCGTAGATATCATCCCAAAGAATCGAAAGAAACCACCCAGGTTGCTGTAACTTCATATAGGTTTGCTCTCCTCCCTAAGGGCCAGAACTTTAACATGGAAAAAAATCAACATTGGATGTATCGCAACAGGTGAAACACGGTAAAAATTACCTAATAAACTATGACGATCGTATCAGCTGATATAATTCCAAAGGAATTCAGATTATTATAACTTTTGTCGCCTATAAATGGAGCTGCGAAGCGTATGTAGGTACGTGATTTATTTATATAATTAATTTTCAGTTGGTGGGTCAGCTTGTGTTAAATTAAAAAGACTAGTAAAATGTAGGTGTTTTTAATTTAATTTCTCCTCGGTAGGCGTCTATGCCTGCAGATATATTTAGATAATGAATAATATACTTCGTTTAATTAAAGGGCTATCTAAAACATAAATAATGAGCTGTGTAATAATTTGCAGCTGTTGGGAAGTGGTGGAAAGATAGGTACTATGTCCTAACATGTCGTCCTCTACTCCTACCTTTATCAGATCAACCTGTCCGTCGCTATTCCTCTTGGCCGCAACACCCTCCTGCTATTTCAGCGCATGAAACTAATATTCCTTTCATTTTACATCACTACTCCCAATCGTTTATTACGTCAATTCGCGAGTGAATGATCTTCCTACAAACAACGGAGACAAACGGGGCCACGTACATCGACTTCGATAAACCGGCTGGTGAGTTCCTTTCAAGCCATCCATTCCTTTCATTTTCAACTTCCATATATATAATATTTTTTCTACTGTTCCATCATTGCTCTTTTTTTTACATTTCAATTTAAATAGACAGTCCGTATCGTACTGCAGCATTTTTCAGCATAGTTTTGTGCGAAGAATGTCCTAATTCATAGTTGGTAAACTTTATTTGTATTTCGCTAAAATATTTATATATATAAGCCCCACTTTCCCCCCATTTCCAGTCCCATTTTTAGTTATTGTTTTAGCCCTTTTTTGAAATGTAACCAATTTAATATACTGAAAAAGTAGTGTCCAACGAACTCATACCTTTTTATGGAGTGCTTGATTTTTGGCGAAAGTACGGATTCTTGATCTCAATCCTGTAGGAGTGACATCTTGAACATATACAAATGAACAAATTTTAAAAGCCAAGCCTCAAAATGGATTTCCAAGAAGAAAATTTTCGAAATTTTATTTTTAAATTTTTGGAGCCATTGCAATAGCTTCATTTTCTATGAAAATTTGCTATATCTGAGTATAATATGCCCAATTCTCACAACCCTTGGAAACCATAAATTCACAATATTACAAAAACAACACGAAATCGTACTAGGGATGTGAAGATGAGTCATCTTGATCGTATGGATTGCAGAATAAAAAAACCATCCCAGTGGAACTGCCAGTGAAAGAATTTCTCCTTCTCTCGTGGAACATAATATATAAATAACATATCATGGAATAATAAAAATTCATTTAGTATTTTCCAATAATCACAAAGTCACAAAAGGTTCAGTATTCACGTAATATATTATAAGATTCGTGTAAATAAGCACACGTTTGATTATTACTAATTCATACAGGTACGTAATCTTCGCAATCTACACCTGAATACAGGATGGAAAGACGTGACAAGAAAACGGATCGGAATTTATCACTCTAAATCGAGCGTTCTCTCTGCATGATTCGCTTCTTTCTAAAACGTTATGTCGTTCTACTAAAATAGTTCTAAAAAACAATTCCATTTGGAGTTAGACAAAAATATCCATAGATATTGATAGTTTATCATTCAATAGGTAGGGTTTGCATAAATCAGAAACATAATTGATATGGTTGTTATGGTAGCAGGAACATAATAGACCTTAGGCCCATCAAGTTTACGTATCTCGCTGCAATATGCAAATACTGCTTAGTTTACTGAGTTTCTCAAACGGTTTTAATAACTCTACACAATTTCAATTTGAACTCACCACACTGCGGTATATTGTGGTAATAGAGAACAAACCTGGGAAGGGAAATAGCTCACCAGGAAACAAGCACACCGTAAGTCATATCGCAAATTGTACTGAACAGTAGGGTGCCCGCTATTTTGAGAAAGGTGGAATTTCGATTATCTCCACCCTAAATTGGGTTTAAAATGTCCAAAAAATGACCCCTGAATTTTTTCAGATTTTTTGCATACCAAAAACCTACGCATGTAGCTGGATTTTGGTTTTTGTAATACGCTTTTTTGCCAATATCAGACTTTTTGAATATAACTTTTACAAACTTCTTTCTTTTGTGGTCCGCTGAACTCGAATATGCAGTCAAAACAAGTCGACAGCAACAACGTTTGATAGTTTGGAATCTCAAAATCGTCAAAATCATGTCAAAAAAGGACAATTTTTCAAAATTTATTGTAAAATTATAAAAATTCGTATTCTAATGTTTCTTGAGTCGCTGAACTCGAATTTGCTATCAAAAAATCAAAATTTTAACAGAAATACGTAAAACTACAAATTTTCATAATTTTACAATGAATTTTGAAAAATTGTCATTTTTTGGCGTGATTTTGAGATTCCTAACTGTCAAAATATGTTGCTGTCGACTTGTTTTGACTGCATATTCGAGTTCAGCGACCCCAAAAACGTAAGTATACGAAGTTTCACAATTTTACAAAGAAGTTCGTAAAAGTTATATTCAAAAGTCAGATATTAGCTAAAAAAGCGTATTTCAAAAACAAAAATCGAGCTACCGGCGTAGGTTTTTGTTATGCGAAAAATCTGCCAAAATTCAGGGGTCATTTTTTTTTTACATTTTAAACCAAATTTCGGGTGGAGGTCATCAAAATTCCACCTTTCTCAAAATAGCGGGCACCCTACTGAACAGCCATGGCTGAGAGAACTACGGCCATTTTCAGAATAGTAGGTAGGCACATACACAATAAAGATGAAATATCGAGAAATTGAAAAGAAATATAAATCTAAAACCATTGAAGCATAGTATGAGGATACATCAGGATACCGATGGATTAAGTTTAAAGGTGTAGAAGTGTCTTCGAGTACCTTGCGAATATTGGTACTTGGTATATCGAGATCAGGGGTTTTTGGAGTTGGTAATCACAAGCCGCTTCGCACACATCTCAAATATAAAATAACATTATTCTCAATCTAGACGAGTCAATACAGAATATTTTGATGTACAGGATACATAAATACAGTGGATATACAATTAATGTCATATTCAGGGTGTCTCACATAATACCCGGAAAACTTCACCCGAGTATTATGCAACTAAATTTCGATTTCGAAAGTTCCTCATAGAGATTTCCTAGAGAATTCCTCTCAAACATTGGCTGTTAGCAATTTCTTGCGACAGAGCATGACCTGTGAATTCAAACCATTGTATGTTCCTTCAAAATGCAGTCGCAGTTTTGAAGTTTGGTTGTGATTACGTCAAGGCATTGAATTACCTGATGGAACTCGGAGGTCGACATTCTCGTGGTTGCAATTGTTCGACGCACTACCGGTCTCGGCTCTTCGGGGGCTGCTGACTAAGGAATTCGGTCGAGTGGATAGTCCTTTCCCTTCGGTAAACAACAAATCACCAACCAAACTCGCAAAAATTACCTTTTTCCAGAAATCTACCCTTCAAAAATTTATGAAAATTGCTATTGCTGAGAGTTAATCAAAGAGCAACCACAAAAAAAAAAAAACTGAATCGAATTTTACAATACAACCCTGCTAATTCAATACTTGATGTGGAGCTCGCAAAAAAACACGTGCGCTCGGCTCTGCTACCTAACTGGAACTCATTTTCTTTTAGCCAGGGTAAACACATTTGCAACATAAGTAGTCAAGTACCTACTCAAAAATTGATCCACCTACTGTCACTTCAACCAATTCCCCAACCTTTTGGGGCTGATTTTGAATTCGCAAATGACACTCTTTTACAGTTAAAAACAACCAAAGAAGGTGCAACGATTCCTTCAGACATCAGCATCGTATAATTTACCTTCTCACTTCCACGCTTTTGGTAAATATTTTTAAAGACTTTTTTGTACACCCACTTTGCCATGCGACCGGCACCTTTTGGATTTAAAAAGAAAGCTACCTCACCGTCATTGAAAATTCTTTTTGGAATCTCCATTGCTGCAGAAAGGTAATTCTTACTCTGTACTTAAGGACTACAAACTTAATTGACAAAAACTACATGAGCAGAACAAATTATCTCACAGAGATATGATTAAAAAATGAAACAGTAGAGTCCGCGCGAACCTCAATGTGACCTCCTAGGGTTAACTTGTCGAAAACGCGAGCGTTTAAAATAATCCTTAAGAGGAACATTCGATTGGAAATTAGTTGCAGAATACGTGGGTGAATCATTGACTGAGAATCCTTGATATGATTATGAGAGTGCACGATATTATCGTGTCAAATCGCATTTGGTCAATGCTGTGTTAAAAACAGTTTTGAAATGATGACCTACTGTAAAGATACTTATGATACAATAAATTATCATCGTAATTACGTTTAGTAAGGAAAGACAAAGCACTGATCATCAAGAGGCAAAATATTTTAGTAACACGAGGTAGATAAACCAGGCAATCCTGTACCTTTGTAAGTAGCTACATTCTATGATTTTGTTAAGGCAAGAGTAGGTTATTTGATCTAAGAATGTCATTCGCATATACCCGCCTCAATCGTAACATACCCATCTCAAAAAAGCGTCATAGATGATGTAGGTACATGAAAATACTTATTGTATGCCTCACACTCCATAAATGTAGTAACTAGTAATTAATAATACCATTTTCGGGTCGAGATCTAGTGGAATTTATGGTAAACACAAAATGTAGATAAGTTGGTACTTAGGTAAAGGTTAGTCAATTTAACGCTACCACCCGATGTTACTTCTTACTGGAGAAACTTAATATATTTTGAAAACCCATTATTCTTAACATTCTTCCTTCTAATTCCAATAGGCGTGCAATTTTCGGGCATCTGCACATTTTAACTTTTGAGAAGTTAAACCAGAGCGTCGATTGAGCTCAAAAATTACACCACATGCGTAAAAACGTACTTTCGCTAATAAACACATTATTTTTAGGTATATTTTCACATTGAATTCCGTGGTCTTTGGCATTTCTTTCTGTAATACGAGTAAATCAATGAAAAAGACCAGAATTTGAAATATGAAACTTTAAAATGGCTGTATGGGTGTAATAGGTAGGAAGGTACACTTAAGGTTCGTATTTTATAGGTGTTAGGGGAAAATGGGGTAATACCGCCACCTTAAGTATATTTGTCTATCACAGCCCAGGTTTGAACCCAGGAGCTTCAGATTTTGAAGCTAATTATGAAAAATCATATCCAGTAGTGAATTACAAACGTTTTTGCAGGTTGTGTAGCAATTTTATATTAGTAAACAACAATTGAAGAGCTGACAAGGAAATGTACTTAAGAACAGAAATCGAAAGAAAAATGTTTTTCGTCGAAGTGCAAGAAAACAGTCACGCCAACGGCATGGGAAAAGCCTTAGGTCCTCCCGTCCTTGCTAGATCGCACCGTGACCAAGTACTGACACCTTTGCATGGAGAAGAGATTATGTCCAACAAATCTGATAAGAGTTCAGAGGGAGTTCCTATGAAATTTGATTGTTGGACTTAAGTGCAGTTCCATGTCAGCTCCTCAATTTACGAAACCCTTGTAAATGGCGGTATTACCCCAGCTAGCTGGGGAAATACCGCCATGGCGTTAGGGTAATACCGTCATATTAAAACAAGGAGGAAATGAACAGTCTCATCAGAACATCGGAATAACGATTTATTGAATTTCAAAAACTCTTCCTGGGTAGCTTCTCCCCATATTGGGAACTTATTTTACAAGAAAAGGATTCACTAGAGGTTGAGAAACAATTTCCACATCAGAATAGTAAAATTGGAACAAAATAAATATGGTAAAATAATGTTGGTTCTTCACGAGAACTGAAGTATTGACAACGTTCAACGCGAAACTCGTTAAAAAAAGAAATATTATATAGCATAACATCTTCCCGGCTTTTAAAGTTTTAAATTTGTGCTCTTCTTCAGGTCGCAGCAAAATTCACAAGACTAACGTCCATTGACAAAATCAAAACAGAAGCAAGAAGAGAAGAATCTTACAACGATTACGTTAATTTAGGAAGGCAATTATGTAGTTACCTTCTGGACAATTATTCAGTATATAGGTAGGTAAACATCTAATAAATCACGATTAGTATAGAGGTGCTTATGGAGGTAAGCTATCACAATATAATTCATATTTTAAATGTTAATTCATATTTTAATTACTCAGAATCAATAGAAATAGGTGATTATTACGACAAAAAAACGTCCAACGAGTCTGATGATTGGAGCATTGGGGCAATACCGCCATGGCGGAATTACCCTAAATTCGGTGTGGCGATATTGCCCCAGTAAACTTTTCGAGATATAAAATCATTAAAAACTACCTAGTTTTTGTAAAAAAATCATGAAGTAATGGGTGGAAATTAAAGCTAAATGGTTTTTCTATGTCGTCATGCTCAACAATTTACATAAACGTATGAAAAACTATTACTTACCACGCTAACTCGACAACAGTAAAACTAGAACGCCAAGATTCAAAGACTGTGAACTCGCTTATCTTTGATGAAAAACGAATTAATGACCCCAAAAAAACTTTTCTAACATTACTGCTGATCTAAAGATGATATTTGGCTACAAGATTTGTCACTCAGGTGGTTAAATAATTATATTCCCCGACTTGGCGGTATTACCCCACTCTCCCCTATTTCCTAGAGAAAATAGGGAGGGTTATATTTTATTATTTTCACCTGTCTCTTATAACTGAAGGTATATCTGCAAAATATCCAGGTGGAATAACGTTAAATGTTCCATTCTGGATACATAATAAATATATTCCTACTTACCCATAGTTCAGTAGGTATTGGGTTTAGTTTTGCAAGAAAGAATGTACTCACAAACACATATAATTTTTGTTCAATCTCGATCAAAAGCCATCACGATTTAAACAAAATAATGAAGCTTTATTACAATTGGGCCGGAGTTTGGATTAATATTATATAGGTCAGAAGAACCCTGTGTAATATTCGATTAAGCGCATATTAAACATTTCAATGCGCGCAATTCGCTCCGATTCATAGAAACGGACTGTAAAGAAACCAGTCATGATCAAATCATGACCCGTGTAAAAAATCATCAGAGGTTCTGAGATCGCAAGTATTGTCTTGAGCTCGCTGGTGTTCAAAATTTCGCATAGATGAGTTCGCATTTTGGATTAACGCGTGTTTAGGATGACAATACCGAAACATCCTTGTCATGATAACTAGCCTCAACGGGAATAGTATCCGACTTTGTGAGACCTCAAGATCCTATCAACAATGGTACACCATCTTCCCGATTCGTAATCGACATTTATTCAGTAGAAAACGTGTGGATGATCTACTGGATGTGCTGCTTCGACGTTCTTCACGGACGAATACACGTAGATTTGACTACGGAGTGGCGCCTCAGTCGATAGGATGGGCCTAATATCAGCAGGACCCAAATTCTTCTATCCAAGCATTGTACCTGAAATCAAATACCAACCCAATTTAGAACATTCAGTGCAAAGCTTCGCTCCGATTTGCCTTCTTACACTTATAATTTTTGTACGTTGTGGTTATTAACACAGAATGTGTTTTTACCCAGGAGCAGTGGCGTAGTTTGAGGAGGGGCAGGGTGGGCACAGCCCCTCCATGAATCATAGAGGATGCAGAAGTTCTTTGTATGAATATAATTAAAATTACTAATTTGACGCTTCTAATTTAAGTAGGTACCTAACACCTTCAATTGAGGAGCTGACATGGAAATGCACTTAAGTCCAAAAAATCAAATTTCGTAGGAATTCCCTCTGAACTCTTATCAGATTTGTTGGAAGTTTCTCTTCTCCGTGCAAAGGTGTCAGGACTTAGGTGCGATCTAGCGACCGTCCGAAACTAAACTCTCCCCACCCCACACCATTCGCGTATCTGTTTACTTGCATTTCGACAAAAAAAAAATTTTTTTAATTTTTGGACTTGAGTGCATTTTCATGTCGGCTCCTCAATTGGAGAATGCAATTCGTAAAAAACAAGTATTATTAAACGAATCTGCTTTCCTAGCAACTGTAGATGCTCTTAGAAATAAAGAAGTTCTTAGGATCGTTTGTTAGGGCAAAATGGCGTGGATATTATACAGCCCCACGGAGAGGAGTAAAACGAAACGGAAATGTGGATACTAGGTATAAACTGAAATCAAATCGTTCCCCACTATCTTCCGGGGCCTGCACATATGCGATTTTCCCGTAGAAAAATATCCATAGTTCAGTGTGTACAAAAGTTCCCCTACGAACTCCCGATCCCAGTTAAAATAAAGCAAAAATACAATAAATAGAAGACTACAGTGGTGATTGAAATAGGTTAATAGAAATGATTAAAATATTCTATCGTAGCAATATTTATAGTCTAACCTTGCATATTACTGGTTTGGGTTTGTTAACATTTTGTTATGTTTCTCGCTCTCGGTGTATATAATACAATAAATTGTGTGACATTGTCCAGAAAACTGGTTTTTCGCGCTGAAATACGTAACGATTGAGGATAAACCTGTAAGCGGGAAACGTCCACAGATATGATTTATCAGGCAGTATGCCTAGTATAATAATATAATAATAGGTCTAGTGTTTTCCAGTTCATCGGTGAGTACCTATTCGTATTTATCGTAGTTTCTGACGTTCGGATTAGTTGATCGTGTAATATTTTTCTTAATAGTGTTTTGCTATAAAAATCAGTATGTAGGTTTGTGAATATGAAAGTGCACGCGATTTAAAATCATGACAAAAAGCCATTGAATATGTAACATAAACGTTTGAGAGCAAGTACTAGAAATTAATACTAAAACTGTGAAATAAAATGAAATCCTTGACTGTTGCCCCCACATGACTTAGTTGCGCCACTGCCTGGGAGTGAATGGGTTTGGAAGTTCCAGTCATGCAGCATGATCGAATGAGCGAATTTTCGTATATTATCGTATTGTATAATGTTAAATTATTTGGAAATTCGAGCTTTTTGAATGAAAAGAAATTTTTAACTATTAATTTTATGACAAAAAACGTATTCTAAATAATAATCTGCCATTCTAAATAAATTTTGGATTTTTCTTTTTTTTTGCAGTTTTATCGATTTTTTTAAAGCAAATTTCAGTGAAATTTAAACTTTGTACAAGTATAATTTTGTAAATACATTTTTTAACGTTCTATTTTATAGTGAGATCAAACAAACTTTATTTGAGCAATGTTTAACTTTAAAAAATATATAAATTTAACGATTTTCAGCCGTTTTTAGCCATTTTAAGTGACTTTTTCAGCGCATTTGACCAATTTAATGTGCTCAAAAAGTGCTGGCCAACGAACTCATCCATTTTTTGCGCAAGAACGGAATTTTTATGTCAATCCTAAGGAGAGTTATGGTCTGGAATGATACATACATACATATATAAATATAAGTACATACATAAAATATAGGTAGAAACCAGCCCCAAGCTTTTTCATGGAGGTCCTTTTTTCACAAAACCCTCGACTTCATTGAAAAAAAACAACCTTTTTCAAAAGTAAAGCATATTTTTCCCCTAATTTGCAAAGTAAAGGTAAAATTGACTATACCGTTGGAAAGATGAGATTTTGAGAAAGTTTTCTCCGTGAAAAAGATGAAGGGCAAAACGACAAAAGGAAAAAAGTTAAATTCTAAGACATTTTCAAAATTCGCTTTATAGCCTATTTTCTACGTATTAGGTATAATTCAGCTCAAAAATAGAGAGTTTTTGTTCTTCCTATAATTTTCTACCCGTGTACGCAAAAAGACAGAAATACCAACAGAGCATGCGCGAATTTACGCGTCAACGCGTAGAACTACGTGTGTACGGAAAAAAGGCCCACCCTCTATTAGTATTCTGTCTCCCTCTGACTGTCGTCTAATAACGTTTCCCTTCCACAATTACCCACCTAGTCGAAAAAAGTAAGAACCTGTGATAAATATAATTGTATTATTAAATCATACTCCGTTGATTATGTGAACAAAGTCCCTACTTCGTCCGACAGCCAGATATCCTGTTCACCTACTTGGGAGTAAATGCAGTCGTTGATACTTTTCCGATTTTAAAGTAGATACCTATTCTTCGTAAGCATTCGCAAGTACATTTCGTCCTACAAAGTTGTATCTACCAACATAAAGATTCAGACAACGAGCAGGTTTGTGTTTAAATAATAAGTTTGTATACAAAAGCTGTTGTCAGTTCAATAAAAAATTGAGTAGGTAGGTTGTTAGTAGAATTTGTGCTAGGTACCATCTCAGATCCTAGAAATTACCATTTGATAAAGAAGGAAAGGCACTCAAAACGAACTATTTCACGAGGCCTCATTAAGTAAACTTGATGTAGCTAGATGAAAAATTGAATAATTAGACAAAAAATAAAAAAGATGCCCGTAATCGCGGCGCTCTCGAACGGTCACCCATCCAAGTACTAACCAAGCCCGATGTTGCTCAACTTCGGTGATCTGACGAGAACCAATGTTTTCAACGAAATATGCATTGGCGAATACTATTTTTTCTTGGGTCGAACCTAGTTTTCCGATACCTGTGAAGAAGGTTGCTGATAAAACAGTGTAAAATCATTTAAAACTTCTTCAACTCGATCTCGAATTCAAAAGAATCGTTGACTTTAAAATACTAAAGAGACTTTAGGGTAACGATAGCGTTTGGTGAGTCATGTACATACGTGTAAAAAAAGTGTGGAAATACGCGAAGCTAGCATCTGCAGTTGCTTGCTCTAGACGCTGCTCTACGCGTTAACGTGGGGAAATCGTACGGGAAGAACAAAATCTCTCTAATATTGGTTTGGCATCAGGTAGATGGGATATTTAACGTTCTTTCCATAGGAGTTCTTAGTTTTGGGTGTTATGAAAGTTTTAATAGAGTATTTGTTCTTCCCGTAAGATTTTCCCCGTTAACGAATAGAGCAGCGTCTAGAGCAAGCAACTGCAGATAATAGCTCTTCGCGTATTTCTATACGTATTTTCACAAATAACCAAACGCTATCATCACGCTAAAGTCTCTTTAGTATTTCAATGTCAACGATTCTCTTGAATTTAAGATGGAGTTGAAGAAAATTGAATTCATTTTAAATTTACACTCTGCTTCATCAGCTATTTTCACAGGCATCGAATAGGGTCCGACCTACGACCTTAAAAAAATTGTATTTGCCAACGCCCATATATCGTTGAATACATCTACGGTTCTCGCCTGATCACCGAAGTTAAGCATAGTTAGCACTTGGATGGGTGACCGTCCGGTAGCGCCTTAATTTCGGCAACTTTTTTATTTGTTGTCTGATCATTCAATTTTTCATCTAGCTACATCAAGTTTAAGTAATCAGGCCTCGTGGAATAGTTCGTTTTGAGTGCCTTCCCTGCTTTATCAAATCGCAGTTTCCGTCATCTAAGTGGGAACCTAGCTGAAAATCTACAACCTAACTAGGTACTCGATTTGTTATTGAACTGACAACAGCTTCGTATAAAATCGTATTTAAACATACACCTACTCGTTGTCCAAATCTTTATGCTGGCAGATACAACTTTGTTGTACGAAATGTACATGCAGATGCCTACAAAGAACAGGTAGGTATCTACTTTAAAATCGGAAAAGTATAAACAACTGCATTCACTCCCAAGTTGGTGAACAGGATATCTGTGGGGTGGGTAATTGTGGAAGGGAAACGTTATTAGACACCAGTCAGAGGGAGAGCAAATACCTAACCTATTCTTAAAACTTTGGTTACCTTTGCGTCAGTTTATGACGACTACGCGTAGGACGGGCCATTCCAACGAAATAATTTTTCCCGGCTACGTGTAGTTAGGCCTCTTTCCGGTACACGTGAAAAATCGCGCATGCGCAGTTGGTATTTCAGCCTTTTTGTGTACACGGGAAGAAGATTACTGAAGAACAAAAACTCTCTCAAGTCATAAGAACAAAACACGAAACAAATCTTAAAGGTTATATAACTCGAAAGCAAAGCGTTAAAAAAATCTATTAGATGAACTTTCGATCAGAAATGAATCGATCCCCTGATTTTCGCCCATCCTTGGTGTAGATACCCTTGCAAATAAGAAGCACACATTACTTACATGAAGTCGTTTTACGTACCGCTCGATATCTTTGGCGCTAACTGATTTCTTGCATTTAGAAACGGCCTCTTTGAAGTCTGAAGCTGTGACTGGCAAATCTACTTCGCTTTTCTTCAGTTTTCTGATCTCTTCTGGAGACCTTCCCATGATCATTCTCCTCATGCTCATCATAGAAGCGTCCCTGCACCAATCGTGGAAGTTAGCGAGGTGTTAGTTAGTTATTCAAGAAAAGTGACGTGGGTAGTAGTGTTTTTACAATGAAAATATCCTAAATCATTGAATTACGATAGACAGCACGATCTTCCACACATCCCTTTCCTAAACACCCACAATAAATTAAATGCGTTATTTTATTTTTTAAATTTGTATTAAGGTTTAAGCCACACCTCAACCAGAAGGGTCATTAGCAGCCTTGAACAAGGTATCTAAAGGGACACTGGGAGTGGCACGATTCTAAGGGGAGCCATGTTGCCATCCTTGACTAAAAAGGAGCGACATCGTGGACTCCACTGGCAACTTGGAGGGGGAAAAAATGAGGGGTGCAGTGATAACCACTGTTTAGCCCAGAAAGTGGATTTAAAAAAAAAAACCCCCCGAAAATAATACAATATAACTAAGACTAGGTGTGAAATAGGCTAATAACTATATGCATGCTACTATATACAATCAGCGAAGTGAAATTAGAGTACGACTAGATGTATATAAAAATATCACAGATCAGATATCACAGTTTGTAGTAGAGCTCAGCGTCGGATCTTGTCTGCTCCGGACAAAGCATCAACCCACTGAGGGGGCTGATGCTGGACTCGGAGGTCCACAAGGGCTGAGCAGTCATCCAGAAAGTGGCGGATGGACAGATCACCCCCACACACAGCATCTCGAGCTTCTGCACTAATCAGGTGTCTGTGAGTAAGACGGGTATGGCCACTGACAACCCGGTTGACCACTATTCGATCCCTCCTAGGAAGTTGGGTTACGAAAAGGTCCACCGGGCACAAGTCCTGAAGGAAACTACGAAGACCAGTGACCTCACCCTGCCATTGCTCATGCCTGATGGAATTGGCTTTATGTTGCATGTAGGAGATTTGATCCTCAATTCGTATAGGCAACATATCAATGGAGTCATCACCAATGACTCTCATTGCAGAGGCATCTGCACACTCATTGCCATGAATACCCACATAAAAGTTATGGTTGAGCCCAATGTCGTGGCTTGGTGTAGCGATACACGTAGGCTTTGTATTAGGCATTAGGGGATCATCAGAATATGAGTCGATGGTACTTAGTGAATCGCTACATATCACATAATTCCCAACTCCCCATAATTGGCAGTATCGAACAGCCAGTGTCACTGCCCACAGCTCTGCTGTGAACACAGACGCAACTGGTGGTAGGCGTCTAGTGACTTGGAAGTTGGGGAAAATTTGTTGAAAATTGGGAAAATTGTTGTCCTCCAAAATCGAAATTTCCACTTGCTTTTTGCAGTTCAGAGCTTGCTGATCAATTTTGGTTCCTTGTCTGTCTGTCAGTGGCAAATTCTTGTCACACCCAAAACTGTGCCAAGTTTCAGTCCGATTCCCATGAAATTTTGAGGAATTGTGCGGGTTACCTCCTAGACGGTCCTTTATACCTAACTTTCAAAGCTGTCAGATTAACAGTAGCCTGTGTGCATGCGCAAACATGCATTTCTCATAACTTCGATTTCTTATCATCTGTTGGTTCGAATTTGTTCAAACTCGATAGGTACTTGAGTATATGTTCTAGAAAAATGCATTCTAAGCAGGTGTCTGTGAGTAAGACGGTAACCCGGTTGACCACAATTCGATCCCTCCTTGGAAGTAGGGTTACGGAAGGGCCCACCCGGCTCAAGTCCTGAAGGACACCACGCAGACCAGTGACCTCACGCTGCCATTGCTCATGCCAGATGGAATTGGCTTTCTGTTGCATGTAGGAGATTTGATCCTCAATGAGTATAGGCAACATATCAATGGAGTTATCACCAATGACTCTCCTTGCAAGGGCATCTGCTCACTCATTGTCATGAATATCCACATGGCTCGGTACCCACATAAAAGTCATGGTTGAGCCCAATGCCGTGGCTTTGTGTAGCGAGCTTCGTGTCCCTAATCGCCTCGATGGTACTTAGTGAATCACTACAAATCACATAATTCCCAGCTCCCAATAATTGGCAGTGTCGAACAGACAGTGTCACTGCCCACAGCTCTGCTGTGAACACAGATGGAACTGGTGGTAGGCGTCTAGTGACTTGGAAGTTGGGGCTTCATAGAGCAAGGCCAACACCATCAGGTGTCTTTGAGCCATCAGTGAATGCGTTAATTTTTTACTAAATGAGGTCAGTGCTAGATGACTTTGTATGCTTTTCATCAACCTCATTACCAAGGACTTAAACTTTGTTTAACGTAAACTTAAACAACTTAAACGTAAACTTTGTTCTTTGACCTTTTCGAAGTTATTATTGTAGGGATGAGAGTGAAATATGAAACATTATCCTAGAGAGTTTTTCAAATAAAAACAGGTGTATCAACATATTGGGGCATACATTATAATTTATGTACCTATAGGTATAATAGGGCCTGGAGGTATAGGTATGAATGTTCAAGTTTTGTGGCTCAAAGACCACAGAGCAGTAGGTAAGATTGGCATAGTCATGATTCGAAATTGAAATCGTAATTAGCTACCGAGTTCATTCGTTGTCAAAAGCTCGTTAAAATGTAACTTCGCGTAAAAATAGCGTGGAATTTATCTTTAATAGTTCAGAACAATTCAAGAATCAGAATTTGAAAAAAAAATTATAAAAATCCAGGGACTACTTAATGCGAACTGGCAATGAACCGGTGATGAATGGCAGTAAAGTCGGCTCAAATTGAGCAGGTCTAACCAAAACCACAATGTAACGGTGACGTCATTGAGATGGTATATGTGAAAATACGTAGGTAGTCGTTTTCAAAGTACTCTATCATTTATTTAAGAAAAACAACTTGATTCTCAACGATTTGATGCTAATTAGAAATGAAGTTCTAAGCAATCAGGCAATTGTTAAAAGTAAAAAATCAAAAAATTCTTAACTGTTTAATTTATTGCACATCATATTCTTGATTTACCTGCAAACGTTAATGATATCGGAACACGTGTAACCTTCAAGGTTGGCGGAAATTTTGTCGTAGTCCAAAGTAGGGTCGAGTTCCAGGTTCTTGAGACACAATTTCAATAAAGCGATTCTGGTATCATCTGAAATAAGTCCATGCATCAAAGCTCAAAGTAAGTAACTTCCACCCTTGTTAAATAATTTGGTTATTGATGGGATTGCTACAGTTGTTATTTTGATTTGATGATTTGCATATTATTATTTTGGATCATGAGTTGGGTTGTCTGAATAAAGTTCATTCTTGTGATTTTATGGCTTTAGAGAAAGGGCAATCAGTTGGAAATACTAGCAGATTAGCTCACTTGTCACCATTTCTGAATAGCATTTCTGAACACTTATTGTGTGTTAAAGGTAGATTGGGAAAAGCAAATGAGACATTGGCTATGATGAAACAACCAATAATTCTTGACCCCAAGCACCCATACACCAGAACACTGTTGCAACACATCCATGAACAACGTGGTCATCAGGGACAGGAAGCCGTCTACAACGAGGTACGTCAAAAATATTGGATCACTAACGGAAGACATGCTATTCGTCATACTTGGAGTGTTTGCCGAGTCTGCACGCTCAACATACGTCAACTGAGTAATATATGCCACGTTGGCATGTGCATTTCATATAAGTATTATATTTTTTCAAATCAACCAACCTGCTGCCTTCTAACTCATTTTACCTTCAAATTCCACTGAGTTTCAGTGCATACATAACTATTAGGTAGGTACCTAGTAACTATTCCAGTTTATCTGGTGGTCCTTCGAGGTAGGTGCGTTATTACAGTACATACTACATAGTATAGGAGTAATTGGTGAGCACGTAGTAGTGCAACCCCACTTTTATTCCCCAATTTGTTTAGTTCCCGAACTTTTGTTATTATGGTTGCTAACAGGCAGTTTGTTAGCGGCGGAAATTCTTGACAAGTGGAGAAGAAGCCTTGACCGGTTGCTATACAGGTGTTTCGAGTGAAGCACCGACTAACTCGTACATTGGGTTCGCGCAACGCTTGGCAATCGGCTAGTGTACATTATTATTACTTTTTTCTTTTGTCATGGGAATTATCAAAGCACAGCTGTTCAATTTATAGATTTTTGGAACCTCATCAACCCCTGATGATGATGTATGAATACATCGAAACGTTGGCGTTGAAGACTTGAATTTTATTATCCTGACCGACTATCAAGATCCTAAAACTGTGCAAATAACGACGTTGTATTGTTGTAATTGAAACGGTTAAGCCATCATCAATAACAAAACATTATTGCTCAACATTCTAACTATATTTTTGGAGGAAATGGACTAGTCGAGTTTTAACCGACTGACGTTTTCATCGTGGAAATGGATTTCCACCATAACTTTTTCACGAATGATATAGTTGAGTACAAATAACACACACACACACAAAAAAAATTGGTTATGGATTGTTGCCTTGTCCTTAGTAGGTTGGGTTGTTTGAGGGTAGAGAAATTTACAGGCTTCTCTGATAATGTGGTTTAATGAGGTATGCTGAGCGCTTTCGCCAAATATACATTCAATAACCTAACAAATAACAATTATCCCATAATGCATATAACCAAACATAACTACTGCTCAACAGGTCAAGACCAAGAGTTTCAAGTTTCAGACTATGTGTGTCTCTCCACATGAAAAATTGCATTTCCCTCGATTTTAGCACAAAATTGACCCTAGTAACATCACCAAATATAACTGGTAAGAATACTACATTCAAATGACCTAACAAATAACAATTATCAAATAATGCATATAACTAAACAATACTACTGCTCAGCAGGTCATGACTAAAATTTCTCTACCCTCAACCAACCCAACTTAAAAAAAAAAAAAAAAAAAAAAAAAAAAAATTTCATTAAAAAACAAACATTAAACTGTGACGTGACAGAAGATATTTCCTACTAAAGTATAGGTACTTCTTGTTTCACGCAATCGAGGGACCACGCATATAAAATACTGACGGCGAGTCTCTATTGAACAAGTAAATTAAGTAAGTAAAACTTTTAATTTTATATTTCATATTTCATTGCTGAAGATTATTATGTACTTTATTCATATTATTCGGGGTATGAATGATATTCTTAGCACTATGATATTGTGTGATATTGTGTCCTACATCAAAGATGAAGTGGTTGGTTGGATTTCTGTAAAATCTAGTACCTACTAGGATTTCACGAGTTTCATGATTCCACCCTCGTAATACTGACTATCAAATTATAAAAAAATCAAGAAATTACCGTCTGGAAGAGGAATGAAAATCCGTTTTTCGAATCGTCTTCTGAATGCCTCATCGATGTCCCAAGGGTGATTCGTTGCTGCAAGAACCATGATTATTTTTTCTTCCCTGGGAAAACAAAAGAAATGGAGTAATTGAAAGTTGGAATGCGGTATCGGGAAATGCGTCAAAAAAATTAAAGAGTACAAACCCGTTTTCTCGAAAATTCCGACGAAAAACGTTTTTCCAATTAAAATATACCCTATAAAGGTAAAGGTACGTTTTTCGGGACGGTGTTCGTGGCCGAAATACAGGTTTGATTCCGCCGAATCTGAATACGAAATCGGATATAGAAAAAAGTCACATTTCAACAGCATAAATACGGGTTTTTTCCTACACATATACAGCAATACCTTGCGAGCGAAGCGAGCAACATCCCCTAATAAACTTTTCGTGGTTCCATGTAGTTTTATAAGATTCAATTTGATTGTAAGATTTTACAACAGAAAAAAACGTTTGCCAAGTTGGGTGGGCAGTATAACTTCCTCAAGCGAGCGAAGCGAGCAGCATCCCCTAATAAACTTTTCGTGGTTCCATGTAGTTTTATAAGATTTAATTTGTTTGTAAGATTTTACAACAGAAAAAAAGTCTGCCAAGTTGGGTGGGCAGTATAACTTTCTCAAGCGAGCGAAGCGAGCAGCATCCCCTACAGATCTTAAACCTACCCTTAGGGATCTAACGTTTGCGAGCGAAGCGAGCAACATTCCCTACATGTTTCAATTGTGATAAATCTGAATGTGGGGTTACTCACTTTAGGGATCTACCGTTTCCAATCATTCAATAAGTCCCACTTGACAGTAAACAACCCGAGAAAAATGGGCGTGGCTTGTTTTGAGTGCAGTCACCCATTTTTCTCCTTACTTTCTGATTGTAAGATTTATTTCGTATTATTATGTTTAATATGCGTAGGCCGGAAGAAAAGAGGTACAACAGAAAAGTAGAACTTTGGGAAGTGCGTCGAGCCAATTTTCGTTTTGAGCTTTGAGAGCCTCTTTCAAAGATCTATTTCTGTTCTACCATTCCGTTTGTTGATGGTTTGTATGGTAACGTGTGAGTATGTTTTACTCCGAGACGTTCCATAATGGAATTGTAACGGAGCGAGCAACTTAATGGGGGGTCCAGGATTTTTCCTACACAGATACAGCCATACTGAGCGAGCGAAGTGAACATTCCCTACATACATCGGATTTCAACGAGTGTTTCCCAACACAGATACCGCCATACCAAGCGAGCAACATCCCCTACACATGTTAAACCTACCCTTCGGGATCAACCGTTTGCGAGCGAAGCGAGCAACATCCCCAACACACGTTAAACCTACCTTTAGGGAGCTACCGTTTGCGAGCGAAGCGAGCAATATCCCCTACATACTTTAAACCTACCCTCAGGGATTTACCTTTTGCAAGCGGAGTGAGCAACATCCCCTACATGTTTCAATTGTAATACATCGCATGTACACAGCCACACCTTGCGAGTTAAGCGAGCAACTTAATTGGGGGTCCGGGGGGCTTGCCCCCCGGCTGGACGTGGAGGCGAGCGAAGCGAGCCGAAGCGGCTAGTAATGTATAAATACACATTTATACGAATCTTTAGTGCTAGGTAAAAACATAACATACACGCACCAAATTTCAAGACTTCGTTTTTTCCAACTTCTAAAGATCCCTAATACTTATGTTTACCCATGTCAGACCAGTATCAGACGTATTTCTCTCAAAATAAATTCATTAGATGAGCCTTAGGAACAGATCCAAGAGAACTATTCTAGGACCATATTCCATAGTTCAAAAACCTTGAACTTTTCTTACACACTTTTACAAAGCACAAAGCGTACACAATTTTAGTTCATTCGGTGTTTCACGCCTCGTTTTAGCTTATATAGAATTAACATACCTTACATATTTAGTATCAGGCAAATCAGGGGGCATGCCCTTCCCAGGATGTGCAAAATTGAGTTTGAGCGACAGGGTGAATTCGGGAGGGGGCAAAAGTTGGGCCGAAGTTTTACTTTGTAACATCTCGACGCGTATCGTTGCAATGGTTTGTTGGAAGCTTGGCAATGCAAGACTAGTGTCTCGCTTACTATAATTGTGGTGTAATCCACAATCTAGTTTTTTTCTAGGAATTAGAATATAAATTTATTATGTGTAAAGAAATTTCAAGAAGTTCTGCAGTTTTGGTTGTTGATGTTCACAATGTGGTTTCTCCGTTTTCACCCGTCGTACCAAACCTGGATTGCTGTGCCGTCTTGTGTTTCCAGGCTCCTTAGCTTTTGGCGAGTACCTCTGAGTTTCAATCCAACAACCCGTATGATGGCAAATTGAATTTTTACCCTCAACCACGCTACTATGTGTGAATAGGGTTTGCTCCACTTTTCAGCTAATGTGGCTGTTTGCTTCAGACTAATGGCTGTTCGCTTGAGGACTTTTGAAATTCTCTGCGGAGGGAGCCATCGCAGGAACAGACGAGAGGCGTGAATGATACTCTAAGGTTTGAAAATCTCTTTTCAACTAGACGAGCTACTCTTTTCAACAGATCTGGAGACCACTACAAAAGCTGTTGATGTGATGAAAGCCGTGTCTGATTTTTTTGACAATCATGGACTCTCATGGCAAAAACTAATGGGCACTGATGGCACCCCTTCAATGCTTGGTTCTCGCTCAGGCTTCGTGCAGTTAGTCAGAGAAAAAACGCTGATGTGACGCTTTATACACCGACAAGCTTCGGCAGCCAAAACTCTTCCAAACGACCTCAATGCCGTCTTAAAATTATGTATTAAAATAGTGAACTACATAAAAAACAGTGCACTAAATACCCGACTGTTTAAAATTCTTTGTGAAGATTTAGGAACTGACCACAAAACACTGCTATTTCACACAGAAGTACGCTGGCCCTCAAAAGGAAACATGTTGGCAAGACTATTTGAGCTCCGAGATGAACTAACTTCGTGCTTGGAAAACCAGAAGCAAAATGAGCTCAAGCATGAACTTCAGCAATACAAACCTAGTTCTTAAGTAATGTTGGCATATTTTTTAGACTTCCTTGATTCATAAACAGCCTTAACTTGAAACTGCAGATGTAGACTCAAATATCATAACTCATCATGATGACATCAAGACGTATGTTGAGAAACTACAACTTTGGAGACGAAAAGTATCAGCAAACCCCCGCAACTTTTCAAATTTACCAAAGCTAGTATCAATCTCAGAAGAAACACGCTTCAAGGAGGTTTTTGAAGGATAAAACTTGTCAAAACAAGTGTCAAACCATTTGGAGACGCTCACTGATGAATTCGGGAAGTACTTCCCTAACACTGCTGACGAACATATTTACAGACTTTCAGATCCTTTCCATGTCAACGTTGAATATGTTGCAGAAGCCCTGCAAGAAGAATTTTTTGAAATAAAAAATTATTCTTCTGCCAAGTATGACTTCGAAAAAATGGCTACTTCATAAAAGCTACGTGTTATCAAATCGTGTTTTGTATAAATAGCAAATAAAAAATTGTTTTCAGTGTAAAACTTGCATTTTTTCACATCCATTCATTAGTTATGTAAGGGGGGCGTGGGAGGCTTTCATTTTACCGCAAGGAGGCACGGTTCAAAAAAGTTTGAGAACCCCTGTTCTAAGGTCTTCTACTGCTCGGTCATATTTTGCGTTCTCGCGCGAAGCTGCATTCTGGGCAATTACAGCCCAATCAAGCTGAGCATAGGAGGCATCGTCGGCGTTTACCACCCAGTTATCAAAAAACGCTTGCCTTTCCCTACACCTTTAGATTTGTCACTAGGCCTGGACTTCCATCATCGCTTTCTTGTAGAATGGGCTCTATTGACACACCAACCTATGCCATGTTACACATTTAATCACAGGTGTCACTGATATGGTCATGGCCTCGTTTGTCAAGCCCTCCACGCTTACAATTTGAGGTCCATATAGTTTCCACATCCGTCGTAAGTACTTGGTAAGCCAATAGGGTCCCACCCACAGCGAATGGCTATCGCATCTGGAACTGTTGCTGAAGCTCTTGCTTGTCTCAGGGAAATAGGGCCCCATTCCCCTTCCCTGCGGCGTGAGAGCGAGTACTTCATCTCTATCGTTGTTCTCGTTCTTCTCTACGAATTACCTACTTATTCATAAAACATGATTCACTGTCTTGGGGCGTATTCTGTCATCCAAGCTTAAGTACCTTCTTTCAAACAAATTTGTAGAAATTATTATAATAATTCATTTATTCAATAAAGATCATGGAGTATTGAGCAGTTGCAGTAGCTCTACGAAGAGACGAATAGGTAGGTACACCTCGGCTACCTAGAATTTGATTTGATTTGCGTCGCTATGTAAATATGAGCAAATTTTTAACCTTTCATTAAATTTGTGTAACAGATTTCCTATTAAAAAAACCTGCTAACTTAAAATCAATTAAAATGAATTCAAACCAGAAAATCATACATTGTTCGTCGGAGTGTACTTAGGTATGGCATACATTAAAATGAACATACCCTGACATTGAGTTGATGCCGTCCATTTGAATCAAAAGTTCTGCCTTGAATCTTCTCGATGCCTCGTGTTCGGAATCCGTCCCCCGTTGAGAACAGAGCGAGTCGATTTCATCGATAAATATCGTGCTGGGAGCGTAGAATCTTGCCTGAGTGAAGTGCAAACAGAAATGCAAAACGGAAGTTGGTGAAAAAAAGTTTTCTATTTCCACAAAAAAATAAAGAGTTACAATGTTAAATCGATTTCGACGGTTAGGCCATCATCAGTAACAAACAATAACTGAAGATACATTAGAAAGGACACAGCTTTTATAGTCACAGGTGAATGGAGATTGAATCCCATTGGTCAAGAGAAAGGAAAGGGGGCAGGAGGTACAACCAATTAAGTGCAAGCAAAGTGAAGGTGGATTATATCAGATGAAGTGAAAGGAGAGGAAGCATTACTGGTTTCAACAGTTTGAAGGGATAATTCCAAGCTTTACAGAAATGGACTTATCAGTGGTGAAATATATTGAGGGATATCCTCATTTAAAGATTTACCAGATCTATCACTTTTGATAATTTCGAATTTTTCAAGTACATTCAACATAACTCCCTTTGGACAAAAATGAAGACATTTTACAAACTGTCTATCAACTGTCAAATCAAAATTGTAACTATGATTGAATTCCTAAAGATGTAATGCAGACTTACCCTTATTTTCCTTGAAATCCTCCTGATGCTCGTCTATTCTTTCCTTGAATTTCCTACCAGTTTGACTACAATATTCATTGCCACAAGAATATTTTAGTTTATAAACCCCACTTTTATCCTGAACATTGATTTTGTCCATAACGGATCCTAGTAATGCTCTAAGACTATTTTTGGTTTTAAAACCTACTTTGTAACCTCTCGATGATAGAATTTTGCCGATTTTATCCGAAATTTTCCCATAATAAGGTATACTTATCTATTGCTTTTCTTCTAAATTTACATCTTCCCTAGACAGATTGGAGACTTTTTCCCTACTCTTTTTCATAAGAACCTTATCCCATATGGTATGAATGAGAGCTCCTCCATGTCCGTTACTAGCCGCTATGCTTTTGACAATGGATTTTTCTTTCGATAGATTTTGTTCACTCATTGGAATAGATAGTGCTCAGTTGATCATACTATGGAAGGCTGCATGCGTATGGACTAAAGGTTGATTTGAAGTACTATGGATAGTTATATCGCAATATGTATCTTCTCTATAAATTGAAAAATCTTGCTTTTCGTTTACCAAAGAAATGGACAGTTCTAAAAAATTGAGTTTATTTTCGCAGATGCTCGCTGGAATAAGTCAGCAGTCGGGCAAGGTCATAGCCACGGTGTGTTTTGGCTCAAGTGAGTGAGGAAGTGAAAGGTGATACGACAGAGATTGTGATATTTACAGTTTTGGCTCGAGAGGGATTTAATTAATAATTGTTTCGTATTATTTCGGGTCCTATTTCGATTGCACCACGGTAACAGCCCAAAAATATTTGATACCTCGACAGGAGTTTGAACTCGTGTTTACTACTAGGGGGAAATTTCCCCTGAGTTGCAACACTCCAACGATCTGAGCTATGAGTCTATCCGACTGTCGGTTATTTTCCACGAGTGTAACATTGGTCCGAGTCTATCCGACTGTCGGTTATTTTCCTGGAGTATAACATTGGTTTACTTCAGACTGAACTTTTGAGCTTGGAGTCGTCGAAAACTCTTTTTCTAGAGTTTGCAGAACTCTTCGTTCTACAGTTCGCATCAATTCTAAGAGAGGTCGCGTCTATCCTTCGCTCTAGTGGCGGATCGAACGCGCCCTGCTCGAATTATTGAGCTGCTGTGATTGGGGATAGATGAGGATCCGGGAACCGTAAAATCAATCATCTCCGAACATAGTTCGAGATACCTACATCTATTGAATTCGAATTCGTTTGTATATGTTTGTGTGGTGGAGAAAGGTTTTGCCGCCTGCATTACAGGGCTGCGGCGAACGATTCCTTTCATGTATTTGTTGGACAATCGATGTTTCACCACGTGAGGTACATGAAAGTTGGTATATTAGGTACAGGTACCATTATAGGTAATCGGTCTATACAATTCCCTGCGAGCCTATTACTTAAATACTAACCATTTCAAACAACAGTCGGACAAGTTTTTCGGACTCCCCTCGGTACTTGGAGGTGAGCGTTGAGGAGGAGACGTTGAAAAAGGTGGTCCCACATTCGGTGGCTACGGCTTTGGCCAGCATCGTCTTCCCCGTCCCTGGAGGCCCCACCATCAAGACGCCCTTCCAAGGTCTTCTTATGCCCTAAAATGGCGGTCTCTCAGTTACTTATATACATAAAATCCGCAATAATTCTTAAAATCAACTAAGTAGGTATGTTTTGACATGGATATGTCTATGGGCTGGGGGTCATGTGTTTTTTGAATTCAACCCAATTTTCAGATCAAAAATTGTAGCGCGATACTGATAAACCAATTCGGTAACTATAATACTGCAAGAATGAAATCAGAAATCATTGGAAATTTTATTGGGAAGTTCTCAAATAGCATGGCGATTTGGCGGTCTCTTTGTTGGTGAGCTAAATTCTCTTCTGTTCACCCTAGAAAGTTGAAATTTGATAGGGAGACTCCCTGGGATACTAAGAAACGATTGTAATTATTGGCCCTTTCCCAATCAGCTGATCAAGCTAAATTCTCTTCTGTTCACCCTAGAAAGTTGAAATTTGATAGGGAGACTCCCTGGGATACTAAGAGACGATTTATATGATTGGGTATTTTCTGATCAGCTGACAGCTAACTTATTAAAGGCATTTTTAACTTGAGAGACAAAACACATATTTCACAGAGGAAAAAATAAGACATATCCATGTACCGATGCATTTGCATGTAGTGGATACTCAACATCATTTCATGCTTGGGTTGTCCTACACTTTCATATAAGATTTATAATAAAGATTTGCTGTAGAAAGTAAAAATGAATTGTGAACAATTATAGTAAAATATTTAAAAACGCTTGGAATTAAAGATCAATAACACAGATACATTACAGAACAATATTGTAGGTACCCAGGATGAGCAAAAATCAAAAAGAGATCAATTTTAGCCCTTTCACTACCAATTATAAAAAAATTGAAGGGGAAAAAAAGCCATGAAATCTCTTAAAGAGCCCTTTATGATGAACAATCGACATTTTCAACGACATTCGGCAGGGTGTCCCAACGTGTCCCACTGGTTGGGTCAGGGTGTCCCAACGTGTCTCAGTCGTAGTGGCAAGGCATCACCGTGTTCCACTAGTAAGAACGAGGTGTCCCAATGTGTACCAGTGATGGAATAATGGGTTATGTTTCTATGGTAGGAATCAAGTCCCATTCAAAATATCAAAATATTTATCATTTGAATTCACTGATAGATCGTGAATGCTTTAATTTTGGGGGTGGATTTATGCCAACAATTGGGATCTTTGATGTCCCGACTACATACACGCGCGTGCACAAAACCAGATACACAACAAATTAGGTACCTACATCATCATTAGTTGCTATGTAGGATACGAAAGTGCCAGACCATAGAGTTTGGCTCACAGAATATAAGCAAAAACAATGAAAATTGTATAGTTCAAGTGCAAGCATCAACAAACCCACCCCTGGTAACTTGGTTCAATAGCCAAGCTAGTTTTTAGCACTGGAAGTAATGGAAACCAATAAAATTTATATTTTCCAAACTAAACTTATTCATAAACTTACTTATCGAACACTGCAGCTCCCTGTTGACCTTTGCACTGGCCCACAGTGACTGGGATCAGCTGGATCGAATCACAACGAACTACAGACAAGAGAATACGGATTTCAATAGCGTTCCATTCTTTACCTTAGCCCTTGGTGGCTGAGAGTGCAACCATTCTCTTCCTCATATCCTCCCCGACCATTGGGATCCAGTTGTAGCTGTTTCTCTCAATTAATGTTATGTACCTTATGACATTAAAACGGCTATAACTTCTTCATTTTCCAAAGCGTTCCCAAATTTGAGGGTACCGTTGAAAACTTCGTTAAATTTCCTATAACACTGATATAAAATAAATTTTTATCCGAATCAATATCCAAGGTTCGTCAGTAAATTGTGCACGTTGATACAGCGGAAACGAAAACTACTCGTGAACTTGTTTAGATCCAAAGAATTACCGAAGTAATGTGCATAATGAAGGCATTCCTACCCATCTACAACTTCGTCTTACTGAACCTCGCAAATCGTAGCAATTAAAGTGGGCATCTGGATGTTGGGAACAGGGGCGAGTGAAATAGAACTGTTCACTCAGAGTTTACAACCTCTGCTTGCATCTGGTCAGATTTTTGATAGCCAATCGTTAAGTACCTACCTAACAAAGCAGGTAGGAAATTTTCCAATAGTTTTCAACATAGAAAATACTGACAGATCACGTTTTCAGAAAACCTTGAATTTGTTTTGGAAAACCTTGAGTTTGTAACAGAGAACCTTGGATTTTATTAGGAAAACCTCGAATTTGACTCGGTAAACCTTGAATTTGACTCGGATTATGAAGCTCTGCCCAAAATGTATCTTGTTGAATTAAAAAAAAAAAAAAAATCAAAAAGAAAATCTAGCTAATTTACAAGAAGGGAATTTTTATTACATTGACAAAAAAGAGAAAACCTGGGGCCGTGACTCAGGTAGAAGACCTCCTCCAGCGAAGACGAAAAGAAGGTCCCCAGGATGGTCGTGGTATTGCCTCGCTGAATGGCCAGCGACAGGCGTTGAATGAGGTATCGCTTGGCACTATAGCCACCCATCTTGTCTACCAGCTGTGTCCCAATTTTACCGACTAAATCCATAGCCTTTCCCCGCGGGCCTAACGACTCGACAGCAAGAGCAACAAAGTCGCTTGTCAATTTTATGGCCATATACTTTGCATGTTTCCGTTGGGCTAATAACTCCGCTGCATGACCCAGGATGCCCTAGGAGGCCACGAAGCTAAGTGCCAGGGAGTCTGCACACGATACTTCCCACACGAGGTTTCTCTCTATAGCACAGCGCATTAGATTCACTTCATCTGGTCACTTTCTGTCCTCACGCAAGAGGCCTGATGGCTCCGAGCACACAGGGATTCCTGCTGAAGCAAAAGCTCGCTGCAGTAAGGTGTTCCAACTCTGTGTGGCGAGAGAATCTACCTGCACTCCACTAGCAGCATAACCCATGCCGACCAAACGAGTCAACAGGAGCTGAAAAAATGTGAAAAGTGTGGTCGACAGAGCTCGACTCCCAGGTGGAGACCGACGCTGACCCACAATTTAATCCTCTGCCAATTTTGGGGTAATTTCTACAATTTTATTGTACCCGTAAGCCTTGTTTTAGGAATTGCTTACTTTGAAAAATTCAGGTAGAAGGAGCGGAAGAACCATCGCCTCCTGCAAAACACTTTTGGCTTCCATCAGCCCTGCCACTTGGCTCCACTTCACGTCAGGGTGTTTTTGGAGGATGTCTTTTTCTAGCGTCTCCACCAGGTGAGCTTCGTAGCCCAGAGGCTGGAAAGCTTTATCTTCTTTCGAATTGGTTCTCTGCTGCAGCTGATTATCATCGAATTCCCCACTGAAAAAGCCAGACAGTTATAGGTAACTTACATTTACATTTAATTCCAACATTTGATTTATGTATTTCCTTTAATTGAACGTTTTTAATCGACTAAGAATATTTTGAATCTCATCTCGAAATGTGTAAGTTTGCGTTTTATGATAAATAGATTCCAAAATATATACATTTTCACCCATATATTTTCATTAATTTATTATCACCCACAATATACCTGCATATATTTTGCTTCCTCACTACCGAAGGTAGGGAAGCTTTGTGTTTGTGATTGAAGTCGAAAAAAATTTTGTCCTCCAAAATCAATATTTACATTTGCCTTTTGCGTTTCAGAGCATGCTGATCAATTTGGGTTCCGTGTCTGTCTGTCTGTGGTAAATCCTTGTCACGCCTAAAACTATACCAAGTTGCAGTCCGATTCCAATGAAATTTTCAGGAATTGTACGGGTTAGCTCTTAGATAGTCCCCTATGATTTCCAATTCCTTCAAATTAACAGTGGGGTGTGCGCATGAGCAAACGTGAATTTCTCAATACGTCGTTTTCTCATCATCTGTTGGTCTGATTTCGATCAAACTCGGAAGTTAAATGCGTATACGTTCTAGAAAAATGCCATATAAATTATAATTCGATTGGCAGACTAACGACCATTCCGCATGCGCGAAACTAATATCGACTGACACAGGCATAACTCTGAGTCTAACGGAACGATTTTGATGAAATTTTCAGGGTCCCCTATAAGTTTCATTGTGGTCACATGAATAGTAGTCTGTGCGCATGCGCGAACGTTAATTGATCATAACGTTGTTTTTTCATCATTTGTTGGTCCAATTTTGTTCGGACCCTTTTTTGGTTCCACCCTTGCCCACACATTAATTATATTTCACATAAATTATATTTTATTTTGAAAAGTCTATCACCATCAGCACTCCTATGGGTGTTATTTATTTATTTATTATTATCCCCCCCACCGAATTTCTAGAAGTTATACCAACATCAAAAATTTCAAACATGTTTTACTTTAAGTTTTGTTTATTGCTTAGAGTGGAAAAAAAAGACAATTTGTGAACACAAGTTAGGAGTTTTCCAACTATTCCAAATTATATCGATAACTTTTAACCTAATAAGAGACAGCAACTTACGAAACCTGAGAAGTAACTTTTTTGAAAACGTCATGAAACGAAAACCGCTTGTTGGAGTACTTTTTTTCGAGCAGCATTCTTCTAAATTCTTGTAATCCACCGTCTCTGAAGTTACTATTACGTACAGGACGAAAATATTCAGCACAACATTTAAGGTAACTGTAACCACAAATCTAACGAACTTCATTTTTACATTCCATCGTTAAGATAAACGTTCTTTCCCTAATGGTTTGGTCAAGCTCTAAGCCCATCAAAACTTCAATAACATTAGTAGGTAATGCAAAATATAGGAATAATAATACCTATCAGTATTTTTTGCATGTACTCATGTATATCGGTACTTTTCATTCGATGCTTGAGTAGTATCGAGTGCTATCCTCAACTTGAATAAGTACTGATATTGATACTTCGGAAGTATTGAACGTCCCTAGGAGGGGTTGTCGTTAATCATTATCGTTCACATGGGCCTGGGGACTCACCCCCATGATGACGACTCTGGTGGTAGTTCAGAGAGGGTAGATTAACTGTGTCCTAGTGTGCCCCAGTCTCCTAGCATTAGGTTGGATACCCAACATACCAATTACAGGTTATATTTCTGTCATGAGTATGAGTGATGACGACGCCAACTCATTCAGGAAAAAGTTTGGGGAAGGTAGACTAGCTGTTTCTGAGAATTAAAGGAGTCATTAACGTTGGAAAATCTATTTTAGAAGATCGAAGCTGAGTCAAATTTGTCCAAAATTGCGCAGATAGGGGCTACATAAGTCCTCAAACAACTTCTTATGACCCAGACTCCGTTCGCTCAGTTTCAAAACCAGGCCGAAAGGTTGCAGTTGAAATGTTCATTGATTTTCACTTTTATATTTATGATAAATTACCTTAAATTTGAGCACTTTGCACAGAAATCGTTAAAAACTACCAGATTTTATGGCAAAACAAATTTTAGGATTAATTTGAGAATTTTGAAAGTTGGCGTTTGATAGAGAGCCTCTCTGAGACCATCATGAGGCGAAGACATTATACGGGCTTCATCCTAATCAGCTGAATGAGCTGAATTTTCTATTTTCGCGCTAGGAAGTTGAAACTGCATGGGAAGCCTCTCTGGGACATCAAGAGGCAAATGAAATTACGAGCTTCATCATTTAAATCCTCAATTCACGGCTTCAACAGATTTATATGTAATTTAAAAAACCGTTTTAGTATAGTATTCTGTGGAGATCTTCGTCAACTACTTTCAGTAATAGCAACAGATCAGTGATTTAGAAACGGAGAAGAATGCGATTCAATAACGAAATTCTGGAGCGTGTTTCACACTCTCACCCGTACTTTGCAATTTAACCTTCATTCAGAAAATCAGCATTAATAAAGACAGCATCCAGAAAATCAGCAATTATTTCACCATATGGCTAAAGCATATATATGTTTCAATCATTTAAGCGGCCAGGCTTTATAAGTGACCTGCATTCTGCATTGTTTTTCTCCACTTTGCTCAGATTGCAGCATGTCTTCTTAACGAACTAAAAGACTCGTGATGAAATTGTGGAAACCCATTTCAAAACGGAAGTTAGTGTTAAAGAGTAACAATGTTGAATCGATTTTTACGGTTTGGTCAACATCAGTAACAAACAATAACTTGAGACACATTAGAAAGGACACAGCTTATATAGTCACAGGTGAAGGGAGATTGAATCCCATTGGTCGAGAGAAGAGGTACAACCAATCAATTGCAAGCAGAGTGAAGGGGGATTATAGCTAATCAGATGAAGTTAATTTCCCCCCTTTCACTTCATCTGATTAGCTATAATCCCCCTTCACTTTGTATGCACTTGATTGGTTGTACCTCCTGCCCTTTTCCTCTCTCTAGACCAATGGGATTAAATCTCCCTTCACCTGTAATTATATAAGCATGTCCTTTCTAATGCGTCTTCAATTATTGTTTGTTAATAATGATGGCCTAACCGTCGAAATCGATTTAACATTGTAACTCTTCACATTTCGTGGAAATAGACAACATTTTCCACTAACATCCGTTCTGTCAACTCAAGTATTATCCACCTAACTTTACAAATACTTGCTACTCACCTTTCCGATACTTCTCCAGAGGAGCCTCCGATTTCTTTCTTGACGTCTTCAAGTTTCTCGTCTTGACTGCCTGTCGAACTTTTCTTGGTCAGAGACCTGGACGATCGTCTAGTTCTGTAATTTGTTCCGGAAACGCCCATGACCGGAATGCTATCCTTTACTTTTGGTACGCTGGTACTATGAGAGCTTACCCTAGAAAAATCAAATAATTTTATACTTCAGTACGCAGCTAATTAAATCTTTATAAAATAATTATATTATTCATTATTATTATCATTTTGTATTATTTTATGGTAGAAGGACTTTGGTTTCAGAATTCCAGCACCTCTCCTCTGCTGCCCAGAGACTCCGTTGTGCCCCCCCCCCCCCCCCGTCATCATTAGCGAAAACTGTTCAAAAACGGTTTTTCGAAAACCTCCTAATAATATAAAGGTTACGTATATGAAGAAGCTTTCAACTTTAGGATCCGTTTTAGAAAGGCCTAAAACGGATTTCAATGAAGAAATTTTTCGAAAATTGTCATTTTAAAATTTTAGGAGCCAATTGTGGTTTAAGCCGCACTTTAACCAGAAGGGTAATTAGCGGCATTGAACAAGGTGTCTAAAGGGACACTGGAAGTGGTACGATTCTAAGGGGAGCCATGTTGCCATCCTTGACTAAAAAGGAGCGCCATCATGGACTCCACAGGCAACTCGGATGGGGAAAAAAATGAGGGGTACAGTGATGACCACTGTTAAGCCCCCAAAGACGATGTCAAATAGGCTAATAACTATATGTACATGCTACTATATACAATCAGCAAAGTGAAATAAAACTACGACTAGATATATATAAATATATCACAGATCAGATATTGCAGTTTGTAATAGAGCTCAGCGGCTCTCAGATACAACAGGGATATGACCTTGTCTGGTCCGGATAATACATCGACCCACTGAGGTGGCTGATGCTGGACTAGGAGGTCCACAAGGGCTGGAAAGTCCTCCAGAAAGTGACGGATGGACAGATCACCCCCACACCTCTCACACACAACATCTCGAGCTTCTGCACTAAGCAGGTGTCTGTGAGTAAGACGGGTATGGCCAGTGGCAACCCGGTTGATCACTATTCGATCCCTCCTTGGAAGTAAGGTTACGGCCATAGCTATAGTTTCATTTGCTATGGAAATTCGGTAAAACAGTCAACAAGACTTTGCCAGCTAAGAAACGCCTCTTGGCCTTAACGCAATGCAAGCAGCAATCGGAACAAGGGAAAAATTGGAGAACTTTTTCTAAAGTGTAGAATATCCTCCTTACAACCTGGAGCATTCTCCATGCGATTTTTCATATGTTTGGCCCAATCAAAGAAACATTGGAAAGTCAACGTTTTGTAGATGATACTGCAGTAGACAGATTTGTGTGGAACTGGCTTCATATCACTTCTCCACACCCTTCTCCCCCATCCTTTCAAGATTACAGGATTACGGAAACAATGTGTTACAAAGCAAAGAACCTACTTATGTGAAAGAATAATATTAAAAAATAGATAAATAAAATGATGATGATATGTTTGCTATTGACTTTTTTCGAAATACTTTTATCTTGCAATAAAAAATTATTTTAAAAAACTAGGTACTTTTTTGTTTTATACTTGCTCTACCCTCATATATTCTTCCTAGGTATAGCCGTAATCATCTGCTTGCTATTTCTATACATGAGTAAAATCGTCTCTTTCTGGAGTGTAACACGTTTGCGGGAATCGAGGGCCAGCAGACCGTAATGAAAGCAAAACGATTGCGGAAGACGTTTGCGCAAACTCTGATTCTTGTTCACAACTATAATGCTGTGAGCCTCGACTGAAGGGATGTCATTCTGTTATTATGTATTGACTAACTATATTGAGGAAAGCTACCGTTTTCTGCCTCATATTTGTGCAGCTCCACCATCATTCGATTCCCCCCGAACGACGAATGGGGCGGAAGCGTTTCATGCAGATTTCAGCCGGCAATTTCATAACCCACACCCCAACATACAACATGTGTAATCAAAACCTTAGAGGCTGTGCAGGTGGAATCGGAACTAAAAATCAAGTCCATCAGGAAGGGCTGTGTACAAACCCACCTCGGAAACATCTGGCAAAGAAAGTCGCATTTCTCGTAACTGTTGGACCGAGTATCAAGAACATCGGCACATCAAGCTTTATTTCACCCAAATCTTCATCACTTAGCACCCGTGGAAAAGAATGAAGTGAGGAGATAATTGGAAGCAGTAATGTGGAGCATTACGAAGAACTAGTAAAAATGGTGAGTAATGAATTGCTTGCGCAAACGTGTTCGATTGTCATCATTCATTCCCGTAAACGTGCCACAAAACTTTCCGCAAACGTGTAGAGGAATTCAGTTGCTTCCCGCAAACGTGTTTCCCCCTTTTTCTGAGCACCCTGGAGATCGTTCATGACATAATTGAACAAAGTACATATTGGTAAGTGTGGTATATACACGGACCATTGGAAACATTTACCTTATATCTGGGGTGTTCCCCTTGCCAGGCCTATCTGTATATAAATGAGCAAAGAAGTAATAATACTAAATACAACACTTGAAAATCAACGCAGAGTTCCAGTTAGGTAGCCGAGCCGAGCGCACCTGTTTTTTGCGAGCTCGGTATTAAGTATTGATTTAGCAGGGTTGTATTTTGAATTTCGTTTCAGTTTTTGTTTTTTGTGGTTGCTCTTTGATTAACTCTTAGCAATAACAATTTGCATACATTTTTAACGGGTAGATTTCTGGAAAAAGGTCATTTTTGCGAGTTTGGTGGGTGATTTGTACTATCCACTCGACCGAATACCGTATTCCTTAGTCAGCAGCACTCGAAGAGCCGACTGGTGTCGCGTCGAATAATTGCAACTACGAGAATGTCGACCTCCAAGTTACATCAGGTAATTCAAAGCCTTGACGTAACCACAACCAACTTCAAAACTGTGACTGCATTTTGAAGGAACATGCAAATGTTTTGAATATACAGGTGCATGCTCTGTCGCAAGAACTTGCGAACAGCCAAGAAACTATCTTGCTCATAAAAAAAAATTAATAAGAGAATTGACGGTATATAAGAAAATTTAGCATTATCTGAAAAAAATAATAAAAAACAGAACCGGCCCACGGACAACAGAAACGATCTTATTCTTTCTAACGTTCTAGAAGGAAAAGAAATCAACATTCTCAAGAGGAAGGTGATGGACATTTTTAGAACGGAATTAAATTGCGTTCTTGAGGATTATGAAGTTATAGGTGTAAGACGTTTTGGCACCATCCAACCTTCTAGAAGTAGACCAGTTCAAATTCATTTTGCTAATAATTTCTCTAAATCTAAAGTACGCCAGAACATTTACAAGTTCAAGGGAGTCCAATTTAATACATCCGAGTTCTACGACACACAAACACAGGAATTCAGGAAGAATCTCTTGCTCAAGTTGCTTCAAGCAAGAAAAGACGGGAAGCATGCCGTCTTGATTGGAGATGAACTACTGGTTGATGAAAAAAAAACTTATCATTCATTAAGGACGAAGTACATTGGAGGATTCTACATCAACTGGGTCAGAAGTGGAGATTAATGTGGATACTCCTCCTCCGTCCCCTCCCAACATTTCCAGAAAACAGGTCAAGAAGAAGATGAAAATCTACAAGAGATACAACGAATATCAACACCGCTTCGGAAATTCTGGCAATGATTCGGGTTTATTATTGAAATTTGGCAATATAAGTAGGCATTATTGATTGTGATCTATGTTAACTATGCAGTGCTCATTTATTATAGGTAAATTATGTAGACCTACAAAAGTAATTATTTGATAAGTACATCATACGTAAAAGTCTAAAATTGTTTGTTGAGGCAGAAATGAAGGCAAGATATCATGTGCTATTTTTGAATATGTATATAAGGAACTCCTTGTAATACCTATGGGTTATACAATAAAATTGAATTGAATTGAAAATCAATGATGTTGCCTTCTCATTCATCTCCTGCTAAGAAGCTTCATTATACCTATTGGTGACAGCCGACGTTGGATCACTTCGGTCTTTCCTCTTCACGGCGACGTCCCACACAGTCTTTTCAGAAGCCAGAAACCTCGCACGCAGCCTTCAGTTCGACACAGCCCTACGCTCGAAGAAGCCTCCATTGACGCCCCCTCCCCCCCTCCCTGCGGCCTGCATTACAAGGACGTGCACAACTTCAATTGCATGCATTATTGCATGCACTTCGTGTTGATTGTATACGATTTTGGAGAGAGTAGAATAGATAGGAATAGATCGCGATTTTAGAGGATGTACCACCTCCATTGTAACCTATCACGAATATGTTATATGCCTCCCCCCTCCCCCATCCACCGATCGTAACGAAATTTAAATTCACTGACAATGGTTCTACGGAGAGACCAAATACTTTGAGCAACATAGTGAAATGATCGAACGGAAAAGTAATCATCAAAATCGGTCTAGAGTAGCCTAAAAGTATATTCATTTCCCCCTCCACCAATCCTCCTCACGAAAATCCGTCATCAAAATCAGACCCTTCATTCCCCATTTCAACCTCAAATACGAAACTCCAAAGGTTTTTTCAACAACTGTATACAAATATACACTAGATAGGGTTCAGAACAAATTCCTTCGTTACCTTGCCTATAAACTCGGCATACCTTCGCACGAGGTGAACTATGAATCTATAATGAAGATGTGCAGCCTGATTCCCCTGGAGAGACGGCGATGTGTAGCGGATGTCACCCCTTTCCACAAGTTGATGAACAACCAGATCTCGTGTCCGGCCCTGCTCTCAAGAGTTGGCATCCTGGTGCCTCGAATTTCGGCTCGGTCGACGAATATTTTCTTCCTCCCGTTCTCCTCGACTAGGTAATTATTATTCGATGATCCGCCCGCCCCCTCAATAGGTTCCCTCGTATGGCGAACCTACTCATCAAAATGAATTCGGAACTGGACTTTTTCAATTGCACCACCACCACCCTCAGAAATCTGGTCGCATCGACAGTCATTTAGCCAGTCTCATCATCATTTAGGTAATCACTTTACCACACTCATTAATTCTTCACTGATTTGATTTCTTTCAATTTTTCCATATGTATAACTTTTTTATATATCGAATTGTAAGCATTATTTTCCCTGTTGTATATTCGTAATCATTAATATTCTTCGTAATTGGGCGTTGCTCTTATTGTAAAAATAAATAAATAAACAAGACTAAAATTAAAATCGTACAAAATAAGAATCACGAAAACAGGTAGAGCATTGTAGCCCCGGTAGCGCAGAAAAAATTTGTCGATGAAAAACATGTTTTTCCGGCTTTACCCTCTCTACTTTTTCTCTTCCGTCTTGAAATTCAAAATTTTCGAGGTATTTTGCTCAACTAGACTAAAATTAGGATTGAACAAGAAATTACCTCAAAAATCTACAGAGAATAGTGGCCAAGGCAGCGTCAACAAAATTTGTCACACACACACATACCTACTCTCTCACATACACACGCACGCACGCTCACTCACTCACGGACGCACACACGCTCACTCACTCGTCCTTTTTATATACGAAGCCTTACCTATACTACCTAGCTTCAGAAGAACGGCCTAAAAACTAATATAACACTTGTACCTGCTCTCATTACCATTCAATAGTTACCTACCTCGACTTGTTTATTGCTGGAAGAAGTTCCGGGTCCCTCTTGCGAAGGGAGGCGACCCACTTGTTGGTCACCACGCGCGAGTTGGGTGAACTGTGGTTGTGAACCCGCTGATCTTCGCCGGTCTCTTTCGTCTGCACCTCTGTCAACAGGCAACTATCAGAACCGAACCTGGGGAAGCCTGTGGGAACACATGCGACCATGCAGAGGTAAGAGAAAGCATGCCGAGAAGGAGAATCCGATCAGACTAAAATAAGACAGTACAGATGTAACCAATAGGGTGTGCGCATGGGTTGGTACACTGATTTATTATTATTTTTATATAAAGTTAGAGCCCATTCTGAGAATTTTGGTACCAACCATGCAGTCCTACGATTAATAGTTCTTTTTCTATAATTTTTTCAAGTTTCAAATAATTATATATATAACATAGTCACATTTACTCCTCTCGCATGGGCGGGCCTCGCTGCCCACTTTGACGTAGTACTTGTTTGAAAACCATAGGAAAATAACAGAATTCATCGAAGTAGAGTGCAGTTAAGTTAATAGGGCGTTTGGACCTTTCCTGTTATCCGACAGCCAGCACCTCTAGCGCTACCTTCAGATAGAATACGACTGCCAACGTAACCAGAATTATGTGTACAGTTCTGTGATGTGGATGTATGGTTTAGTGGACATAACATTAAGAAATCAATCCCTTAGTGAAAATTCAGATTAGTTGGACGTACATAGATTAGAATGATGTGTATAGTTTGGTAGTATACTATAGCATTTACAAGTCAAATTAACCTTTTTACAAGTCAAATTAACCTTTTTACAAATCAAATTAACCTTTTTACAAGTCAAATTAACCTTTTTACAAGTCAATTTAACCTTTTTACAAATCAAAATAACCCCTTTACAAATCAAAATAACCCTTTTACAAATCAAAATAACCCTCCTTGAGCAATGCTCGAAAATCGTTGAAGGGCAAAGAAATAGGAGTACGGGTTTAACTTTCATTCCTTTTTCATGAATTTCTACACCAGTATTTCTTCTCAGTAATTGATCTTCAAGTAATTTTCATATCCTCACTCATAGGACATATATCGCTCAACTTACGTTCGGAACTCTATATATTGATTGACCTCATTGCCTTCCTACCTCATTTTTTGTTGGAAAATTTTGATGAATTTTTGGTTCGAAATTTGATATTTTTGTTGATTGAGTTTTTGATGGAACATTTTGATATATTTTTTGTTGGAAAATTGATATTTTTTAATTATTTATTATTACACCTACTTTGTCGTATTCAATGTATTCAGTTTCTTTTCTTTGCCCTTCAACGATTTTTGCTCATTGCTCAAGGAGGGTTATTTTGATTTGTAAAAGGGTTATTTCGATTTGTAAAAAGGTTAATTTGACTTGTAGAAAGGTTAAATTGACTTGTATAAAGGTTAATTTGACTTGTAAATGATATATCTGGAGGCAGCGCTGGAGGTGCTTGCTGTCGGATAACAGGAAAGGTCCAGGAGTTTTTGCAGTTTTCCATCCAAGTCGTTCTACCGAGTCGTACTGTACGAATAGGGAATGAAACGATTCAAAAGTCAAACTAACGTGATAAAATACTCTAAATCTCCGTTAAATAAGGCGCGCACACCCCATTGAAATCACAATTCGATAACTATGATAAGCTGTCGTAAGGAATAATGATCCATTCATTTTATTGAAATAAGATCAAGCGATCAAAACTAATACAAATTATAGTAAACTACTACGGTTCTTATAACACTGTAAGCTACTAAACAAGCAAGGAAGTATAAAATAGGAAAAAATAATAATGGAAGAGCATAGTAGCAGCTTTTCCAAGTTAAAGCTACTGAAGATTGTAGATACCATCTACATTGTTGAATACGGATTAGAAAAGGAAAATAAAATATTTAACTCTACCCTACATTAAATACACACCGCAAAATAATATCACTTTTTCAGGTAAACTTCAAAGACCCCAGATCAATCGGACAAAGTTCATATTATATCTCATGATTAAGTACCTATGGATGAATGTACCTAAGTTACTAGTAGTACCTCAGGTACTAGTAGTACCTTAGTTACTCACCACCATTTCGACTGTGGTGGCATAATCCTTTCATAATTAGAGGGCCGAGAGCAGAATGGCTTTTACGATGGGCAAGGTAAACGATGAGGAAGATTCTTCGTAAACTGTTCATTGTGCTAGGGATTCAGGCCGGAATTTTTACAGAGTCGAGAATAAGGTCCCCATTTTCTTTTTTAGTCAACACGTTTCATGGGAATGGGAAAGATGAAATTTTCAGTTAAATAAGGTATGTAAACATCCTTTTGAGGTGCGTATAATAAGGAATACGATTCTGGGAGGAACCATAAATCAGTTTGAAGAACAGCATTTTTCGCTCCAGATCGAAAATATGAACAAACTTTTAAAAATAACTTCAAAATGTAGAAAACAGTAAGTATTTCAAAATGTTGTGGAATTTATTAAACAGAATACATTATTATTGATGATATACTAGAGAAAATATCTCAATTAAAAGGTATATCAGTGGGAAGCTGGTAAAAGGTGGATTTTTCTCGTTCTTGCAAACGACCAGGAGAGTGCGATTCAAATCGAAACACTGAGCCATAGAAAAGTCAAATTTTGTAAAATTCTGGAAATGCAAAGTTCGGCCATATTTTTCGGGAATTCAACCTAAATAAAATCGAGGCTTTGACAATGAACATTATTAAGTAAGTGCCAAAATTTCCGAAAACGCTGTTTCTCTCTGAAAATATTCTAATTGCCAATGGCATGGGAAAAGAGGAAAGTTCCCATCGCGTTTCGTTTAGTTCAGGTGGGTTACAGTAGATGGTGCGAGCGGTATAACACCTGGAGCAAAACAAGCAAATGGAGCTTTGTAGCAATTATGGAAACTCCTGGAGCAATGGACAAAATACGTATATAATTTTTTGCAGTTTTTTACTTCAAAACTTGACAAATATGTTTTAGAGTTATGTCCTTATGAACAAATATCTTTTGTTTCACAAATAAATCATTTTTCTAGCCAAAAAAGTGCGTAATCTATCCATTTTGAGTTGCCAAAACGTTTCTCATTTTCATTGCCAAGGCCTCAATTATTGGTTTGGGATCACTGGATTTGGCAATTTAACGAGCATCGAAATGAGTGAATTTCTCTTAAAAATTCAATTACCTAAAGTATATCTGAATAGGATATAGCGTTTGTTACTGGAGAGTTCCTAAACAATAAGTCAATTGGGATAAGGTGCTTGGGGTTTTTATCATCTAGGGCGAGCCACACCGGATGCTAACCAGTTAAAGTCAAGAGGCTCGAATTAGTGTTTTATCTTAAAGTGACGCTACGAATCTTGAAGTTACACAGGCACGAAACTCAAATGAGAACCACTGTTAAAGCCAACAAGAAATTTATATCACTGTTATCGGTGTGTAAGGTTACTTTACAAGGAGGAAGAGATGAGATAGGTTGGTTCAGGATTAGGCGTCTTGTGTAGAGGAAGGGATAAATCTTTCTTATTGGAGATAAGGAGCCTCATCTCCATCTCCCTATCGCTGTAGGAACACTCTATTGACAGAAATCTAATAGGTTTTATCATCCGAAGTTCAACAGCGAGCAAACTGGTCTCACCTTGATTTCTGACTGCCGGAGGAGGAGGCGAAGTTTGACGAGAGCGTCTCGGTCGCGTAGGTCGAGCGGTGACTTTGGTGAAGGAGATTGGAGAGAAACTATCCAGCATGATGGAGTCCATCATCTGGGCCATCTGCGAGAACCCATCTCTGGCCGGTGTGCTTGTCCTGTTCACAGAAATATAAATACATTATACTTACAGATAGAAATAGTTTTATCCAGATCAAATCAAATTAGACATTTTTAAATTCAAATGCAAAATTGACTTGTACAATATATTGAAGGGGAAAAGGCTAGCATTTATATAAAAGGAAAAAAGGCATTAGGTACTTTCGATCAACCTAAGGCGTGAAATTCAAGTAAAGGTTGAAATATTTAAAAAACGCTGCAAATTATTTCACAAAGGTTTATTATTTTTTCAATTGAGTATGATCGTAGTTTTAGTTGGCTTGCGTACGTCATAAGGCCCGTCCAGACTCCTCGGCGTGTCCTGTTTCGAGTTGCCACATACTTCTATAATTATATACGCATGTTTATATTTCTCGATTTGAGCTCCTATCTATTCAAATAGTTATTGCCTTAATAATATCATTATCTAAGTACGTACGAAAAGTCGAGAGGATATGTTATTAAATATGCGTAGGAAAAGCATTGGTATTAACACACAAATATGACCTAGAAAAAACATGTATTCATGCCTCGAAGGAACGCCGTACCCACCTCATGGTGCCGCGGTGTATTATATGGGTATAACACGTAAAAGTAATAAATATCCATTCTCCTACACCCCTCTGCTACGCCCCTGGTCACCCCAGACACCACAAGGTGCCGCGGCGCCTCCTCTCACTCCACCCCCCCCCCCCCCCCCCCCCCCCCCCCCCCTCGCCGCCAACAGTGACTCCCTGCCAAGCGTGCCAGGCGTGCGTGCGTGAGTAAGTCTAACACTCAAAGCCTCGAAAAAGACACTTTTTCGCCCGTTTTTGGCCCATAGCATCTATGCGAGTAAAGCGATTGGGATGGTTAAACGTTAGGACCAACTAGACCCCAAATGGAGTCTATGTGCGAAAGAACGGGTTTTTTAAGTCAATTCTTAGGCCTTTTATGGCCCGGACGGCGGACGGACATTTCAAATTTGGATTCTACGCACCTTGAAACGTAAAGTGACAAAGTTTGAGGGGGGGTTATGAAAATTGTTTGCTACACCATCACATAGGCTTATTATTGGAAATAATAAACCAAAATCATTCATTTTGAGGGAAGCTACGCATTTCGAGCGGAAAAGGATTCTCCACTCTTCATCAGGCCACATATATATAAATGACAGGGGCAGTGTAATGTGCATAGATGAAATCCTGGGGTCTTGAGAAACCCATAAGTATGCGTGTTAGGTACATAGAGTCTTTTTGGTTTATTATTTCCAATAATAAGCCTATGTGATCGTATAGCAAAAAATCTTTATAACCCCCCTCAAACTTTGTCACTTTACGTTTCAAGGTGCGTAGAATCCAAATTTGAAATGTCCGTCCGCCGTTCGCCGTCCGGGCCATAAAAGGCCTAAGAATTTACTTAAAAAACCCGTTCTTTTACTTTTAAGTGTTATACCCATATAATACGCCGCGCCAACCTGAGGGGGGTACGGCTTTAAGGGCATAGTGGAGTAGCAGAAAGGCGTCCGGGGCGTATCGGAACGGATATAATATATGTATATATTGTATATAATATTTTATTACTTTTACCCCATATAACATTTAACCTACCTTGAACACACTAGTATATTTAGTATTATATCATACTTTAGTATGTTACAAAAATAATTGATCCAGCCCATCTAAAATCCTTCGTTCTTCTTCTTCCCAAAATCTTCTCAGATAGTTCGAAGCAAATCGTTTTTAAATTAAAATTGCATTACATGGGCAGGTTGGAGTCTGAACCCTCTGGATGAATAGCTGTTTACTTATATTTCCGCCTAGGTAAGTGGGGTGTCGTCACCCAAGTAATTTCGGTCACAGAATCGACTGGGATATGTCCCAGATGCTTTTGGAATCCAGTGTACCTACGGTTTTAGTTTGATTCCTATAGAAATTAGCTCCGTGGATTGAATGAGACCACTCGGGTGGCTGTACGATCATCCATTTGCTCCCCATCGGGAGCGCAGTCTGTAACGCGAGAACAGAGGTGGATACTAGAAAAGAGACTGGCGAAAGCCCCAGAGCATGCTGGTTACTATAGCTGGCTATCTGATTCAGAAATAATAAACCATTATGTAATAATTTGCAGCGTTTTTTTCATGTTTCCTATACAATCAAAGCACTGTCCGACTCAGAGAAATGTAAATTGTGACAGTCTGTAACAGGCGTACAGGAGGACGGGTCGATGGAACGATAGAATCACATATTCTACACGAAAGTTAGAGTATAAGACACATCTGTGAAGCGAAGTTTGAATTCATGGAGAATGGGGTATTTCCAGTAACGCACCGAAGGGAAATTGTCGGGGAGGGGGGGGGGGGTGTGAAACTGGTGATTTTCCCAACTTCATACTTCGTAGCAGAAGTTCCCAACTACCTAGCTGATTTTTTTTTTTTTTTTTTTTTTTTTTTTTTTTGACTTGCAACCCATTTCAATCTGGTTGGGTTGGGAACTGGTCAAGTGCGCACGCGCGACTTCTGTCAACTTTTGAAGTGATTTCTAACTAGTTGGGGATTGAAGCCTATCCATTTTATGATTGAATGATTGAGCAAAACACTCAGAGGTGAGAAACAGCGGCGAAAGCAGAGTAATTTCAAATTATTTCATTGGCTGCCGTGAGCTTATAATGGAGGGGGCAAATAGTTAAAAGTAACGGGAGGTTTTGAGGTTTTCAATACGGCATCTCAGGAACTTGATGGTCATTTTGCAAATACCTGTCGTAAAATCGGTATAGCTAGTATATAGATAGATGGATATAGATAGCAGAAAATGGGAAGGAAGTGTTGATGAGGCTCAACATCCTTTACTATTACATTGTAGTATTCTGTCCCAATAGATATAGACAGATAGATATAGATAGCAGAAAATGGGAAGGAAGTGTTGATGAGGCTCAACATCCTTTACTGTTACATTGTCGTATTCTGTTCCAATTTAAATTGCTCATGAGTCAATTGGATTTGACTCATTCATGGATGTGCATTTGCCTCTTCCTGAATGCCATACGAGCAGCCTGGAAGCTCATTGTTAACTCGATCACGGGTATTGATTGAACGAAGGCAACCACCAGCGTCTTATCCGAGGTTGGTGACTTCCGAGTCTAAGCGAATTTTGATTAATGTTGCTCGTCGCTCTTTTTAAACACCGACAAAGTCTTGGAAGTCGGAAACAACCGCTGTTCCACTAAACCCCGAATCGAAGGTCGGTGTCCCACAAAACCTCATTTCACATGTAATTCAAATGTATTATTACAATGTATAAATTTATTGCGCTCTTACACACAAAACCGCTTGAACTAAATCATTAGAAAGTATGACTACGATTTTTGTTTACACAAAAACGTACAGAATTTATTTAGCCTTCTTGCATAATACGTTTGAGACAGATTTTGATTCCAAAGCAGCAGATTCATTGATTCAGTTCCAAAAGTTTTTTTTGCTTCCGAATCTACCTAAAGGAACCTAGTAGAAGCATTGTTTTCACTTTCGGGAGAAAAAAATTTTTGGTCTCCAAAACCAAAATTTCCACTCGAATTTTACGTTTTAGACCATTCTGAACAACTTTGGTTCCGTATCTGCCTGTCAGTGTTTGTCGTGTGTCCGCAAATCCTTGTAACAAGCTTATTTTCCACAGTTTTCATCCGATTTGGATGACATTTTCAGGGGTTGTGCGGGCTAGGGGGTAGACAGCCCACTATAAGTTTCATCGTTCTTGACTCAATACCTCACTCTGCGCATGCGCAAACGTAATTCTACCAAGCATCAATTTTCTCACGCCCTAGTCGTCGGATCTCGCTCAAATTTGGATGATAGTTGGGGGATGACAATTCGATCATCAAATATCAATTTCAACATGAGTACGCTCCGCTGATCAATGACCTCTCATGCGTCAGCGGCCCCTGACACATCTTTATCCTCGCCATGTTAGATTACATCCATACCAAGTTTCATCAAAATCGGACGTCGGGAAGTGGCATTTAAAACGATTTTGAGAGGACATACATACATACTTACTTACATCAACAAACAAAGTGAAAATGCGCTAAAAATCGCAACTATGGGACTACGACTATTTTCATAGCAGTACCAAAATGTGTTTACCCACACCTTACATTGTATAGTTACAGCACATGTAACCTGCCAAAAAAAAGTTGAGTAATACATAAATTTTACACGAATTTCACGCAGAATCCGAATCTGCGTTAAAAAATTGCGGTTATCTATGAAATAACAAAATTAGTGCACAAAAAACGCATTTTGGCGATGTGCACGTGCATAGGAATGTCGAATTTGAATTCTACAAGATTCAGCTAGAGGAAGAAGGATACCACTGTTTTTTCGGTTTTTTGACCTCCCAGATTGAAAAAATAATACACTGTGTGTCTTTGGTAAACGATCTCTGATTCGTAAGTGTGTGGATATTTAATTTTGGGTCATACTCATGTATTTTTAAAGTTCCAGAAAATGTTTTTCAGGGCCATCATATAAATTCTTTTAGCCCTTCGAGGTTGGGAAAATACCATATAACCACGTGCTAAGGGATGACGCGTGATCCGCTTTATTAGGTTGTGAAGTGAGATTTAGTGTCACAAGCAACTTAGAGGCAACTGGGATAGACGAGAGGCGATAAAGGGAGACAATAAAGAAACCCCTCGCTGGAAGAAAAGTTCGTTATGTAACACTGAGGAAGGGTCGTCGAAATTGAACATAAAAACACATTTCCCCTGCTGCCTTCGCACAGACACCGCATTCAACCAAGGTTCACTGAAGACTTGACCACATCAATAGACTTTTGACCACGTCAATAGACTTCTGACCACGATGAGATGTCAATAGTGCCGTTAAGGACATATCCAAATATGGCACGAGTGGCAGTAGGAAGACCTTTAATAGAAAGCGGTTCTGCCAAAATATCCGATGAGGCTTGAACGCCCAACAAAACGTCAACATGAGCCGGTGAACAGAAATACTGACCAGCTAGAGTCAAGGGAGAAAATTGCTTCGCTACCTGACGGGCTAATTTGACAGAAGGTACATTCAAAGAGATATGGCCCATTCACTTTCCTGCGGCATGAAGTGGGGAGTGCAACGAAGTTCCCCTCTTCGCTCTCCTGCCTCAGAGCGCGTTCTCCATACACGATCCGTCGTTCCCAGCTCAAACCAAAGGTTTCCCGCGGCTTTCTCCATTCTTTCCTATTCCATGATCCCTTGAAAGTTATTCATGGATAATGGCACTTTATTTAAGCAAAAACTAGAAGTGCTTTGCCCCTAGAAAGGCTTTGGCTTTGCTTTCATTTGGAAAGCTTGACTTTTTGGCGCAAGAACGGAATTTTTATCTCAATCCTAAGGAGAGTTATCGTCTGGTGTGACACACATACAGGGTGTTAACCTGTGGTACCTGCCGAAGGCCAGGGATCAATTGTACTACTAATTTGCAACAAAACTTGCCCTATAACATTTTTCTTACTCCGCTTGAAATCCGTGTTTTTTCAATTATTTCGACCTTGACTCACCTAAATGGCCATAACTCCCTTAGTTCCCCAGGAAAATTCAAATTTGATTATATCGTGTTAAATTTCCCTAAAACCATAAAAGTTTTTTAAGATGGTTCAATTGGTGAAAAATCAATTTAAGTGAATTTTATAAAATCTTCAGAATGACCACTTTTTTCATTTTAGGGATACTAAAATTTCACATGTCAAATTTAGCCTGTAGTCTTAAAATATGCGCCAGAATCTCAGCTTGCCAACGGTGTAGTTAATTTTACGTTTACTTAGCTAATTATGGGGGAAAACTATGTTTTAATGTTGAAAAACATTGTTTTTTCAATGAAATCGAGGGTTTTCTTGAAAAATGACCTACTTTGGGGTCGGTTTCTACGTTTTTTTTTTTTTTTTTTTTTTTTTTTTTTTTTTTTTTTTTTTTTTTTTTTTTTTTTACGCTGAATCAAATGGTAACGCTTGCATATCTCCCCAACCCGGTATAGCCAAGTTTAACACTTTAATTCATAAATTTGAGTTCATGTGCTTTGACGAATTTTATGTGATTTTAGGGGTGAAACTAGTAAGCTAACATGTAAATCTAGGTTATAACGGAGTTGGGGAGATATGCAAGAGTTACCATTCGATTTAGCGTTAAAAAAAATCCTTAGAAACTGACACCAAACTAGCATTTTCATAGGTTTTTTTCCCCAATAAAACCTTTGATTTTATTGAAAACACGTTTATCAACACAAAAACATAGTTTTCTCCACTAATTAGCAAAGTAAAAGTAACATTACTACACTTCTTGTGATCTATTTTTCTGTCTGGGTGGGTGATGAGTACCTATATGGAAGATCGATAGATCCACACACGCTCGGACCTTCCAGATTGATAGGGTGGGGGACCCCGGACCGCAGGATGGTCTGATGGGAAATCCATCCGACAAGCTCTGCAGGACACCTGCTGCAGGAAGGCCTCCCCACACCTCCTGCACGCCGCCCGTGCGAAAAGATAGGGAAGTTTGTGGTCCCCCCCACTTCCTGCAGCAGGATCGTGAATGGGCCGCTTAAGGTACCTAATAGAAGGGTACGGCCAATGCAGGGAAGAGAGTTGGCAGGTGACCATTCCTACTTCAAGAGAACCATTTTGTCCTACACCAGTGACCTGGTAAGGGCAAGTTATATGAGGGAGTCCTAATACTTGCGTCAAGGATTCCGTAATGAAATTCACTTCCGAACCGTTGTCAACAAGAATGCGACAAGGTCCGTACTATTGACCTGAAGAATGTCGTACACGTACGCGTGCCGTAACTAGAACGATCGTGCTACCTGGACTGCTGGTATCAATTCTTCACATTGACTGCGAAGTAGAATTATCGAGTTTAATAGGTACCTGAGCGCTGACCAAGAGAGGGGTTCAGTGTTTGAGGCGGAATAACATCGGAGGAATCAAAACATTAGGTTTGTCACACAAATAACTATTATGTTATTTACTTTCACACCACTTACAAACTCCCACAGATTTACAAGTATTCTTAGGATGAAAATGAAGACACATTTCACATCTTTTCAACGTTTGAATAATTGACGTGCGTTGTGCAGGTGTTATGTTTATAAACGTGAAACATCCACTAATCTTGTGAAAACCTTTGTTGCAAATATCACACGACATCGGAACTTTGTCGGGATTATAAGCGGAACTCCGATTAGTGGTGTTATTTTATGCTTGTGCTGCTAACGGAGATTTTCTTAAATTTGATTTAGAGTGTCCAGCTTGAAGAGGGTGAGTTTTTTGTCTTGTTTAGGGTGTACTTTAATGAGGTCATCAATAGTACACTGGCGTTGAAGAAATCCAATCAACTGCTCGAAAGTAGGATGCTGATCACTAGGGGCCGGAAATATATGCAAATAAAACGGCCCACATCAAGCACATCAAGAAGTGCCGCCGATGTATGCAAATCAGCCTAAATTTGCCTGAATATATGCAAATCGACTTAAATTTTCCAAAAAATATGCAAACCCCCTTCCAAAGTTAAAAAATTATTATTTTAGAACGGGAGCTTAAAATGTTGGGTAAACGGATGAAATTAACACAACCAAATCTAAGTGACAATAGCTTATATTAAACATTAATTATAAAACTTTACATATATGTGTTGCTCAAGGTTTCAAAGTTGAGCCAACGCCTATTATCGGATAGTAAACATTTTAGCATAGATAAAAAACGTTCAACGTCACATGAAACTATAGGTAAACAATTCAATGCTGTAAGTTCTCCGGAAGAGTACCCAAGTTGGAGTGTAGATATCTCGCTGTTCAGCATTTTTGAAATATCAACAACGTTTGGCGCTGGTTGGAAATCGCATCAAAATTGTGGAAATTACGGCTGTTGCAAAGACCGTAACAAGAATATTTCGTTCAGGCATGTGCAGAGCGTACCGCTAATGCAATTATGATGATTGTGTTATGGGACCTCAAGGGACCTTACCCACATCATCCCTGAAAATCTGACCGAAATCCGTTCAACATTGACCGAGTTATGACCGTCACAAGGAATCACGTTAGCGCCTGCGCAGAAGCTACCGTTGATTCGATCATGATGAAGTTTATAGGGGACCATCTAGAGCTTAACCCGCACGATCCCTGAAAATTTGGTTAAAATCGGATCAAAATTGTGGATGTTATGGCTGTTACAAGGAAATGTGGACGGACAGACAGACAGACACGGAACCAAATTTGTTCAACAGGCTCTGAAACGCAAAATGCGAGTGGAAATTTTGATTTTGGAGCAACCATTTTTATTTTCATTTTGAAAGTGAAAACAAAGCTTCCGCTGCCTTGCAGTCTCGGAAGCAAAAGCGCTGCAAATTATTACATAAAGGTTTATTATTCATGTATCATACAGACCTTCTACGTAGAAAACGGACCGTAAATATTTAGCCTCACTTATAGTATATTTACTATCGAAACTCGGGGCTTCGCTCTTCCAATATTTGGTTCACTCGTTCACTGTATTACAGCTCCAGGACCCCATAATTGTACGCTTTATAGTAAAGTTGAGGAAAAAATAAAATAGATGGGGGCCGTCTAGGGACGGCCGAAGGAAGCGAAGCTTTATATCATAAAGCGTAGAATAGAATTATTAGTATTTTCATACTCGTAAACAATCTCTTCTCATTGGAATTAATTTCATCACACTCTCTCTCGCCTTCCCTCGCCCCTCCCCTCCCTTCCCTCTCTTCCCTCCGCCTCCCCCAACTCCCTCGCCCTCCCTTCCCTATCACCCCCTCCGCCTCGCCCTCCCTCTCATTCTGTCTCCCGCCCACCCTCTCCCACCCACCAGGCGTGCGCGCGTACGTCAGTATAACACTCAAAGCCTCGAAAAAGACCGTTTTTTCACCTATTTTTGGCTCATAGCACCCTGAGTAGGTAGGTATACATACTACGGACTTCGACAATTTCAAAATTTTAGGAAGGCAATCTAATTTTCAAAAAAGAATATTTCTAGAAATGGTCAAGATAAAAAATTCAAATTCGATTAACTTCCAAAAAGACACTTAGTACGAGCAAAACTAACTCGTATATGATTGAGGGATTCTACATTTATAATTACCGTCACCAGCGAACTAGGTAAAACATACGGAAAATCATCGTTACCTACACAATTAAACAATTTTAAATTTGATTTTCTTGAACTGATAACTTCTAATTCGATTTTTTACAAATTTTGAATTTGATATTTTGAATTTTGACTCCCGGAAGAAGCCCCAGATCCTGGGGAGAAACTTTGGAGACTAATAAAAGCCAATTGGAAAACAGAAAGGCCTTTTTGTGTAAAGTCTAGTTATGATTTGAACTGCCCAAACAAAGAAGCGTTGCAAAGTACTTAATACTAATTTATTAATACGAACTAAAACACTCGCGACGAAGTTGTGGAAACCCATTTCAAAACGGAAGTTAGTGAAAAAACGTTGTCTATTTCCACGAAAAATAAAGAGTAGCAATGTTAAATCGATTTCGACGGTTCGGCCATCATCAGTAATAAACAATTAATATTAATTTATTAATAGTGTCATAAATAAACTGGAAATCAATCAGTTTTTCTTTCCGACTGCAGTGCTCTATGAACTTGAACCAAAACTCAAGTTAGTTTTAAGTACATAAATTGAAATTTAAAGTTAAGTTACAGGACCGGAGTGAAGTTAGCAATAGATTTCAGCAATAGATAATTAGCAACGAATTTAATAGAAAGAATAGAAAAAATTAGCAACACTTTTTAGCAATATTTTTTTTCGATTTTCTTCAAAGTTAAGTGTTATGATAGCAGTACGAAAAGAGGTGCAGAGGTTCAGAAAGTTGAAAAAATGATGAAAATCTCCAAAAATTGAAATTGTTGAAAATTGACCTAAAATGAGTTACTAAGCGAATTTCCAAGTTATTTCTGCATTTTCATCCGATTCATAGATATTCGAATATCTATGAAACGGATCAAAATGCAGAAATAACTTGGAAATTAACATACTTAGCAACTCATTTTTAGGCCAATTTTAAACAATTTCAATTTTTGAAGATTTTATCAATTTTTCAACTTTTTGAACCTCTGTACCTCTTCGTACTGCTATCATAACACTTAACTTTGAAGAAAATCAAGAAAAAAAATCTATTGCTAAAAAGTATTGCTAACTTCGCTTGGCAATATTTTCTATTGCTGGAATCTATAGCTGACTTCACTCCGGTAGTTACAGGTATAGGTTCCTCAATTAAGATCTTAACTTAAACTTAGTATTATCACGAACACGCTACTCTTAGTTTGTGAACAGATAAGAAGTGAAAGTGGAGGTGATAAGCATCTGAGAAGGGGCACAACTTCGTTTTATGGAGCACTACGGCAAAAGACAAGATGACAATTAGAAGGTAGTCAACTCACCTGAAGAAAGGGTCGTTGAGGAACACAGTGAACGGGTTACCGAAGCTGAAAAAAGCCATTTTCCCAACGGCGAAACCTCATTCAGAGATCGAACGGAACTGAAAGGAACGCGTAGGGACGACTGGATTGTTCTGCTCACTGGAGATGGGACGGCGTTGTTATGGGGATGTTCTCTGGAACGAGGGATCGATAGCCGCCCGGTGCGCCGATCTGCCCTCACCCGGCGAAAACCCGAACTTCGGCGCTGATTTTCGAAATTAAACCGCGCGATCTCATCATTACACGAAATCAACGGAGCGGGATTTGAACTATTTGATAAGATTTAACGACTGAAACTGCCTGGAATTCCCAAAACAATAACAGCGAGGTAAATAGTAGACAAGAGTGTATCATCTTCGCAATTACGATAATTTTAATTAGTCATATGGCACGAGTAAGGACGATTTTTATGCGAATTTTCGTAAAAAATGAAGCTATTGCAATGGCTCCAAAACGTTTAAAATAAAAATTATCGAAAATTTTCTTCATTGAAATCCGTTTTGAGGCATTCTGAACCAAATCCTAGGATGTAATGCTTTTTCATACGAATTTACATGTCCATATAATATATGTCCAGCATATACTACTCTACTTGGTATGCTCCCTAGTTCAAAACTCAGTTGATTTTTCCCACACATGGTTTACTACTAAGCGTTTTGAGAACGATATCGCTAAGATGACGTGAGCTGCAGCAATCGTTGTGAGGAAATGACTCAGCGGATCCCTTCAAGAGCATATATTTTTTTTCAATAGTGATGAGGCACATTTTTACCTTTGGAAACAGTGAAATAGCAAAATTTCCGGTACTGGGCTGCAGTTAATATCGTCAACTCTATGAAAGACCACTCCACTCACCTAAAGTCACAGTTTGGTGTGCTGTGTCCCGATTCGGAGTGATAGGCTTGATTGCTTTTTCGAAGAGTAAAATTTCACCGTCACAGTAACTTCCCAGCGTTAGATTTCGATATTGAAACCTTCCTGCAGCCTGAATTGGAAGAACTTGCTGAAGATCACGATCTGGGTGACATCTGGTTCCAGCAGGATGGGCAACAGGTGGGGTATGGGATTGAAAACCGGACACAATGTTAAAACACCATATAGACATAGATAGGTAGCTAATTTCTACGCACGTGGATATAGATAGGTATGCATTTTCCTGTTCATCGCCCTGTCAAAATGGGACATATACGTGGAAACATTTTGTCTGTTCTTTTCAGCAGTTTTTGTACACATTTAAAGAGATGTTGAAAATACTTTTTTTTCCGCGCCAATAATCTCAAATTCGTAGGAACTTACTTATACATCATACAACTTACTTACCCTATGACGATAATAGTAGTATGCCACATAATAATTTAATGCAATCTATCGTTTGGAAACCCTAATAATTATTTCTATTTAGGTTAAAATTAGGCGAGAAGAACATTAGGTGAAAATGTATGCTCGTTTTTTCCTGTAACATCATTTCACCTATATACATATAAATTACAAATCCTATTTAGCGATCATTCACCTTCGTCTAAAACTGAAAGAGAGATTGCTCAACTAACGGCTCAAAGAGATCGAGAGTTTCTTGCTAAGAAGGAATGTGACAAAATTACAAATGTTCATGATTTTGAATATTAAGATCGCCTAAAGGTAACACAGCCTTGATGTAGTTTATTTATTTATTTATACACCGACAAACTTACTTAAATAGTACAAATAGCAAAAATAGAAAAAAAAGTCTCTATGAAACATAAAAATACATTAAATTCTGAGAAAAATTGAGTTACTATACAAATTTAGTTAAATTTAGTTGGCTTAGATGTCACGGTAGTATGTCGATGGACTGAGTTCATATGGCAGCACCTTTTTGTGAAAATATCGTAGATGCCTACCATCAAATCTATTCATTTCAGTATATTATTTGGAACAAGTCATACAAAAATTAAAGTATGGATGCAATATAGTTTTACCTAATGAGCAATGAGGTTAGCCATTCAGTACAAATTAAGGCTTATTGGCAAAATTGAAGGAAACAATTTCTCTTAAACATTGAAGGGTGCAATCAAAGAAATGATCTTATTGAAAGAGGGCAGCTAGTTATTCACGAGAACAGTTGTCGAAATTTTCCATTATTGAAAACTCGTTTGAAAACAAAAACCCGGACATTTGCTGCTGTTTCTGCGAAAACCGGACATTTGGCATCCAGTGCGGCTTTTAATTTTGGCCCGGACGGCTTGGAGAAAAACCGTACCAAAACCGGACATCTGGCAACCCTGGCTACACCCCACACAGCTCGAATTTCATTAGGTAGCTGATTTGAGACAGTCGTTCCCGGGGTAACTGAGAGAAGACGTGGGAAGTGAGCATAGAATTACAATCTTTCTCTTCTCTCTGGTCGTGGGGTGGCCAGCGCGCTCACCTGATTTGAGCATCTGTGTCTTCTTTGTACCATCGATATTGTTTACTTCTTTCGACCAAGATAAGGTCTTTAAACATCGTCCACACTGTCAGGCCCAAGTAGTGATTGTATTGTTAGAGAATTTTGGTTCTTCCCGTACGATTTTCCCCCGTTTTCCTGGTCAACACGGTAACCCTCTCAGCTTCTAAACCACTCATCAAATACAAGTAGTTTCTCTGACTCCCATTCGAGCCTACCTGTGAGGTTTTATTTAAACTCCTTTACCGTCACGAGGGGTTGTCAGCCTTCGGACGTGTGATCTGTTCAGAAAATATCAGCCCCTCTGTTTTCCCCTATTCCTGCCCTGCTTCGAAAGGAAGAGTGATATAGGTGGTGAAATGACTATTAAAGCATTGGGCAATTTCGGGACATTCTTATTCTTGCGCACACTTATAAGCTTAATGTTCAAAATACTGTTTAACTTGTACTTAACACAACTGTAATTCTTTATACTCTAACCCCTACAATTTAGATCCCTACCTAATGCCTCCAAAGTTGCCCTAACGCATCGCGGGTGACTTTTCCGGACGCGACGCGACCGAGGAATGATGCGGAGCGCTCTTCCGGACTATTAGGCGGGCTCGAAATGGGAGCCAGAGAAACGACTTGGTGCGTTTAGAGGTTGAAGGCTTACCGTGCTGGCCAGGAGAACGGCTTTTCTTTCAGATCTGGGAATTTCCCTCCAGCGGTGTGGTCCAGGGCTAGTTGGTCCGGGCTGGTCTTCGATCTCCCTTCCTCGGGGGATGGTAAACTGCGAGCGTCGAAGATCAAGGGGCTGCAGTTGATCGGCTTTCTAGACTGCTCCTCACTTTGGCCTTGTGTACTGGGCAACAGCTATTACGGCATGACCCCGAGCTCTGGTTGTCAAAATGGTTTTGTATTTTTCTTGTGGGCGTGCACGAATCCCCTAAATTTCTAAATCCAATCGTTGTATTCGATCCTCCCTCCAGTTAGTCCTCGGTGATTCGCTTCGAATGTCCATTGGCTACGAGTTGTGACGTATGCATCAGGGGCTTAATTTTTCTCCTTCCCTCCTCACTGGTTGCGAAATATAGTGGGGGAATTTAACCTCAGTTTGACATCACGCCATTCCTTGTAATCTGCTGACAATCACCTTTGCACGTGTCTGCGTTCCCTCTGGGAACGGGGTCGCAACTGCACGCTGAAACCTCGGCTGATTCCTTTTTCGGCTGTTCGCTATTGTCAATTGTAAATTGTCAGTTTACAATTTGACACTACCTAACACTTCAGGAGAACGTTCCGCAACCACCCGCAAAGCGTTAGGGTAATTTTGAAGGCATTAGTTAGGGATTTAGACTGTAGGGGTTAGAGTGTAAAAAACTATCGTAGTGTTAAGCGCAATTGGACAGTTTCTAAAAGTTAGACTTATAAGTGTGTGTGAAAAATTGACGAAATAACTAAGTGTCTATGATAATTAATATGGATTGACTTTTTCCGAAATTGCCGCTCGCTCAACTAATCATTTCACCACCTTTGTCATTCTTCCTTTCAAGGCAGCGCAGAAACAGGAGAAATAGAGGGGCTAATATTTTCTAAATCGATCACGCGTCCGGAGGCTGACAACCTCACGTGACGATAGTAGGGGTTTAAATCAAAGGGACAAGGGATTAAGCTCATCCCCCCCACCAATACCCTTACAGTAAGAATTTAAACATTATTATAATTTAACCAAAACATACATAAAGTGAAGAAAATATTATTTATTGGATTGTATGGAAAATGTGTATATGATAGAAAATTTATGTAAGAAATGTATATCAATAACTATGCGTGGAAATTATTTCCGCATAATTTTTAGTGAGTTTTTCTATATGCTTTTCAACTTTGTCCGGATTTTTCCCTTATCTCAGCTGCAGTGTTGGGCATAATCTTATCGTCGAATACGAATACGTCGCGATAATTATTATTCGCTGATTCTGAGTCAACTGCGATTATATTCGTATTCGTGTAATCGTATTCGTCTGTCGGCGATCACACGGATACAACCCATAACAATGCGTCACGGTCATCAATTTAAATAGGGCGTCCTCCTATAATATGCGAAGCCTTGCTAATATAACCTAGCTTCAGAGGGACGTCCTTACAACGAATTCATCGATTGGAGCCCAGCCTATTTGTCTCAAATCTATTTCAATAGGACGTCTCTCTGAAGCTAGGGTAATATTAGCAAGGCTTCGCATACTATAGGAGGGACGCCCTATTGAAATTGATGACCGTGACGCATTTTTATGGGTTGTATTCGTGTAATCGCCGGCAGACGAATACGATTACACGAATATAATCGCAGATGACTCAGAATCAACGAATAATTATCGCGACGTATTCGTATTCGACGATAAGATTATGCCCAACACTGCTCTCCTCGGAACCCTGTGTGTGGCACGTGTATGGACCGCTGGAAATGGGTCAAGGCCTGTTTGTGTAGGTCAGGCACGGGACGGGATGAATCCCGGAGTTCAAGGCTGCCTGACAGGGAGAGTCCCATCCCGTCCCGTAATTGCGTTTCCTCGTCGAAAACGGGATCCCAGGAGAGCTTTGGAAAGTTCACGGGGGCACTTCCCATGTAACAATAAAACCGAATTATCTTGTACAAACAGCTTTTGCCGCATTAGGTCGATTCTGTCTTTCTCAGCAACTTGATAAGTGGAAGGGAAATTGTGCCATAAGCTTCAAATTTACTTTGAACCTATCTGAATAAATGAAGTCATAGACCAGGGGCCTATTTCATAAAACAAGAAGTTACAAGTGTACAAGTTAACAAGTACAGATACCTGTAATGCACGGTAAACTAGAACAAGTGTTTCACCAAAACAAAGAGTATAAGTGTAGAAAAGTTACAATTGTAGAAGCTAAGTTTACAAGTGTGCAGAAAAGAAAAATGGCGTGTGGGGACAAACGAAATGAACAGCGTCAAGTGGGATGCCGATACTGAAGTTTTGTCAGCGAATCATAATATAAAACGGTTCTAAGTAAACGATAGGATGTACGTACCTAATGATTGGAAGACAGATAAATTATAAACTGAAAAATGGAAAAAGTGTGTGTTTGATTTCAACTATTTCTGATGGCTGGCATAATCGGATTTTTCTTCTTCATTCAGCGGGAATGATTAATCAATTCATCAAGTCTTAATGCTGCCGGGTTAGAAATGTCATCTGTAACTTCGAGATGATCTTCACACGTCACTTTGTTCTTTAATGATGGGGAGATCCTCAATACCCGATCAGGAAAATTTGCACTGGGTCACACACCATTTGAATCTTTCAAGGGTCTCGGAACACATCCTAAAGCTCCCGTTAAACTCAAAAATACCCACGAAATGAGCGTTCATTCGTGGCCGAAAAAATCGTTGACGTCTTCTACGCTGAATGCTTCTTTCTTGTCTATTTTCTTTAGCAGAAGATGATTCCCACGTATTAAACACCGAAACATTGTCAACTCACAATGCTGGAAAATAACAAGTTTACAGGTGAATGGACGTAGGTTACAAATCGGCCATTTTTTACAACAGTAAAACAGTGACTTGTTCAAAATGATGGGGAAACACTTGTAACTTGTCCAAATTCGCCTGTACACTCGTTAATTTTCACTGTGCATTACAAGTCTACACTTGTACATTTATGAAACGCTTGCACACTCATTTTTACAACTTGTACATAAAATTGGCTTGTAACTTGTCACTTGCTGCTTTCTGAAATAGGTCCCAGATGTCTCCAAATTCAATTTGAAACAGCTTCATTTCAAGTTCTTACTTTTTCCTTTATTTGTATTAGCTACCATTTATTGAACGAAACCCTACGGGAAGAAAATAGCCACTGAAGTTAAATGACGTCTTCGAAACCTGTTTGTTTTAAATCAACGTTCAAAACTCTGGTTCCGTGAAATAATGATCTACTTTACCCATGATTACGGATTGTTGGTTAAACCGGCCCTGAGTTTATTACAAGGAATCGCGGACACACGGCAGACGCACAAACAGACAGTCAAGTAACGAAAGTTGTTCAGAATGTTTTGAAACGTAATATGCAAATGGATATTTTGATTTCGGAAACAAAAATTTTGTCATACCCCCAAAAGTGAAAGCAAAGCTTTCGCTACCTGTAGGTAGACTCAGAAGCAACACCTGCAAATACTCAAATTATTTCTTGCTTACCTGCATCTTGACGATCGGTTCTGCAGACGTTTTAAAACCCAACTGTGGCTACACCGTGCAAGTCGCTCGACTAAGTCCACTTCGAATGGGCCTTGAAGGCATGGAAAAATGCTGAATAAATCCATACAAATTGAGAATCGCCTATTTTTCGGGGAAGGTTCGCCCTTGTGTACGAAGGCGATCCAAGGTTTTCTTTATATTAATAGCAGATTTGAGGTGAAATACAAGTAAGTGATTCAAACTCTATTTTATGTGAACTAGATAATTGCCATTTTTGTAGTCATGAAGTTTAAAAATTGCATAGTTGATGAGAGTTGCTGTCGGTTCAGACTTGATCGATACTCACCCACCAAAAGGGCCGTGTAAATCTTAATTTTAAGTTACAAATATGAATATGCTTTCGGGTTATTGCGCAGACATTTTTATTCTTATTTCTTCTTTTCTTTTTTCTTATGATTTTAACGTACAACCAAGCTGTTCCTGGGGAAATAAAACTTCTTTAGTGTTTATGGGACAAAAATCGTACTCCATTCGTCGGAAAGCTCTCGATTTATCACGCATTTCTTTCGTACTTGTTCTTCTATTCATGTCGCAGTTTTATATTTATTTATGTTATAAATGGATATAGTAAACAATGCCGCTTGTTTTGTTGTCACTTGGTAGAGACGTTAATCTTGGTTATAGTAATTGTAGACGCGCACCATAAGGTCATTTCTTTTAATTTCGATTCTATTTGTCGTATGAAGCTCCTGAAAATTTTGGTTTTTGTTACTTGGTCACTTCTTCCAAGCATGTTTCTCTAAGTAATAACATCCGGGGAGTCTGCCCCCCCCCCCCCCCCTCCAGCGGAGTCAAGGGGCAGAGCTCCAGGGCGGAGTATTTCTAATAACAATTTAATAATCAATTTTCCAGTTTTGGTCAAAGGTGGTCACGGACTCCCGAAGAACAGCCAGCTGAGCACATGGGGGAAGCCTGTCGTAAACCTTCCGAATGTTTCAATCGCCCGCAACACCAATTGGTCTTGAGGGTGAGGTATACCCGTGCGCCGTTGCTTCAAGGCATTTATGAGAAAGCTGGTTTCGATTTTTCTGCAGTTTTTTGATAGTTCTTTACAAATCACACCTGAAAAAAATCTTGCTATTACTTGGAATATTTCTGCATCGAATGAGACCACCAACAGCTCTGGAGGTGTAACAATTGATTTTTCAACTACCGAAAAACGTGTTTCTTGTCAATTTTTTTAAAACTTATTTTTCTCAGTAAGTATTTCCCCACCCCAAAAATCGTTTATTGATAGTTGAAAAACCGCCAAAAATCAATTATTACACCTCCAGAGCTGGTGGTGGTCTCATCCGTCGCGGAAATAGTCCAAGTAATAGAAAAATTATTTTCAGGTGGCAAAGTGGTGTAATTTGTACAAAAACTATCAAAGATCTGTGGAAAAATCGTTAAAAATCGGTGAAAACCCATGTTTTTGGCAGCTTTTAGCCAAAAGGCACGATATGGAGGGATTTGAAAACCATCGTACGTGGTATAGGCGTGTTCTGCGTTAAATTTCCAACAAGAATTTCACCTTTTACATAAATTATCCTGGAATTTGAGAGATTTTTTCAAAAATGCAGGTGCTGTATCTCAAAAATTAGACGTCTACGTGAAAAACGGGCTTCGGATTCAGTACCCTCGAAAACCCCCAAGACCAGTACCAGTTTCGTGAGGGTACGACTTTGATTGGGTGACGGGGGGGGGGGGGGGGGGGGGGGCAGTGAAATTATAGCTTTTCCTGAGCCTTCGAGCAAAGCGCTGACAGACTGTCTCTGTGTTAGAAATGACTTGCATTCCACAAACTCCATCAGCTTTGACCAACTGTTAATCAATTTTTTGAAATTTTTCAAGTCCCCCTCCGCTCAATATTTGACTACATTCATGCGCAAAACGTCAAATCCTTTCTACTCGCATAATTCCAGCAAATTATGACCGGATGTTGCAGACATTTTCAAGAGTTGTACAGATTAGGCATTATGAGTTTCGTTAGGTATAGTTGAATAATTTTATACCCAGAATGTAGAAGATTTCCTAACAATTTCGTTGTAAGAAGAAAATGTCAGCCACTCCATACGAGAATGCGTAAAATGTTTGCAACGCACAAGATTTCGAAGCCGTGATAGTTTCTTTGCATTCGTAACAATCTCAACCTCTGTATGTCTGGAAACGTGAAACCTTTGAAAAAAAAATTTATACCTATCTCATTCTTCTTCACGAAATTTGACTAACCTCTAGAAGGTTTCCTGTCAACTCCTTCGTCTTCAGAATCATGGCAACCACAGCTATACGTATAGAATCGAAGACGAAGAACCTTGCTCAGTTTCGTGAGGGTACGACTTTGATTGGGGGGAGGGGGGGGGAGCATTCCGACATAGGACAAATTTGAAGAGTCAATTCAAATTCAATTCAATTTTATTGCATAACCCGTAGGTATTACAAGGAGTTCCTTAAATACATATTGAAAAATAGCACATGATATCTTGCCTTCATTTCTGCCTCAACAAACAATGTTAGACTTTTACGTATGATGTATCAAATAATTACTTATATAGGTCTACATAATTTACGTATAATAAATTAGCACTGCATAGTTAACATAGATCACAATCAATAATGCCTACACTCGACTGCCAAATTTCAATAATAATCCCGAGTCATTGCCAGAATTTCCAAAACGGTGTTAATGTTCGTTCTATCTCTTGTAGATTTTCATCTTCTTCTTGACCTGTTTTCTGGAAATGTTGGGAGGGGACGGAGGAGGAGTATTCAGATTAATCTCCATTTCTGACCCAGTAGATGTAGAATCTTCCAACGTAAATCGTCCATAGTGGATGATAAGTTTTTTTCCACCAACCAGTAGTTCATCTCCAATCAAGACGGCATGCTTCCCGTCTTTCCTTGCTTGAAACAACTTGGGCAAGAGATGCTTCCTAAATTCCCGTGTTCGTCTGTCGTAGAACTCGGATGTATTAAATTGGGATCCCTTGAACTTGTAAATGTTCTGGCGTATTTTAGATTTAGAGAAATTATTAGCAAAATTAATGTGAACTGGTCTACTTCTAGAAAGTTGGATGGTGCCTAAACGTCTTACACCTATAACTTCATAATCCTCAAGAACGCAATTTAATTCCGTTCTAAAAATTTCCATCGCCTTCCTTTTGAGAATATTCATGTTTTCTTTCCCTTCTAGAACGTTATGAAGAATAAGATCGTTTCTGTTGTCCGTGTGCCGGTTCTGTTTCGTATTATTATTTTTTTTTTTTCAGATAATGCTAGATTTTCTTCTATACTGTCAATTCTCTTATTAATTTTTTGTATGAGCAAGATAGTTTCTTGGCTGTTAGCAATTTCTTGCGACAGAGCATGCACCTGTGTATTCAAAACATTTGTATGTTCCTTCAAAATGCAGTCGCAGTTTTGAAGTTTGGTTGTGATTACGTCAAGGCATTGAATTACTTGATGTAGCTCGGAGGTCGACATTCTCGTAGTTGCAATTATTCGACGCAACACCGGTCGGCTCTTCGAGTGCTGCTGACTAAAGAATAGTATTCGGTCGAGTGGATAGTCCTTTCCCTTCGGTAAACAAGAAATCACCAACTAAACTCGAAAAAATTACCTTTTTGCAGAAATCTACCCGTTAAAAATGTATGAAAATTGCTATTGCTGAGATTTAATCAAAGAGTTACCACAAAAAACAAAAACTGAAACGAAATCCGCAATACAACCCCGCTAAATCAATAGTTAATGCGGAGCTCGCAAAAAAACACGTGCGCTAGGCTCGGCTACCTAACTGGAACTCCCAATTTGAAGAGTGAACAGATTTTAGATCTCAGTGTGGAATGCTTCAGATGTTGGAGACACTTCTTATTAGGAAAACATTTCACACTAGCAAAATTAAAAACGAAAAAATATGGCGATGGCGTCCATAGCTTTCTCAATTTAGATATGACTCGATATACCTACCGTCCCGGGAAAGAAAAAGACAAAGCTGATGTGATCTCGAGACTGTGGAGCTAATTTAATAAAATTGTCATAAATCAAGAAGATTTTAATAGAAATGAAAAACCAAAGTGGTTTTTATTCACACTAAATTTCACGTAGATAAGACAGAAATGAAAATCAACTGACATAATGACATAATTAACAAATTATCAGACACGTGGAAACTATTAGTGGTTCGGAATCGAGGGGTTCATTAACACTGTAGTACACTCAGTTACCATGATTTCAACTCGGACATGTTGACTCAGACTTGGTCATGTGCTACCCACCACCACGAAAGCCAAATTCCTGCCACGTCACCTATGTCGTGGCAACAACTTTTAAAATCGCGTGTTCCACTCCCTTAAAACTCCTACTATTCCCTCATATATTTACTCCACTTTAGTTTACGAGTAATATTATCAAGACCTTAGCGTCCTTAACGTCTGTTGAACCTTGAAAACCTCATATCTGGAGGTCGTAATTTTAATTGTTTTCTCACCAGCTGCTCCACGCGATATCGCGCCAATTTCATGTTCATCGTTCTTACTGTAATATTGTATAATGTCTGTCTGAATGTACGTCGGTTTGTGCAGTTTTTTCAAAAATTCTGAGAATGGTACTATGCCATGATCAAATCGATAGTAAGTAATTCTTGATAATAGGGAGTTTTCGCAACGCTTAGTCGTAGAAAAATGGAAGGAACTTCGAATGGAAATGGAGCGTTGCGCATGCGCGCAAAATGCTAACGGTTGGCGGTCCATTCTTTGAACGAGTAGAAAAATCCTATTCAGAGCTGAAGGGAAGCCGAATACAGCTCCGAAAACGCATGTAACCCTCCATTACAATAACCTATACCTAATCAATTTTGTTTTTGTTCATATTTCAAGGTGGCATGACATGGACGTCGTAATATTCGTGGTATTCAAAAAAAAGGTGGTTGATTTGTAGGATTCATCATCACTTAAATATGCTGATACCTAACAAAGGATTCTAAAGCTTCACGATTTACCATCAGTCTGATTTCACTCGAGGGTATTTAGGTAGGTACAAGTCTCAGGATGGCATCCTACTAATTTTGTTGAAATAGGTAAATGTTACACATGTCTAAAATTGGTTTTTAAAGACGATGCTCCGATACTGATGGATCGATTTTGATGAAGTGGTAGGGATTGTGCCACTTAACGGATAAGATCTAGACTTTTTTCCAGAAATCTACCCAGTAAAAATTTATGAAAATTGTTATTGCTGAGAGTTAATCAAAGAGCAACCACAAAAAACAAAAACTGAAATGAAATTCACAATACAACCATGCTAAATCAATACTTAATACGGAGCTCGCAAAAAAATACGTGCGCTCGGCTCGGCTACCTAATTGGAACTCAAATCTGAAGGTTTGGCCTTGCAATTTTTTTAACAACTCTGTTGTACTCGTTATACGATCATTATAGTAAGCAATTATTGAAGGGTTTAGAAACGTTCAATATTCAACATCAAGTTAATATGACGTGAAAACAATGAATCTTGAATAGGTATTTCATTGAGCTATTCAACGAGTCCATTACGAATGGAAATATAAGGTGAATTTGTAGGTCGACAAAGGTGACCAGAGTTCGAATGACCGAAGTCAAGTGATATCACTTAAGTGATATCACAAGAGATACAAGCCAAAGTGATATCACTTTGGTCTACATCATCGCGTGTTCTTCCTCAATCGTGAAAAGGCTGTCAGTTTGAGACGTTATCAGCAGATTTATACCTAACCCTAGAGACACCAGAGTAATAAAAGAGAGTGCAGGGACAATCTCAGTCAAATTAGAGAGTCAAATTCTGTTTTCTTTATCCCGCGTGGCTCTACAATCTACTCTTGATATCAATTTTATTCGAATTAGCTGTGAGCGGGTGTTTAAATGCATTTTTAAACTTAGTTGCTCATACACATACACATCACGCACATGCAATGTTACTTTATAGTTTCCACGGAAGTATATTAAATGAAAAACCATTAATACGGGAATAGAGCAAACTTTTTCAGTGCAGTGTCAAAAAGAACCTCAATTATTTTAAATTACAACTTTATCCTGGCATCAAAGAATTTATTAATTTACAGAGAATTGTACGATTGTTTAAGAAATTCTATCATAAAAATATAATGTAACTATATACATATACATATATTAATCCCATGGCTGTGAACATAATTGTAATACCAAAATAAAACAATTTAAAAAAACACTTCGATTCTATGTGCTCAATGTACAGAAATAAAGGTACTTTTCCATAATAACCCCCACAGTCAATTTGTCTTCAACACGCCCGCCGGCCCGATGTTTCTAGCCATTACTTCTTACTTAGATTATGTTATGGATTTTTGAGATGCGAGCTTGCGAGCATCCAGACCACCAACGTATACAGTTCATTCTGATCTACATTTCCAACTAATCTGCATTTTTACTAAGGGATTGACTACTTGATGTTATGTATTTTTGAGATGCGAGCTTGCGAGCATCCAGACCACCAAACTATACACTTCATTCTGATCTACATTTCCAACTAATCTGCATTTTTGTGGTTGCGTAAACCAACCGCATTTTGTGGTTGCTCGTGCACAACACTTCGGTTGGTATGACGCGAACATTTTGCAAAAACTGAGCTGCAGTGGATTCACTATTGACATCGCGCACAAGAGATTCTGACCTACATGTCCAACTAATCTGTATTTTTACTAAGGGATTGACTACTTGATGTTATGTAATTTTAGACCACGAAACTATACACAGCAGTCTGATCTACTTGTGCGAATTCATGTGGAGGCAATCAAACCACAACCACGCCAATTTGTTTAAGCAAATCCTCACCGACATCGTCAACTTCTGAAAACACGGTGCCTAATTCTTTTTTTTTTTTCCTTCTTTTTTTAATAATATAATTTCTTCCCACAGCTTGAAATTGTCACCAATTCTACGTAAATATGTAATCTAAGTAAGAAGGAATGCATAGAAACGCGTGTTGAAGTCAAATTGACTGGGGGGGGGGGGGGGGGGGATAACGAAAAAGTACCGAAATAAAAATGTCAACATGTCGGCTCGCGCTGAATTTCGCTTAATTTTCGAGAAAAAAAATCAGCAGTAAAGTATCATGATACATGTTCACAAAAAAATAGTGCTTACCAGTAAAGTGAGCGGGAGGATCGGGACAAGACCCTGACCCAGAAGTCATCTCTTGCAGGCGGCATCTTCCCGTCTCCAGACTCTACTAAATTAATCAAGGCGACGTAATTGGGTTTAACTCTGTCGTTGGCACAACGTCTTGATCAATCGTCGCCCGAAATCCCCACTGAACACCCTCTGAGGCAGCGAAAACCGTCGACGATGATATAATTCCGACCGTCAATTTCAATTATTAGCATTCCGTAGACGTTATCCCATGTATAAGCGGTTAGTTGAACTCGATTTATGCTATAAAGTTGAATTAGAGGAATTTCTGGATGAAATGATGTATACGCTAGAAGAAAATTCTTGAATGTTGCACGAATTCAAATTACTTTCCGAACACGAATTCAGTTTAGGTGAGTACTACTGGTGTTTTCTAAAACCCTACGCTTTATAAATCTCTAGTTCGCCCTTTTATGGAGAATGCGAGTCCCATATGGTCTCCGTTTTATGAGGAATACAAAGATCGTTAGGAGCGTGTACAGCGCAAGTTTTTCAGGTTCCTCTGCTACAAACTGAGAGTTCCGGCTGGCCAAAATCAGAACCTATGCCACTCTATCTGCAAGGTACAATCTACCTGAGTTGAGGGACCGGCGTGTAATGGTGGATGTGCTTTATTCACAAACACCCGGAATTTTTCAATTTTTCTGAAAACACTCCGTGTGCCTTCCGGTTCACTGCACAAGCTGTAGTTCCTGCACCAAAAACTCGTATATGGGAGTACTTCTAGACACATTTTCTATACTATGCCATTCTTAATTCGCTTCTTGCCAGAAAATTTGCGATCCCCCTCTAATCTTACTCGTTCGGATAACAAAAAGAAAGTTTTCTCGTGACTAATTCAATATGGGTTGGAAAACTGCCAAACTCTACTTACAAGCATTTATGTCAATTGAAATATCCATTAATTATCATGTCAGTTCCCTTTATTATTATTATTATCCAATGAATTGATAGTTTAGTTTTGATATTCTTTCTCCTATATAACAGAATGAAACAGTGTAACCAGATAACTTTGTGATCAAATACCTAAGTTTCTTTTTTCCTTTTATGCAATTAATGAGTATTATATTCACAATTAGCTCAAGCATCTCCCCTTAACCGCACAGGGCCTGCCTTATGGTTAAGGTGTATGTTCCATTTTGCCATATATTATGTATACTCGTTTTTTTAATTTGCTGTTTCTCGGAATTAAAACTCACTTTCATTCATTCATTCATGTCTTATTTTTCCATAAATTCTTAATGGTGGGATTCGGTGCCCATCCCTTCTCTCTAGAATTAATATCCACATTCCTAGCTACACCACCCGTTCCAACTCATTGTTTCATGTGCCATTTGCTACCTACAATTACCAACTGCAAAGGCCTATGTATCGAATACCTCGTGAAACTAATGCCCTCTTCCAGACTGTGGATTTTGACTGTTTCTTCGATGGTCTTCCGCATCTCAAGAGGAGCCTAGACTCTTACCTCCATTCGCAGTGACGTGTGTTTTGTGTCAGTGTTAGTAGCTTTGTGAATTACTCATGAATTGCATTTGATGCATACAAATGATGCATTTATTTCTATTTTTTCCATTCTGTATTTTTTAATTGTATTCCAAGTTTGAAGTTGTTTTTGTTCCCCCTTACATAATTTGTACTCGACTCCCTATATTATTGACGAAAACCGTGCTTATTAATAAATAAATAAAAACCCTTCAAATTAGTACAGACACTAATGGGCTAAAAAAACGATCAGGGATGCTGAAAATTTTAAGGATTTCCGCTGAAGTACCAAAATTTTCTTTCTGGCCGATTACATAACTATCACTTAAGGCTAAGGGCCGGTTTATCAATTGCATTTGCTAACCTGATTAAAGTATCACTAAGTCAAATCTCTGACTATCTTGGCCATCCCCGCCTGTTTATCAATTCAGTTTCACTGCTCAGTTATCCGACAATCGATTATTATTTTAACCGAGCGCCTGGGGTTCGGTTACCGTTTTAGTTGCTCAGTTAAATGAGAAATGGAATCATTCGCGACAATTTATCGTAATAATATATCGTTCCTTATATCGTTCATGTTTCTTTTCTTCGTGTTTGAAAGTTATGGACTCTGATTTTGACGGGGAGGATTTTGATTTCTCAGATGAAAAAATCATAGACTTAAATCATACTCTAGATACTAGAGTAGCGAATCCGTGAGGTCATTGTTTACGTGCTGCGCTCTATCTCGAGTTCCTCATGTTCAGAGTCCCATTCAGGATTGCCAACAGTACGGTAATTACCGTATACATACGGTAATTTGGATGCATGTACGGTGTACGGTAGCAATCTCTTTACCTAACCCAGGTAAATACCCTATTATAAATATACTTATCTATCACTTTAGCATTAGTTCACCTAGAGATTGAAACAGGTTAAGAAGAAAGAAAATTATTAGTTTGGTAGCTAGGGTATAAAAGAAATGCAACTCCTGCCAAAATTCGTATTGAATTTATTTGCCCTCCTTTAGGTACTCAAATGCACAATGCGAGAGGACATTTAGCAAAACAAATATTATGAATCTCAATCAAGATAGCAACCTCAATCAATGAAGAGATTTTATTTTGCATTTTTACAATCTTTCCTATCATATTGTATTCCGGTTTGGAGTAGTACGTATGTATCCACTCCAAGACCAATTATTGTCAGCCAAAAAGCCATTATCCGCAAAGTTGAAAGGTCGGATATCTACACCACACTTTTCCTATCTCTAATAAATTAAAAGTTCTCCCCTTTGAACAATTAATTAACTTCAATGGCGTAAAACAAATTCTAAAATCCAAAACCTTCAACTTCCCCCCGCACACTGCTTCCACTAGATTTAAGAATGATTTTAAATTAAGCCTTCCTCTACTCCGAACTACGTATGCTCAAAAATCATACCGTTATAACACTATTAAAATCATTAATAGCCTACCCTTAAGTTAACGAAAGAAACTTCTGTTTGAAAAGTTTACAAGAACTCTACTTTTTGATTTAAAAAATTACTTTTTGACAAATGTAGGGACATAAATATCTAAAATATTTAGAATAAAAATGGAATAATAATTAAATATTTACTTCAAATTATGGCGAAATTGCGAAGATAGTTTTTGAAAATAGAAAGGAACGTTCAACTCATCTTCCACCACGAGGAAGATTACTACATCTTATTACTACATCTTCCACATTTGGAAGATTAATTTCATGACGTTTCTTCGTTTCTATGTACCTAGAAGTGTTTTTATTTAAATTTTGTAACTTAAATACTGTATACCTATTTTTCATTTCTATGTGTTTTGAATTTGTAAAACTATGAAATAAACTAATTAAAAAGTTCCAGTCATGCAGCATGATCGTATGAGCGAATTTTCATAAACTATCTATCGTACTATAGTATGTTAAAGTGCATTAGAATTGGAGCAATTTTAGTTGACAGAAATGGTTAAAAACCAATTTTATGGCAAAAAACTTATTCTAAATAAAATTCCACTGATTCAAAAGGGATTTTTGATTTTTAAATTTTTTTGCAGTTTTCATAGATATTTTAGCAAATTTTAATGACATTTAAGTACGTTTTTCATCATAATTTTGAGCAAAAATTTTTAATGTCCTAGTTAATCGTTAAAAATTTAGTTTTGACTAAAATTCTGCAAAAAAATAGAAATTTAACGATTTTTGGCCGTTTTTAGCCATTTTTGGTGATTTTTTGGGTACATTTTTCGAAATTTGACCAATTTAATGTGCTCAAAAATTGTTGTCCAACGAACTCATCCTTTCTTTTGAAATGCTTGATTTTTTGGCGAAAGAACGAAGTTTTTATCTCAATTCTATCGAGAGTTATCGTCTGGAATGACACATACATATATATATATATATATACATATATATATATATACATATAAAAAAGCGTTAAAATCCAGGAATCATTTCAGAATGCCTCAAAACAGATTTCGATGAAGAAAATTTTTGAAAATTTTTATTTTAAAATTTTTGGAGCCATTGCAATAGCTTTATTTTCTAAGAAAATTCGCTAAAATAAAAAAACAAAAAAACCGAAAATGAGAAATAATGTGAACTACATGATCATTGCTGGAATCATTTGAACATTTCGACCAGTGATAAGCGAAAAATGATGAAATCTATGTATGCTTCCGATTTCAACCAATTTACAATCAAAGCCCGAACAACCAGTAACCTCCAAGGCATTTCAACTTTTGTTTTATGAAGTAATTTTGGTTTTGCCAGTTGATTAAAAATGTACCAAGTTTCGCTATAAAAGATGTAGGTCCTAAGTTATCTAAATGCATATGATCAACATCTAATTTTTGTTGATACATAAGTGTGAGGTGACGGTATGGTAAGTTTAAGGGTGGATGTACGAGAATGTACGGTAATTTGGAAGAGATTGGTACGGTAATTGATGACCACGCAACCCTGGGCAACTCTGGGACCCATTGAGTAAGTATGCTTTACAGGGATTCCGTATACAGGGTGGCCCTAAAATGGAAATTTTTAATTTCTCGGAATTTTCCCTGACCAAACTTCAGATTTCCTGACAAAAAATATCAAATTAAAAAAAAAGAAAAAAAGTGTTCGTCATTTTATTGTACCTTTAATGCTTCTAAAACGAAAATGTATAATTTAAAGAAAAACAACAGACTACTTATATGTAGTCTACTTACATTTAACAATTTTATTGCCCTCGAAGTGCTCAAATATCATAACAATTTAACCTAAATGTAATATGATAATTTACGAAAATTCACCCATACGATCATGCTGCCCCGACTTTTTATTTAATATTTTATGGTCTCTCAATTTGTGATCTGAAGCTATTTGTTGAAGTACATTTTTTCTTAATGGATTTCTTAGTTCTGGGGTTAATTCAAAATTTTCGTCCGACAGAAAAAAAGTCACGCTTTTTTCACCTACTACCAATTGTTGCCAGAGTGTAACTTCCTGTTGCCCATCCTACAAAAATCGCTCGTTGGAAAGTTGTTCTGTGAATTTATAACACATGACTCCACATTCCAATGGGTCAATTTCCCCCTCCTTAACCCTCCTGAGACGTCCTAGCTTATACATACAAGCTAGTTTTGGGATTCTTACTGGATCAATCCACTACTCTGCTGGGTTTTTTTCTCCCTAGTTCAATACTTAGTTGATTTTTCTCACAAATGGTTTACTCTAGGTGATGTAGTTTCCAAGGAAGCCAATGGCACATCCCTTCCGTTTTTATGTGCGTGTAGCGTTGTTACTTTTGGACAGTTCAACCACAGTTCATGATAATTATTTTTTTCATTCGTTTAACTCACCTATGAAATAATATGTACCTAGTATGATAAAGTAAGTACGGTATTGAAGTTTAATTGTTTAGGAGTTATAATATAACTAAAAACGCTTTAAATTATTACACCAAGTTTTCATTTAAAAAGCTCCCTGACATTTGGTGGTTTTTGCCATATTCCCTGACATTTCCCTGACTTTTCCCGACGCAAAGAATCCCCTGACAATCCCAGGTTTTCCCTGACTTTTCCAGTTGAGAGCCACCTTGGGATACGTAACTGCAAAAGAAACCTATTGAACTTACAAGTGCACTGAAATATCCTACAAATTCAATTATTATGGTTTTACACAAATAAACACCAATAGCACCCACGAGTGAATTTATGTAGGGAAAGTAGAGTGAAGCCGATGAAAACTTGTGTTTCAATGCAGAGATGAAAACAACGCGCGCGACGAAGACACCGGCTGACTCATGAAGGACACGAGCACCGCGGGAGAGCAGCTCCTCCTCCCGAGCGCGACTCCAGCGACTCACCCCTACTGGATAACTAGCGGCAAGAAACTGCAAGCGACGGACTAACGAACGGCAAGAAACTGGAGGGCGACGGGATAACGTGCGGCAAGAAACTGAAGGCGGGAGGCAACTTGCGTCCACCTCACGGGAGAATTTCCCCTCCCACCGGCCGCTCGAGTGGAAATCGCGTCCTGCGGAGGTCAATAAGCTTCTCGCCTGCCACCCGGTCATCTCCGCCGACCCTTGAAATTATCCTCGGGTTTTCTTTCGGATTTTTCCTTTCATTTCCAAAAGATCAGAAAAACCTCATTGGGGCCAATCGAAACCTCGAGTTTCCTTGATATCGGGAAAGTTGGGGAACACGACTTCCGTCACGAGGAATTCGCCCTTAATTCTTTCTCTTTGTGTTGTTCAAAATTCTTTTATCATTTGAAGAGTACAGGGGAAGAACGGGCTATCTTGGTTTTTCCTAGTTTGGAGAAAAACGAATTTGAATGAAAAAACTCAATAAAATGTAGAAATGTCATGCGTTCAAAAAATCTGAAATTTTGAAATCATAATGTCAACGTACAGGTAAAAGTAATAAAGATGACAATGTACCTCACAAAATCAATTTTATTGAAATATAACAGAAAAAAGTGCCGAGCATCTAAAAAAAACAGCAAAAGAACGGGATAAAGCCCTTTACAGCTATCGATTTCCTCACTTGTGGGGTAATACTTTCGCTGTACAGAATATTTTCAAATTAATCAAATCCCTGAATTTTTAGGATGGGATCGAAATTTTTCTTTTGTATGATCTTCATGAGAAATGAAATTCAGATAAACGGAGTGGCCGCAGAGCCAAATCTGTTGGAATCTGGGCAGCCGCCACAAGTCTTCTCCTTTTTTAGAGGATTCGGCGTCACAAAGTTGCTAGTAAATCCTCCATTATAGCTATTACAATAGTGAGCTATCCAAGGGTGATCGACATGAAATTTCACTTCTCTCAGCCACCTTCTGTGCATTGCAGCTTTAGGAATATACCTTGTGTCAAAAAAACCCGCCCTCTCAATAATCTGATTTCGATCAGGCCAAAAAATCAATGTATTACACAGGGCCAAACGATGAATATTGTGAATAGAGACAGCAACAGGTCGGAAGAATGTGAAATTTGAAGCACAGCATGGGAAGAGCAAGGATAGACGAAGCGGAGGGGGGAAGCGACAGCTCTACAGGCCCGATCACATAGGACGCGTTATAACGCGACGTTATAGGAACGCGTGTTCCCCCCGACGTTCGACGATATAGCAACGTCACAGACACCGCGTCATTATTGGGCGTTATCAGGGCGCGAGACCCAGTCTTGTCTGTGCTACTCAAGGGGTTCGCGGTTCCTAGCGTCTATAATTTATCTAATCTATAATGATTTCTGGAAATGACTATGATGAGGAAGAAGCTCTACTTCTTCTAGAGCTAGTAGATCGCAGGAATAGACGGTATTGGGTGCACCCAATCAATCAAAGGAGGGAAGAGCTTGGGGAATACCACCGTCTATGTCGGGAGCTGCGCTCACATGAAGATCGTTTTGTGAACTATTTCCGCATGTCGAGACAAAATTTCGAGGACCTACATGAACTACTAGTGGTGAATATCCAGAAGACAACCAGAAGGACCGAGGAGAACGCCCTCATCGTGCGATATTTTGTAATTTTTTACAACCCGCTTGGCTGACGTCGCGTTACTGAAAGTATCGCTGAGAGGTACCACCGTGTGTGTGATGGGGGTGATGCAATGTACCGCATCTCGGTAACACGACGTTACTGGAACGCCTAACGTCGCGTTATAACGCGTCCTGTGTGATCGGGCCGTGATTTGCCCGTGCTTTCCCTGGACCGCTCCCATAAGCCCGTTCTTCCGCTATATACGAAATACTTCCCGCTGTTTTTGAAGCCTTTAGACCCGTTTTTTCCCTATTTTGACCAAACCACCGTGTTCGGCTACCCCCAATACATAAGACACCATTCTCAAATCACTTTTGACAAAAAATCGAGATAGCCCGTTTTTCCCCTGTATTCTTCATTTGTTTCCTCACTGCCGAAGGTTAAGAAGCTTCGTGTTTGCGAAAGAAGTCGAAAAACGTCTGCCAAGTTGGGCGTGGCCCATAGCTTCCTCGTTTACCAATCACGAATGTATAGATCATTGCAAATTTTTAAATGATCTTGAAAAATGCCATAGCAGAAAAGGGTAAATCAAGAAGTAGCGTGAAATGTCATAATTGGTCAATTAAGAAACGAAAAAATTATACTCAAAGTGATGTATTTGTGCAAGCGTAGAATGAACTGATGCGTAGAAAACAATTAAACTGATAGGGGGCCATCTACAACCTAACCCGCGCATTCTCTGACAATTTCATCAAAATCGGAAATCGGATGAAAACTGTGAAAATTAAGGTCATTACGAGTATTTCACATTGGCGCATGCGCAGTAGCTTTTAATGATACAATCGAGCTGAAATTGATATGAGGCAATCCAGTCATGTTCTTCCATGTATCATCCAAATTTGAGCGAACTCGAACGACTAGAGAGTAAAAAATAGAACATGATGGAATTTCAGTTTGCGCATGCGCTGAATGAAGTATTGATTTAGCAACAATAAAACAATAAACTTATAGGGGACCATCTGTAGATCCAGCGCATTCTCTGGCCATTTCATCGAAATCAGACGAAAATAGTGGAAATTAAGGTCGTTACAAGGATTCCACACAAGGCGCATGCGCAGTAGCTATTAATGATACAACCATGTTGAAATTTATATGATGATCAAATTGTCATCCCCCAACTATCACCCGAATTTGAGCGAGAAAGAGCGACTATGGTGTGAGAAAATAATGCTTGGTAGAATTTACGTTTGCGCATGCGCAGAGTGAGGTATACTCGCGCGCGCCACTTGCGTCAGAAGTGGCGCAAATGACATAAAAATTGTTTTTTCCAACTGGGAACCCCCATTTTTTATTGCAGAATCGAATTTTACGTGAAATTCCGCTCCAAAAGTGCGCAATTCCGCTCTAAAATTGGGTTCCATAATCTTTTCATTAGACTCGGAGTTTGGTCTGTGTCAATCGATATTGGTTCCGCGCATGCGCAATGGTTATCACTCTACCCATCGCGATATAATTTATCAGGCATTCTTCCAGAATGTGTACCCAACTACCTTTCAAATTTGAAAGACATCGGACCGACTGATGATGAGAAATCCACGTTATAAGAAATTATAGTTTGCGTATGCGTGCGGGCTATTGTTGTTTCCGACAGAATTGAAAACTATAGGAGGCCTCACAATCCCTGAAAATTGCATCAAAATCGAACTAAAACTATTGGTGTAGTTTTTGGTGTGACAAAGATTTACCGAAGTTGAGGGTTAGCGAGGGTTGGTCAATAGCATCTTGAGGGCTTAGTAGTGGAGCAGGAAAATTTTGTAGGTCCTCATTGCACGTAATACAATCCTTGCTGGACACATTGTACTTGTACACTATTTTCATACATGCTAACTAGAGACTGTTTATAATAATAGAAGCTTGATAATTATGACGAAAATTATCAATGAGGATACATATTGCATAGAAAAATGTCACGTGGGCTTGTTTGTCTGATAACACTGATCTAAAGATTTACAACACAGACATACAGACAGACACGGAAATAAAATTGATCAACAATCTCGGAAACGTAAAAAGTTCCAGTCATGCAGCATGATCGTATGAACGAATTGTCGTATTATACTGCACGTTATATTGATGTAGCATAAACTTCTGCCAAGTTGGGTGGGCAGTTTGAAAGACATCGGACCAACTAATGATGAGAAATCCACGTTATAAGAAATTCTAGTTTGCGCATGCGTACAGGCTACTGTTGTTTCCGACGGCATTGAAAATTATAGGGCACAATCACACTAATCATCTATAATGAAGGACACTATATTATTTACCAATTACCAATGGACTTTATATTACTACTCAAGTTTACAGAAAATATTTGCGGCAAACCATTGTTTGCAGACAGAGCGCGCATTGTTTGAAGCCCATTACCTAAGTCATCAACTTTCAAGCAATTACATGTTAATGGCCACCAGCCGACAGTTAGTTGATACATTTATAATTACCCCCCCCCCCCCCCCCCCCCCCCCCATGCGTTTTTAATTGAAGCAACGAGCGCCCGTAAAAAAGCTCAGTCGGGTTGATTTGCTTAGATTCGAGTTTGACCTCCTTCGCGTTGGCACTGCGAAGGAAAATAAGTGAGACGGGATGCGAACAATTGAGGCGGTCGAGTGTTTGCTGATTTAATATTCTCGCAATTTTCCACGACACAACAGCCGGACTCTGTACAGCAAAATGGTCGCTGCAGTCTTTTAGATTCAACTATTTACCAATTGTGATCAAAAAGTCGGATGTCATTGAAGATAATGAATTGTCTTCAATGATACAGGTGTTGATGGCAAGAAACCTAATCAACAACCCTAACTAGGGAAGTTCTGTAGACTCGGGTGCGGGTCAGAAGTATGTCAGATGCACAATATATCCGCTATTGAGCAGAAAATGGCCAATTTCGAGGGCAATGATGCTCATGAAGTATTAGGATTTCGGCGATCACAGGCTTTTTTGACATTTTCATGTCTTTCATATGGCACATAACAAAAAAATCGTCACAAAAATTGCTCACGAAAATTGTCCCAAGTGGCCACAACGATGATTATGACCATCAGAAATGACGTTGACCATTCGTCCAGTTTTTTCCCTAATGATCCCACGATTCTGAGATTTGGTATGTAGCCCCTTGAGGGACTTCTGAACACAACTGACCGATCCCAGATCAGCTGAGTGGCTCTAGAATCCAGATTTTTCCCTAATGATCCCACGATTCTGAGATTTGGTATGTGGGCCCTTGAGGGACTTCTGAACACAACTGACCGATCCCAGATCAGCTGAGTGGGTTTAGAATCCAGTTTTTTCCCTAATGATCCCACGATTCTGAGATTTGGTATGTAGCCCCTTGAGGGACTTCTGAACACAACTGACCGATCCCAGATCAGCTGAGTGGCTCTAGAATCCAGTTTTTTCCCTAATGATCCCACGATTCTGAGATTTGGTATGTAGCCCCTTGAGGGACTTCTGAACACAACTGACCGATCCCAGATCAGCTGAGTGGCTCTAGAATCAAGTTTTTTCCCTAATGATCCCACGATTCTGAGATTTGGTATGTAGCCCCTTGAGGGACTTCTGAACGCAACTGACCGATCTCAGATCAGCTGAGTGGCTCTAGAGTCCAGTTTTTTCCCTAATGATCCCACGATTCTGAGATTTGGTATGTGGGCCCTTGAGGGACTTCTGAACACAACTGACCGATCCCAGATCAGCTGAGTGGCTCTAGAATCTAGTTTTTTCTTTAATGATCCCACGATTCTGAGATTTGGTATGTGGGCCCTTGAGGGACTTCTGAACACAACTGACCGATCCCAGATCAGCTGAGTGGATCTAGAATCCAGTTTTTCTAGAATTCAATAAAGTACCCACGGGTGTCGGAACAATGAGTCAACACGATCGCAAATTCAATTAAGTACCCACGGGTGGGCGGTTTCTCTTATGGCCCATTTAATTGATCTGTATTTCTTTGAAATAGAATCCAACATAGTGATGTTCATGTTTGCCTGAGATTCCATTTGGGTAAGCCTTTTCAGCCGGTTGACACCAAGACCGGTTGGTTCGCCATGTCGAAGTTTTACCTGTTTTCCACACTCCTCGCCGTGTTGGTCCACTGAATGGGATGAGCTGGAACGTGCCTGTTCTGTATTTTCCGATCGTTTGGATTTCTTCGTAGGTGCCATTGTGTAATTTACGCACAAGAAAATTAACACTACACGTTAATCAAATTAGACTAGACGCCTTATAAAATTAACTTTGCGACTTTTGATTTCTTAATTTACTGTTATCCCGGCAACACAAGTGTAACAACAACGCTACTGGGGTAGGTGATGTAGCCTGGCTAGAATTCAATGAAGTACTGGCCCATTCAATAAATTAATGGCCCATTTAATTGATCTGTACGCCCCGCCGTGCAATGCACGGTTGAGATCTGCTTAGTAATAAATACAATAAGAAAACACACATGAAAATGTCCCAATGTGTTGCAGACTCGTATGCAAGCATTTAACCCCCTCCCCCCAGCTCAAACATTTCACTCATGTTTTCAACAGTTACTACTTTTCGGCAAATATTAGTTAAATTGAAGTACATTTTGTTCAACTGTTTCCCCAAATGCTGACATATTGCAAATTTTACGGCACCATAGCCAAACCTATTTTCCATTCCAGACACCAGTGGCTACTCTTGGGTAATCGTTTATTTAGCTGAGAGCTTTCGTCTAGTTCGGCCTCATCAGAGATGTAATTTCATATTCACTGGGTAAGGATGATGCTATCTCATAGGTACCCACTAGGTAGTTGTGGACCAAATCAGAATTTTTTCAAACCTGCAACTCTGAATAGGCAAAGGAGCAGGAGGTCCTACGTATTTCTCCAATGACTGGGGAACTATTGGATTGCCCCTATTCCGTGTACATTAAGTTAATCTGGTACCACAAGGTAAATTTAATTTCTAACGAGATATGGACAAAGTTGACGTTCAATACTAAACAAATTCGAGTATCAGTATTATTGAAATCACCGTTGCTGATCCATGTAGCCTAATATCTCTACCCTCAACCACACTCATCTCAACTACAACATTTTTTCCTGTAAAAATTTCTGTACTATTACTCAGATCGGTCTATCCAAGTTTGTTGGCTTAGACTCTCCATGACGATTGTCAGGTCAACCTCGTGCTACCAGGAAGTGTTATCGATGCAGAGGGGTCATTGACCTCCAGAGCTCCTTGGTGGTCAGTCTGGCCTCTGGAGCCTCCAGCTCCATGGCAACTCAAACCATAACAACGTAGGCCCACTAGGGAATACATAAAAACGTAATTGCATTGCGTTTCAAGGAGAATCCATGAATTCTTAAGTAAAATGCTCTCAAAGATTGTCGCAATCGTGTCGATACCAGTTTGTTTTGATCCAACATCTTTTAAATCCAAACAAAATTTATATAGCCTCATTAGGGTGGTGGGGCAAGTGTTTGACACCTTAAGAGGCATTTTGACTTAGACAAACAATTAAGTTATGTTTTTTTCGTTTGATCAAACTTGAAGCATACAGCTATTGCTGCATCAGGATGCCCTCAACCTGCTCGGTAATGAAAAAATCACTAATTCAAGCCACAAAACACCATAAATTCGTTTTTTCGAAATCAATTTTTTTACCCAGTATCTGACAGCCACTTTTTTTGTTTGACCTGTGATTGACACAGCAGTTCTTCTGCAATAAATGATTCAGTGTATTGTGATTTTGCTAAGGAGGTGAGCGTTTTATTTTGCTTCACCGTACCCTCCACATTTTTAAATTCGATTGTTTCCATGGTTTTTCTCAACCATTTTTGTTGATTGCATTTATGCTATCATTTTTTGAAATAATCAAAGATAATATGTGAAAAAGCAAATGTCAATTACTAGTCCCCCACTGATGCTCCCATCAATGATGGTCAGTGCTGTCAATATTGATCTCTATTCGTTCTCGTCATTTGTTCTTCATTTTTTATATTTATATAAATACATAGCAACTCAAAAGCTGCTAGTTTACCATTAGAAACGTATTGTGCCTATGGTATCGAGAGAACATTGTACCTATTTTGTGATGGAACATCCGGTGATATTTTCAACTTTGTCTTATGAATACTCATATTAATTTTATATTTATATTAATAAAACTAAGTTCAAATGCTCAATTTATTTGTAAAATGTTGAAATAAATGTTTTGTTGATACACGGAATCATTTATTGCAGAAGAACTGCTGTGTCAATCACAGGTACAACCAAAAATTTGGCTGTCAAATACTGGGTCAAAAAATTGATTTCGAAAAAACGAATTTATGATGTTTTGTGGCTTGAATTAGTGATTTTTTCAATACCGAGCAGTTTGAGGACATCCTGATGCAGCAATAGATGTAAGATTCAAGTTTGAACAAACGAAAAAACATAACTTAATTGCTTGTCAAAGTCAAAATGCCTCTTAATGTGTCAAACACTGGTCGCACCACCCTAACTATCTGAAAACTGAATAAAATGCTGTAACAATATTTTCAACATTTTTACTTTAGCAATACTCAATCGTATCAAATACTCAGATGCAGTAACCTATCGATTTTTATTTTTAACACGACTCAATCTTTCTCTCGTCAATCATATGCCCCTCGTATTGTGGGAGACGAAATAATTTGAAAAGTCAGAAGAAAATCCCAATTTCGGTGTTTGGTTTTCGTACTTGAAACCGAGTTCTTCAACAGAATCAGCTCTCGGTACAAGTAATTAAAGACTAAAAAGATCAAAATCAATTATAAATAGATGAAATTATTAATTTCTTTTGGTTTTAGGTTTACGTGTTTTTTGAAATGTTTAAATTACTTACGTTTTTTAATTTTTTTTAATTTTTTTTCATTTCCATGCGCATTGCACGCGCACGCGCTACTATTGTTCCGACGACAATGAAATCTGTAAAGGACCATCTAGAAGCTGATTAACCAATCCCTGAGCATTTCTTCAAAATCTGATTAAAACATTGAGTAGTTTTGAGTGTGACCAGGAATTGGCGCAGTCACTGAGACAAACCTCAAACAGGCAGGTAGGCAAAGAAACAGTAAATACCAGTCATGCCGCGTGGTGTGACCAAATTATCGTAAATTTAAATTTGTGTTTAATTGTTTTGATATTTGAGCACTTTGAGAGTAATGAAATTGTTAGCTATCAATTTTATGGCAAACAAGCCGATTACCCGAGCGTTGCAGTTTTGTCACATTTTTAGCACATGTTAATGAAATTTAAGTACTGAATTTTTCAGTACCTATGACTTTTCGCAAAAGTTGATGAACTTTTCTTGAATAACGTGCCGCTAAAATATATAACAATCACAATTTTCAGCCGTTTATTGCCAATTTTAGAGATTTTTTCAGCAATTTTTTAAAATGTGGCCAATTTATTGTGCTCAAAATGTGCTTCCCACCAAACACATCCATTCTTATGGAATAGTTGATTCTTCTGGCGTAAGAACGGATTTTCTACTTGATTCCTGAGGAGTTGTCGTCTGGAAACACGCACACAAGATATGAAATAGCATTAAACTCGAGCAATCGTTTCAGAATACCTCAAAACGGATTTCTATTGAGAATATTATGAGAAATTTTCATTTTTAAATTTTTGGAGCCATTGCAATAGCTCTATTTTTTTATGAAAATTCGCAAAGTTGCAAAAAGCAAGTCGTATTTTCGATGTTGGAGGACACAAATGTTTTGGACATCTTCAAGAACCGGCGACAATGAAGAAGCAAAACGTCATGGTTGATCGCAGGAAGCAGGTAAGAACCTATGTAATGGATTTTAATTAGCCAAAAAACTAGTTTTTTAGGATTATAAAACTAAGGAACCTCTTCTTGATTCCCACAAAACTATTAAACGTGATGTTTGTAAGGCATATTAAAAGGCCAACTCTAATTACCTGAATTCGTTGAGGTCACCTACCTTCCTATAGGGTAATTATATATCTAGCGCGCTACGTTGGCAGCCTCTCTACATTGATGACGATATACCTGCGTGATATCCCAAACCCGGAAGGGGAATATAAACACCGATATGATGCACTACCTGGGCATCAGATCGATATGAGCCCAAATATGAAACCTCTTATTAGTTGATGACCCTGATTTCGCTTCCTAAGTCAATCGCTCGAAAGCATTTCTAGCAGAATCGATTCGGGCTTTATCGGTAGGAAGGTTGCCACAACTACATAGGTATTTGCAAACCATTACGTTTGGCCGTCAATTTTAGCGGTGAATCAGACTCTGGGAGGGCTTTTTAAGATATTACGCCTTGACCGACGTTTCAATGTCACGCGAAAACGACACTAAGGTGAAGACATCAACGAAACCTTTCAAAACGTTCATTTGCTTATGGCGCTCTTGTATACGGTAACAGAAATATTTTGCTCTTATGAGGTACAATGATGTAATTATCAGATACGTACCTATCCACAAGGTATGGAAATCATCAAAATGTTGCATAACAATGTGAAAATTAATTCTATTTTATTGTATAACCCGTAGGTATTACAAGAAGTTCCTTAAATACATATTAAAAATAGCACATAATATCTTGCCTTCATTTCGGCCTCAACAAACAATGTTAGACTTTTACGTATGATGTATCAAATAAGCACTTATATAGGTCTACAAAATTTACGTATAATAAATGAGCACTGCATAGTCATCATAGATCACAATCAATAATGCCTACACTCCACTGCTAAATTTCAATAATAATCCCGAGTCATTGCCAACATTTCCAAAACGGTGTTAATGTTCATTCGATCTATTGTAGATTTTCATCTTCTTCTTGACCTGTTTTCTGGAAATGTTGGGAGGGGACGGAGGAGGAGTATTCAGATTAATCTCTATTTCTGACCCAGTAGATGTAGAATCTTCCAACGTAAATCGTCCATAGTGGATGATAAGTTTTTTTCCACCAACCAGTAGTTCATCTCCAATCAAGACGGCATGCGTCTTTCTTGCTTGAAACAACTTGGACAAGAGATGCTTCCTAAATTCCCGTGTTCTTCTGTCGTAGAACTCGAATGTATTAAATTGGGATCCCTTTAACTTGTTAATGTTCTGGCATACTTCAGATTTAGAGAAATTATTTGAAAAATGAATGTGAACTGGTCTACTTCTAGAAGGTTGGATGGTGCCTAAACGTCTTACGCCTATAACTTCATAATCCAATTTAATTCCGTTCTAAAAATGTCCATCACCTTCCTCTTGAGAATATTCATGTTTTCTTACCCTTTTAGAAAGTTATGAAGAGTAAAGTCGTTTCTGTTATCCATGTGCCGGTTCTGTTTCGTATTATTTTTTTCAGATAATGCTAGATTTTCTTCTATACTATCGATTCTCTCATAAATTTTTTTTATGAGCAAGATAGTTTCTTGGCTGTTACCAATTTCTTGCGACAGAGCATACACCTGTTTATTCAAATTATTTGTATGTTCCTTCAAAATGCAGTCGCAGTTTTGAAGTTTGGTTGTGATTTCGTCAAGGCATTGAATTAGCTCGGAGGTCGACATTCTCGTAGTTGCAATTATTCAACGCGTCACCGGTCGGCTCTTCGAGTGCTGCTGACTAAGGAATACGGTATTCGGTCGAGTGGATAGTCCTTCCCCTTCGGTAAACAACAAATCACCAACCAAACTCGCAAAAATGACCTTTTTCCAGAAATCTACCCGTTAAAAATGTATGAAAATTGTTATTGCTGAGAGTTAATCAAAGAGCAACCACAAAAAACAAAAACTGAAACGAAATTCACAATACAACCCTGCTAAATCAATACTTAATACGGAGCTCGCAAAAAAACACGTGCGCTCGGCTCGGCTACCTAACTGGAACTCCGCGTGGAGGTACCGCACAATGATGATCGGGGAATTAAACTTTAGAACAAGAGATATCCTAGCATGCAAACAAGAGTACCTAACGTTTATTTTTATAAGGCCAACATTCCTGACAGACGGTTAAAAAAAAATCCAAGTTGTTGTTTATTTATATCAATGCATGTATGTATGTACGTATATAGGCGATGTGCCAATGAAGCTTTCGCCGTACGCCAGAAAATGTTTATGAAAATAATGTTGTCATTACCGCCTAGGACGCCATCTATAAATGTATATAATATTGCAAAGCTGATTACCATAAGGCAACTATATGTTAAAAATTTACTTTTGCAATTCCATAAGTTTCCAAAAATAATAAATTCACAGCGTAATCCAGCATATACCACAATATATGTAGTCACAGGGAATGTAATTGCACCAAGACCAAGATTAACGCTGTCAACACACAGTCCTAAATTTATTAGGTACATCATTCACAGAGCGCTAGATAGTCATATGAAAAGTACCTACTCACAATTATACTAGACCAAACTAGAAAAAGCAAATTTTAACATGGTTTGGAAAAAATGGGACAGTGTATTGCGAAACTCTGCTAAACAGCATTTATGTATAATATTATAAAACAATGGTTTTACTATAGAAAGTTGTTCTACTTATAAGGAGATAGGGACTTCAAATACCATTGTAGTTATATTATATCGTATAATTTAAGATATGTGTAGATTATTTAGACGCATATACGATGTTATGTCAACGTGCTATGTTTGAAATTATAGGCAAATCGCTTAGACCTTAACCACAAGACGGGCCAAGCCTACCGTTGGATAAGTAAGCTAGGCGAGTAGCCTAGTTCTACTTTTGTACTATCTTTATTGAAATGAATCTATCTATCTATTATTACTTCTGTTCAATTACTATAGAACTTTTTCCTTCTTCTTCTATAAGCTGGGAAAAAATTATTATAACTTCCCTAAAAAAGCATCTTCTTCCAGGCTACCGCTGTGTGCTCAATATCCGTTCTGAATAGCCTGTGTTGTTCACCGTTTATGACATGTCAAGGGTACTGGGCCAGTTTTTGAATTCACAATTAAGTAGGCCGTGAGATAGAGATCTAGTTCACAAGAGCTGTAGCGTGTCTGGCTTGCTTGGGGAGCACACGAAAACTCCTTGAAGGAAATTAGTAGGTACCCTCACCCTCCCGTTTGGCTAGTTGACTCATTCCACCGTTTGATATTAAGAGAAAAAATGTGAATTGGGGCAACGACGAATCGATTGTGAGGTGGTACTTACAAATCGCAGAAGATGGAAGATCGGTAAGTCGAAATCAAAACAATGCAAATTATTATGCAGGTTGGAAAATTCGATATAACTTGAAAAACAAACTTACCTCAACTTTTCAGCCTATTGTGTGTTTCTGACACCTGTTACGAAATCCCAACCCCTGCCTGGTGGTCAGTTCAAGTCAGACTATTTCAAAATTCGGTGCAGAGCTTTAAGCCATGCCGGGGATTTCTCCCACCCACTATACCGCCCACCATACATGGCAGCACTTTTTTACGGTCCAACACATCAAAAGGAAACCCACAATTGCATTTCGATTCATTTGGGGGTGATAGGATTCCGTACATTTTGAATGATTGGGATTCAGTGTTGGACTAAACCAATTACCTAACTGTAAAGGATGCGGAAGCTAATTCATCAACATGGAAAAAGCATTCATAATCCAGTTATTTTTCTTTGTGTCTGGATTGGAAACTCTAAAACTGTTAGCGGACGGAAGTAAATAGGTTACCTTAAAGGCATTCCGTGAAGTGGATTGAGGAAGGGAGTCGAACAAAGCTCGTGCGAAATTGATTTAAGCTCTACAACGCAGTCTCACTTCGGCGAATATCACGGCAACTGCAGAAATTGCTGATTCGTGGGGCTCGCAGTTTCCACATTCGTGTTCATATCGCTACACTACAGATTTCATAGGCTATTAGCAACATGCACATTAATTTACACGAAATGTGTACAGTAAAGAAAGTTTTCTTGTGAATCGTAGTATTTATAGACATATTGAAGTACTTTGTGATCAAAAGAGATGAAGATATTGAACGTAATCGACATCACGCAATAATCACTATATATTGCTACTTATCATTGTACCGTTGATTGTCATCATTGCAGATGGACGTCCTAAAATTTCAGAGATTGTGATTACCAAAGAGTGAGATGGATGAGTGAGTAAGAGATGTGAGAAGGTGAGATGTCATATGCGCAAAGAAGTCAAGTTGGGCGGAAGGATGGGTACCTTTATATTTATGTCAAAACAAGATAAGATATTATTATACCATTACCAGGACTGATGCCAATCATACCAACCATCAGATGTTTAGTAATGTGTTACACGCTTCAAATAAAACAATGAATGGTTTCAAAGATGTGGTAGAATTAGGTAGAGTGAGCGGTGGCACGAAAAATTCGTACATGAGGAAACAGTAGCTATAGACGAGGGTAATTGGTAAATTTGTCCAACTAATCTAAATTTTTATTAAAGGATCGACTGCTTGATGTCATGTATTTTTGAGATGCGAGCATCCAGACCACCAGACTATACACATCATTTTGACCTATATGTTCAACTAATCTGAATTTTTACTAGAAAGTTGGTAAAAGTTGCGCATGCTCACTTGACCAGTCTCCAACCAGTTTGAAACGGTTTGCAAGTCATTGCAAACCGCCTCAGCGAACAAACGATTTGGGGAACGAACTTAACATCACCAACTTTACACAAGTAGACATTCGGGACTTCTTCCGAAATAGGGGGAGGTCCACTTTGTCTTTCAGGTGCCACACGAGGCTGATTGTTATCCATGTGGTACCTAGGTGTTATACTCGTACCTACGTTATTCGAACCTATATGGGTGTCAAGAGCCACTTTTTGGAGGTAAACCTTCCACGTGTGACAATTGAACCGGTGCCGGTATCGGTTCACCGGGTAGGTACCAACCAACCTGCCTCCTATACATTCAACCGAACAAAGCTGAGTGGCAGACCGCCGGAAGGCAGATAGTTCCGCCTCTCGCTCTCCCAATGTCATCGGCCGCATTGTTCTCCCTGAAGGGTTGGAGGTGTCGACAACTTTTCTACACTGAGGTCGCCTGGGGTTGAGATTTAGTCAGCAATATCCGAATTAATCATCGCAGTCATGGATTCACAACCTTTGAGAAAACCTGCATGTACACAGATAGGACTAAATTATACATATTAGGTATATCGTTTCCAAGCCAAATTCAACTAATTCCAAGTCAATCACCATTTTCTCCAATCCAAATTTTTAGTATGGAACATGCTTTAGCCTTGGACTAACTAGCGAAAAATGTACGCGGATGTGTCATGACATTTTTGAAATTTTATGTCTTTACTTTGGCACATAAACGAAAAAAGCGTTAACAAAAAGCGTTACGGTTGGTTTTCTGATGATTTCCGCTTACAACCGAGTCGTTGCTAGGGAAATGGTACTTCGTCGTTTTTCATCCCACAAAATTCGTTGACCATTCGTTCGAAAGGTTATCCAACTACATTGTTAACTACTGCGAAGTGCGTGGCCAACAAGCTGAGTTATGAGCATGGTTATATGAATAATTGTACAGGTGATCATTCTCAATAATTGATACTGTGAACATGATTGCAACCGCTTGTTAATTTCTGATGATTTCATTGAGCTGGTGTCCCGATGATTTGATTCATAGCAGGTGATCCGAATATTGCAAGAACGGTTTGATTTGAGAAGCGGTGGTTAAATCATTTTAATAGGTCATTTCTATACTTTACACTCTAGGAAGCTGTAATTTCGTATGTAGCCTATTTAGGACATTTACTTGGCGATGCTCAGGGTCCGGATCAGCTTAGAGGCTTTTAGAGCTTCCATACAATTCTGCAACTAAAGACATAAAATGTCCCAATGTGTTGCAGACTCGTACGCAAGCGCTTTTGATGATGATCGTGATGATGATCCTCTCCGAGGGTTTCACCCACATTTCAAAAAAATGTGAGCTTCTTAAAAAGAAAATTATTTTTTTATAATAAATATTATTTTACTTATATTTTTACATGTATATTTTCTTTTGATTTTCACGTACAACCAAGCCGTTGCTGGGGAAATGAAACTTCTTTAGTTTTCACCGGACAAAAACCGTTCTCCACTCGTTGGAAAGCTCTCGATTTATCACGCATTTCTTTCGTACTTGTTCTTCTATTCATGTCGTAGTTTTATATTTATTTATGTTATAAATGGATATAGTAAGCAATGCCGCTTGTTTTGTTGTCACTTGGTTGAGAAGTTAATCTTGGTTATAGTAATTGCAGACGAAAAATTCTTCTGTAAAAAAAACGTTTTCAGCATAAGTTTGTGTTTAAAATTTTTAATGTTCTAGTTCAACGTTGATAAACTTCTTTTGACTCAACTTCTGCTAATAAGTATAAATTCAACAATTTTTAGCACTTTTTGCCCATTTGTAGTTGTTTTGACCACTTTTTTTTAAATTTGAATAATTTAATGTACTCAAAAAATGCTGGCCAACGAACTCGCCCTTTCGTTTGGAAAGCTTGATTTTTGGCGCAAGAACGGAATTTTCATCTCAATCCTGAGGAGAATTATTTATTGTGAAGAATTGGGTACCCATTGTCACATGGTAGCAGAGGGTGGTTTGACACAGGGTACCCAATTCTTCAAGACTGGTCACCCATTGTCACATCGAGTATTATTGTTAGTAAACAAAGGAATGAACCCTTCCAAGTGTCAAACATTTAACAACCCGAAATCGTGACATATTCCATTTGTCTAAACCAACGCAAATAGCAATAAATAAATAATCAGATCCACAAATACGGAAAAGCAGGAGCTACAGTGCATACACGTGTCCGGGAATTAAAAATTAACCTCGAAGAAGCCACGTCTTCTTTTATCATCGTCAGCGACGGTTCTCCAAACACGTGAAATATTTAAGGACGACCTATCGACCTTCGTGAATAGAATATGAACGACTCAGCTGTGATGGCTTTTTTTCCCATAGCTTCTCGAACGTCTTTAGCTGCCACCTTAGTCTGCCCATCATCGCATTATTGATTAAACATCCCAGGAATATCTGATGATCGAATGCGACGTCTCATATTTCAAAATATTCCACCCTGATATGGGTTGCATAACAAAACGAAACAATGAAACAATGGACATCATATTTACAGTTTGAAATCGCAATAAAAAAATAAATAAAAAATAGCATACATTATGCAACTTAGGTACAAAAAAATAATAATAATAAATAAAAGAAATTAAAGAAAATAAATAAATAAATTCATCAACTAACCTGTTAAGGTGCATTCAAAGGTAACGAAATTTACCGATGATTGCCTCGTCTAGGCCCCTTGGATGTATAAATGGGCATCTAGCGTGGTCGTGAAAACCCCCAAGCAGTATGAATGTTAAATACGATTGACTAGTTTTACATTGTGTGTAATGTACGAAAGGGCCTCTATCGTGGTCGTAAAGAACCCCTAGCAGTATGAATGAGTGTTTAGTACGTGGAACTCTATCGAAGTGCCTTCACCTTGACGTTGGTGATGGAGCTTTTGACTAAGAAAGGCACAAACTACATCTACATAACAGTGTGATTCATGTGACTAAGTAACAAAACAAAACAAAAAAACACGCAAAACATTGTTAAGGTTTAGACGTAGGTACCTATGCGTACATGACACAATGCCCCTTGAAAAAAATTTGATAATGACACTATTCCTATCCACTTTTAACGTATTTTACGTAAAATCAACGCATGTTTGGCAAGTCTAATACGTACAGTAAAAGTAAGTTCCTTCTTCTTAAGCACAACAGTGACACAAAATAAAACCTCTTCAAATTTTATGAATTTTTAAGTGATGCATACTACATACATATAATTTGTCAAACTCCAACAATAGTTGGCCCATGACTAATTAATTGGGGGTCCAAACGGAAGGAGAGAGATTACTGTGAACTAGTGTACCATTTTATGAAGAATAGACGATAAACAATTAAAGAAATTCACTTAGGATCAATGTAGGAACTGGGTAGATCGGATTCTTCGCGAGCTATAAAATGGAATAAAAATACCGAGAGAGTGCTGACATTTGTGATTTATATATACGTATTTTCAGTTCTTAATAATCTTAATAACCCAATTCGAGTATAAACAACACATACTACCTTTATTTGCCCGTTCTACTATATTACGTAGTTTCATTAGGGATAGGTAATCAAAAGCTACGTGCATTGAACAACTGTATGAAACACATGTTCACTGTTGATCATCTGGCGTCATGGCATAAGTGGTTAAAGCTGAAAACAGACTACGCTGACGTGACGTGGGATGACGCGGGATGGCGTAGTATGACGGGGGACCACGTGTAAAGACAAAATGTAAACAAAGGATTCGGACGATCACCAACAGATTGCTCTGACGTGACGTGGTAATGCGTGGGATGATGCCGTCTAGCGTATTTTACGCCTTAACACGCCATCTACGCGCCAGGTCAAAGTCAAAAGATTTGGATATTCGCCAGTCGTGTGAAGACATCAGCCGGCGTCAGGTCGTCTAGATAATTAAGTTATCAGTTTGTACTCACCTCAAGCAAACTGCCAGTCTGATCTCCACTGGTATGCTCTCTCGTAGTTGAGTCGAGCGTTTCTCAATTTTCGGACCAACTAATTTCAACAAATGATAGAACTCATTTTTCGTCATGCGGAAATACATGACGAAACGCTCTTCGTCCTCCACCGATTCGGGCATCAAAGTTGAAAATTCGCCGTACAGTGCTGTTGATGGGATGCACCCATATCTTTGATGCTGCTGCTGCAGCACAGGTGATTGCCATCCCAGCAATTTCTTCCTCTTCCTCGTCAAGCAAGTCGAGAAGTCACATGATCATTGTCGAAGATTACACATCAACTGAGCACACCTTCCACTCTCCTTTGAGCACGATATCCCAGCATCACGTCCCCCACCCTCACGTCACGTTAGCCAAGTGTGAACCTGTGGGCCCATTTCTGACGTGGTCTGTCGCTGCCTGATCATGCGTCATCCCACGTCACGTCAGCGTAGTCTGTTTTCAGCTTAAGGCTAAAGGGGACGGGTGTTTAGTGTGATTCTCAGATAATGGATGGCGCTAGCGTCGGATGAAACTTTATCGGGCAAATCTCAACTTGAGTACACATTTTTTTAAATCTGGCTTCAGAATCATTATCAGGACGAGTAAACCTTTCGAGCGATCATATAACATTGTTTAAAAAAAATTTTTGATGTTGAAATTTTGACTTGAAATTTTAATTGCTAATTTAATTTTTTTTTTAATTAAAAAAATCGCTAATATCCCGTGTTTGGAAACAATTCAAGTGTCTGTTGGCATAGGCATGAAATTTTGATTCTGAAAATTAGTAGCCGTATGTGAGAAATGGGAGCGAAAAACGTGGTTCCAGGAAAAATAGAGTGTATTTGAGGGGTGCGTGCCTTGGCGACGCCGTCGCCCAGCAACTGACCTCATCCCCGCGCGCGTACGAACCCGCTTACCGAGCCGTCTCTCGAACATTTTTTTGTACTTACTGCTTCTCCACTTTTATCAAAGTATAGTTTATCCAAGTGTTAGGTGGGGTTTTATTTTCATTTGTTATAGGCACATCCATGGTAATAATTAGTTTGTATAGTTGGAACCTTTGTATTCATGTGAAAACAACTGGAAGAGTTTGACGCACTGAACCGTAATATTCATTCGGTAGTATCTACCAACCTCGTACCTTCCTAACTTCAATCAGCGATGAGCAAACACATATCCGAAAATAAAAATATGTATTTATCCTTTATATTTTATTATTTAGAGTTGAATTTCTTTGTAGGTACCTACCTATATTAATAAATTTGTATTCATATTTTGGCTACGATTATTCAAAATGTATACTCGAAACTATGAATATAGGAATTATATTCAAAGAATATGAGTATTTCAATACTTATATAGAAGTACATATTATTATTCAATTATTTTCGAATATGAAATAATAATATTCACGTATTCAATCAATATTAATACCTCGAAAGGTACCTGTTCAAATTTATATTCATCATTCAATTTCACAAAACCTAATTTTTGTCTACTTGATGCACTATTACAAAGATGAGTGAGGGAGCAATTCTAGTTCTCAAAATTCAACGTAGAATACCGAGAATTTGAGTAATATATGATAATTTCAAAGTAGGATAATGGACTAAATTTAAAAATCTGTCACAAATCAGCCGAATCCAACCTTGAAACCCGTATTTTTTTTTTTATTTTTTATGTTTGTATTTTCAAAATAAGATGATGAAATTCACCCTAAAGATCCTTGAATTTGAGTGATTATCTGTTTTACAATATAGGTAAATGGACAACATTTCAAAATACATCGAAATTCTGCTTTCAGGTAAAGTATTGCACAATAACAGGTAAATATTATGAATATCATTTACAAATTCAACAATAAATAATTCACATAATTCAAACTATAAATCATAAAAAAATTCATTATTGACAATCATCAATTCCTCATTCATCATCACAAATAGAATGGAAAGAAAAACGAACCAAAAACACAAACTAATCTGGGCGCCGGTACCTAACCGCGATAGGCAAGAAGCGAGCGTTGGTCTGCGGGTAAAAAATGTAAACAAGAAATCAAGAAGCAAAATAAACCCGAATGCGAAACCCCCCGCTCCACGCCTTTCTGCAGTAGTAGCAAACCCCCCTCGTAACCGACGCGTCCGGCAAACGCATAGCAACGCCTAGCAACAAGTATTATTACAGTTTCTAGAGGACACAATCACCATCAATTTTGCACTGCGTTTTTAGGTCTGATTCCCACTACAATTATTTTTGAGGATAATTCTAGTACTTAGGTAGTTGAGATATGTAAAAATATGGGATGTTACCGTTTTCCAGTAAAAAATTGTTCAAAATAATATGTTTGATCAAAATACAAAAAAAATTGAAAAACTAAATTTTTGTTAGCGCCCAGATTCGTGTGTGTTTTTGGTTCGTTTTTCTTTCCATTCTATTTATGATGCCTATTAGGCGATATTCCAATAAAGGCAAGTTCACTCAAATTCTCGGTATTCTACGTTGAATTTTGAGATCTACTCCCTTCACTTATGTGGTAAACACCAAAAATAACTAGAATTCAATTTTGCTCCCTCACTCATCTATGTAATAGTGCATCAAGTAGACAAAAATTAGGTTTTGTGAAATTGAATGATGAATATAAATTTGAACAGGTACCTTTCGAGGTATTAATATTGATTGAATACGTGAATATTATTATTTCATATTCGAAAATAATTGAATAATAATATGTACTTCTATATAAGTATTGAAATACTCATATTCTTTGAATATAATTCCTATATTCATAGTTTCGAGTATACATTTTGAATAATCGTAGCCAAAATATGAATACAAATTTATTAATATAGGTAGGTACCTACAAAGAAATTCAACTCTAAATAATAAAATATAAAGGATAAATACATATTTGTATTTTCGGATATGTGTTTGCTCATCTCTGATTGTAGTTAGGAAGGTACGAGGTTGGTAGATACTACCTAATGAATATTACGGTTCAGTGCGTCAAACTCTTCCAGTTGTTTTCACATGAATACAAAGGTTCCAACTATACAAACTAATTATTACCATGGAGGTTCCTATAACAAATGAAAATAAAACCCCACCTAACACTTTGATAAAGTATATTTTGATAAAAGTGGTAGAAGCAGTAAGTACAAAAATTCGAGAGACGGCTCGGTAAGCGGGTTCGTACGCGCGCGCGGATGAGATCAGTTGCTGGGCGTCGCCAAGGCACGCGCCCCTCAAATACACTCGTCTTCCTGGAACCACGTTTTTCGCTCCCAATTCTCACATGCGGCCACTAATTTTCAGAATCAAAATTTCATGCCTATGCCATCATACACTTGAATTGTTTCCAAACACGGGATATTAGCGATTTTTTTAAATTAAAGAAAATTAAATTAGCAATTAAAATTTCAAGTCAAAATTTCAACAACAAAAATTTTTTTTGGAAATTTTGTTATGTTCGCTCGATAGCCTAGGATGAGACGAACTCAAATATATATTTAGATTTGAAAATTGATTGACTGGTGTGGAGATAATCAAGATTAACTGTTTGTATCTTCCCTCTCTCTCACACAACTGTCGTCCCCTTTAGCCTTAAATAATGATGAATGAAAAGTAGTAAGGTCTTAGTTCAAAACAGCTAACACCATTCTAATCGTAATTTCTCCTAAAAACTCGAGTTTCTTCGCAAAATGTGATAACTTAGGTAATTGTTGAATATTTTTATTTTTTTAGATTTATATAATTTGTATGAGTTATTGTTTCAGTGTGTTTGTAATTTATTGAGTATATGGCTTTATAACGAGCTAATTGTTTAGGCTTGGGGACGGTCTCGCCTGGTGATTCACGGTTGCGCGATTTATGAATCGCAGCAATGGGTGCTTACCTAGAAATAGGTGGGCGCCCCTGGGAGGCCGCCGTGGTGGTTCGGGTCCGGGCTCGTTCGGAAAGCCCCGGCCAAGCCGCCTTTTAGGCGGTTAATGACCAGCCTACACTCTTTTATTTCATTTTATTATTATTATGTTAATTAATCTTTTTTTTTCTCCTTTATCGGCTACAGGAACGTTAATTTACCTACTACGAATTATGTTGACAGTTGTCCTACATTCCATCATTTTACGACAATATATACGATTTTGAAAATGATTATATCAGTTGCACATAAATAGGTACATTAATTGTTGATCTCTCTTTAAATATTTCAAAATGTACACCGAGAGAATTCGCTCAATCTCCTAACCGAAAATTAGACATTGATGACCATCGCGTGCAATAGTCAACACCTACGCTCCCCCTCACTTATTGGCATCTCACATTGCTGTGTAGAACGTCGATATGTCTTCCTCATGGAAAACACCATCTCTTCGCAGTGCTATATACAAGAGGTTGCACGAGTTGTGTAACACTTGATTTATGTTATGATACTGATGAGCTGTGAATGCCGCTCGGTTACATCGGCAGTGGGGTTTGTGGGGAGAAAGAATGAAAAGGCTACAAAATCATTACATTAAGTCTTATTAGTTTTGTTTAGGTAGCACTTCAACGCAAATCGTAGATATTATATTATTTGTAAACACCGTAAAAATAGAACATATTGTGACGTTCCCACAACAATGAACAGATATTTGATGGAGTTCTCGCAATGTTTATACTAGAATAGATATAACTTCCGTATTGGGCGGTGGGGCGTTCTGGTCTATCTCCCCTTGGCTAGCTCCCCCTCCATACGATTCCAATACGGAAGTTGTATCTATTCAAGTATAGTCGTGGTGAGGCGGGCACGCAGCAGGTACCTATTGGCATGTTTGGCGTCGCCATACAATCTTAACCCATAGTCAAAAATCACTTGGGATCAAGAAATGACTACCAAAAGTTACTTGGCCATCTCCTCTCCATTCTACTACCTCCGTTCGCTGAACCTACTCACATCTACCTACTTCATACTTCTTGCAAGAATTTATATTTATAACTTATTATTTATCTACGTGTTATTAATAACCGTGAAGACAAGGACTCGATCAGTGTATCGCAGTTTCTCATTGGAAGCCCCTTCGGAAAGGACCAACATCTCAACGAAGATCCAGTGCGGAATTCCATTACCAGAACTACGCCTACATATACTTCAACTATACCTACATATCAAGCTGAGTATTTATCTCCATTCCATTCACGCAAGTTGCCTACAAAAATGTAATAATAAACATTACAACTTTCAACTACCTCACGAATTCGTTTGTCTTATTTCTATTGAAGCCAACAAGCTGAGTTATGAGCATGGTTATATGAATAATTGTTTACACACAGGTGATCATTCTCAATTATTGATATTGTGAACATGATTGCAACCGCTTGTTAATTTCTGATGATTTAATTGAGCTGGTGTTTCGATTATGTGATTCATAGCAGGTGATCCAAATATTGCGAGAACGGTTTGATTTGTGAAGCGGTGGTTAAATCATTTTAATAGGTAATTTTCTATACTTTACACTATAGGAAGCTGTAATATCGTATGTAGAATCTTTAGCCTCTTTCTTTAATAAAGTGAATGTTTACTCGCGAGTTTCTATTAGGAGATCATCATCTCACAAGAGCTCAATCGTCGTGATCATTTCTATAATAAAGCTAATGTTTACTCGCGAGTTTCTATTAGGAGATCATCATCTCACAAGAGCTCAATCGTCGTGATCATTTCTATAATAAAGTGAGAGCGAGGAGCTAAAACATGATTCCATGTTTTTAACATTTTAGCAGTCAGGCTCAAAGTAATAACATCCGAAGGGCCGAGTTGTGAATTCTTTCTCTCCCCTCGATTGTAGATGTAATAGTCATCCTACGACACAATATATCATCAAAACTTGGCGATGGCGCGTCCCTAAAGGTTCATACCTTTCCAGCTCCAGGAACACCACTCTCATAATTTTAAGCTTTTTTAGTACGTCGAGAAAAAACCGGTAGGTTGAAAAGGAAAGAAAATAGCCAGCTGATCAGTGCGCCTCCTCGTAATTGTTTTTGAGGTGTCCGGAACAAGCTCCATCTAAATTTCAGCACCATAAGTCGATTTGGAAAGAAATTAGCCTCAAAGGTCCCACAGCTGATCAGAGCCACTCTATACTTAGTAATTTTATTCTAGATGCCCCAAAGAAGCTCAATATCAAATTTCAGCTCATTCTGTTGATTAAGTAAGAAATTAGCTTCTCGGGCCTCTTAGCGTCTCACTGTGGTCCAGAAACCATGACAACTTTCAAAAACCTCTAGAATCAGTTCAAAAAATCTGGAATTTCGCTCCAAGATTCTGTTTGGTTCCTAGGTGGTCTAAACATCTCATCAGCCCGATTAAACTACACCTAAGGGTTAAAAATGGGATTTCGGTGTTTACGATTACATAGGCATGAGGGGTTACGTTTTAGATGTTATTTAGGACCTAAAATCGATTTAGGTGGGTCCTAAGTCGACCACTCCACATTCATGTGTGCTATGTGTTAAAATGGGTACAAAAATGGGGTTTTTGAGCGATTCAGTTACATAGTTATGAGGGGTCTCGTGGAATATGTTTTAGGGGCTTCTGGGCCCTAACGAGTGGTTTCATGGGGAAAATCACCCAAAAAATGTTGGTAGTCTTCACGAAAAGTGACAAGTGTTATAGACAAGTGTTCTGCGCAGATAGGCTACTAAATACCGAAATAATAAAACTAAATGCAGCGTTTTTCTAACTAACTCACACAACACCCTGTCAAATCTTACGTTGCATAATTCATGCAACATCACCTTGCCAGAATGCAACCATTGTTGATGTGTGATATATGCTTTCATTTTAATACCTATAGCTCAACCGAAAAAAATCACAGTGAGAGAGCTTTTCAAAAAGGTGTAATATGACAAGTGCCCATGGATTCGCAAATGGGTATTTAGCACTGTGTGGGGTTTAGCAATGGGTGGTTTAAACACTGGTAATAAACCAGTGTTTTAACAACAAGCAAACCGCTACGTCATTATTTTTCATTTCTATCGGAATACAGGCAAAACTCTTCTTAGGATTGAGATAAAAATGCCGTTCTTGCGCCAAAAAATCAAGTTTCAACAAAAAAGGATGAGTTTGTTGCCCAGCATTCCTTGAGAACATAAAATTGATCCAATTTCAAAAACTTTACTCAAAGAATCACAAACAATGGCTAAAAATTAATAACAATTGTTAAATTTGTATTTTTTGCTAAATTTTAGTGAAAAGAAGCGTATCAACGATTAACTAGAACATTTAAAAAGCTATGCTCAAATTTGTGCTAAAAAAGGCACTTTAATTTCATTAATATTCGCCAAAAAATTGATGAAAACTTGAAAAAGAGCTACAAATCCAACCAAAAACATATTACTATTGTTTTTTTTTATTTTATTTTTTTAAATAGATAAATATATATATATATATATATATATATATATATATATATATATATATATATATATATATATATATATATATATATATATATATATATATATATATTCACTAGAGCTGACGACGCTGACACAGCGAAATATTCTCTCAATTTCGTAAGTTTATTTAAGTGTTTCCTATCTTTTCCAGCCTTCTGTAACACCTCAAATTAATATTACATGCGAGTGTTTTCATCTTTCATCAAAACTATATATATATATATATATATATATATATATATATATATATATATATATATATATATATATATAATTCAGGAAAATCTTCTTGACTAGTGGGAAAATTCGATATAAACAAGAGTTTTTGAGGTAGGGACCAAGCTAGTTTTGTGGTTAAATGTAATTTTTTATTGTTTCATATGCACGACGTTTCGGCTCTGGATCAGAAGTATACACAATTGTAATGTTGTTCATGTTTCCTAGTTGATGGTAACCAGTGGTGTTTCAGTATAGCTATTTACAATGCATAGTTACAGATAATAACACCTACCAGACAAGATATATACATGAATAGGGCTCAGATCCAGAGCCGTAACGTCGTGAATATGGAACAATAAAAAACTAACATTTAACCGCAAGACTAGCTTGGTCACTACCTCAAAAAACTCTCATATATATATTATTATTTTGAGGTATTACAGATGGTTGGAAAATATAGGAAACACATAAATATAACTTACAAAATTGAGAGAATATTTCGCCGTATCGGCGTCGTCAGCTCTAATATTCTATTCGTCTGCGAAATATTCTCTCAATTTTGTAAGTTATATTATGTGTTTCCTATATTTTCCAACCATCTGTAATACACAATATTATTCCTATAGTTTCCAAAATATTATTCACAACGAGTTTTTTGCCACAAAATTGGTAGTTACCAAATTCGTTTTACTTTGTCCTGAATTTTCAAAACAGTTCAGCACAATATAGTAGGTACGATAATTTACGAAAATTCGCTCCTACGCTCATGCTGCATGTCTGGTTTTAAGAAACGTTGATGGTACTTACCTACTTACTTCTACTTTGATAACTTAGTAATATCAATAATAAAGTTGGATTTCACAAAAGCTCAGAATATAGTATTTTTTAATTGTAAATTACCAGGGTAGATGATGATGTGTGCAGAGAGGGTGTCTGCAGGGGCCGTGTTCGATGAGCGGGAGGGTGACCTCGAACTCCATCTCGACTCGACGCTCCGAAAGGCTGTCCATAACTGACCACCGACGTCGGCCACAACCTCCTCCCCTGGCTGACACCACCTCCGGCAACATCATTAACACAGCTGACCCTCTCATTGCCCAAAACGACAGAATCACAAAGATATACAGATATGAAGACCGCCATATGCAAAACATCCCAAGTGCCATTTATGAAATTGTCCAGCAGACCCAAAAAACTGTTCATAGCCGAGCAAATAAATGAATGAAATGACTTTTGTAGTTTTCCCTGTCTTTTGTACATTTTATTATAGTTTAATTAGTAAATAAATCAACAACTAAAATTAACTATCCTATTTTTAGCGAATTCCAACCAAAACACCCTAAGTGCCCATCCCCTTGCATAACATTATTTTGGTAACCAGGAAGGTCAAATTTTACTTTATTGAATACATACCTGTGTTCTGATTCTTATACCACAAAATGTTGAATAAAGGATTGAATATGAAGTAGGTAGGTAATTAACTGTAATTTGGTTGATTAACTGTAGGTATCAACTGTATTTAAAAGAAGTAGGTAACTAAAATGTAAGGAAAGCATGAGACGTAAAACAGATTGAAAAAATAAAAACATACAATTTCTCTCATTTTTGATAATCTATACTATTAGGCAGGTACCTATAAAAAATCGAATGGTGTCTATGTTTGTGTTACTCAATCACGTAAAAACTAATGGACCCATTGAGCTGAAATCGTACATGGACATTCATAGGGTCCCTGGTTAACGCAAGGACTATAATATTACAATCCTCTAGATTTATTCCTTCTTAACTCGGCTTTCCCGGTAAGAACGTAAACAACTTTGTAATTATGGAAAAAGCCGACAACGGCTTACATGAAATTAGGATGGGGCGGGTTCACGGGTAAAGAGTTTTCGATAACGAATTCGACGATACCAAAACGATTTTGGTGGGTTGAGCCGAACAGTTTTTATTCGTAAGATACCTGTCCAAAACTGATATTCAAAACTCCTTATCAACTGCAGCAATGTTGATCGGGAACAGTTTTAACGTAACTATAATGATTTTGTTATATTGATGGGACCTTTTGTTGAAAAATTAATTTGGTACAACTTGAAACTTGATTGCTGAAATTTGAGTTGAAGCCTCTTGGGGACTGCTGGGTAAAAATGACAAGGTACCTGGTAAAAATGACCCGCAGATGTGGGTCCATGCAATAAATGGGTAACCGGGAGGTCTAAATAAAAATCTTTATTTTTTTAGGATAACCACGGAATCATAATTTCAACGCCCTTCATCTTCCCGGCAGTCCAGTTTTTTTTTTTTTTTTAATTTTTTTTTTTTTTTTTTAATTTATTTATTTTTTATTTTTTATTTTTTTATTTATTTGTTGTTTTATTTTTTTTTAGGAAGGGTAGCGGACTGAAGATCCGCTGTCTTTCGCAATGGTCATCTAGACGTAAAAACTGGTCATCCAGAAATGAAGAATTCCCTGTTTTTTATTTCACACCCACGTTACCTGACCAGAAGATTGTTTTTGTTTTGGGTGATTTAAGATTTTCTGCATAAGTAACTAGTTATAAATAGAGATGCCGATTTCGTTACAGCCCCGAATTCCCTCTGTCTCGTCCTAAAAATAGAAGAAGTCTTCACCGCTATCGTCAATATGAACCCCAAGGTTGATACACGTCAGTTGTCTGCTACAATACATTTGGGATGTGACCTAAGTTAACTTGAACCGAATGAAGGGAATCTTATTTTTCACTTGTTTTATTATTAGTTCGTTCCCGTGAAAAAAACATCAATCGGGGGATCATGGAGGAAGCATAGCAACGCAGGTAACGTTGTGCAGCAGAATGTGCACTTAGGTGTTTATTTGATTTGAAATTGATAAACGAACCGCTTGGAGTTCTCCTATCGCTCAGAAACTTCATGAGCAGTTGTCTTACGGCATTTAAGGTCCGAATCCTTTAAAAAACGTATTTCTCAAAGAATGGCACCAAGGTTATTTTGCATATGGCGGTCTTCATATATATTTGTGGTCTGCCGTTTCGGCAATGACCGGGTCCGCGGTGCCCTCTTCCAAATCTGTGAGAAGTTAAGGTACCTAGTATTCCACTCAGGGCCTGAGGGGTGTGTGAAGTATGCAGCAGCACACTCGAGCCTATTGGAGGGGCATAAAGATGGCCAATTTTAGTTTAAAAAAATAATAATAAATAAATAAATTTGGCAAATTTTTAGAAATTGATTTAAATGTTGCGCAGAAATATTCAAACTAGAAGGAACTTTGTCTCATAACTATTACATTTGAATTTCAAGGTAAAACCGAAGATCTGCCCCAATGAAGGACGTTTGAGGGATCCCTCCAGATGAAGTTCGAAAAAATCAGCTTTATTAACAAAACTTCGTTGTTTGGACAAAAGTAACAAAACATTCTTCTGCAGTTCTCGTGAGAAAAAAAAATTGAAAAATGCAATTTTTTTTTTAAATAAATTTTTTAATATCGGGTGGTACCGTCCCTTGCTTGAACCCACCGCCTGCATTCTTCTCGGCATGCTGTTGATCAAATTTGAAACCGTTTCTTGTCTGATGAGGTCCCATTCTGCGACCACCGCTGTCCTGAGGTCTTGGAGGTTTACAGGAGGGTTCGGTCGCTTTCGGATGCACCTCTCTAGCTCGTCCCATAGATGTTCTATGGGATTGAGGTCGGGGCTGCGAGCTGGCCATTGTAGGGTGCGCATGCCAACCTCTTCGAGGTACTCAGTAACCACGTTTGCTACGTGTGACCGCGCGTTATCGTCCATAAAAATAAAATTATCGCCGGTGTAAGGGGCGAATGGCACTACATAATCTTCCAGGATGTCAGAAATGTACCTCAGACCTCCTCGGGGGTACACATGGAGTTCCGTATTCGCCTCTGAAGTGATTCCACCTCAAACCATTTCAGACTCACTCCCGTAAGGCACCCTTTCAGTACTCTTAATGTTTTCCGATGAGTCCAGGTTCTCACTATTCGCTTCAGATCGTCGTGTTAGAGGGTGGAGGAGACGAGGGCAGCGTTTCGCTCAGTGCAATATTTCTGAAAGGGTGCCTCAGCGGGAGGTTCTGAAATGGTTTGGGGTGGAATCACTTCAGAGGCGAATACGGATCGCCATGTGTACCCCCGAGGGAGTCTAACCACACTGAGGTACATTTCTGACTTCCTGGAAGATTATGAAGTGCCATTCGCCCCTTACACCGGCGATAATTTTATTTTTATGGACGATAACGCGCGGTCACACGTAGCAAACGTGGTTACTGAGTACCTCGAAGAGGTTGGCATGCGCACCCTACAATGGCCAGCTCGCAGCCCCGACCTCAATCCCATAGAACATCTATGGGACGAGCTAGAGAGGTGCATCCGAAGGCGACCGAACCCTCCTGTAAACCTCCAAGACCTCAGGACAGCGGTGGTCGCAGAATGGGACCTCATCAGACAAGAAACGGTTTCAAATTTGATCAACAGCATGCCGAGAAGAATGCAGGCGGTGGTTCAAGCAAGGGACGGTACCACCCGATATTAAAAAATTTATTTTCAAAAAAAATTTCATTTTTCAATTTTTTCTCACGAGAACTGCAGAAGAATGTTTTGTTACTTTTGTCCACACATCGAAGTTTTGTGAATAAAGCTGATTTTTTCGAACGGGTATTTTTTATTTGCCACTCTGTTTCTTGCTGTTCTTCCATAAGATACCGACTTTACTTGGCACATGCAAAAAAAAATTAACCAATTGAAGCTAAGGTGAAAAAATAACAAAATATAGGGTGCGCCGTTTTTTTTGCTATTAAGTGTAGTAAACAGAGGAGCCAAAGACTCTTACTCTCTTTGAACAGTTTAATAACCACTCTTGATAATTATTTTTGTCACTCGTATAACTCACCTATGAAATAATATGTACCTAGAATGGTAAAGTACGCTGTTGAAGTTTGATTGTTTAGGAGTTATAATATACTTTTAAAAACTTTAAATTATTACACAACGTTTTAATTTTTAAAAATCCCTGACATTTGGTGATTTTCGCTAAATTCCCCGACTTTTCCTGACGCTAAGAATTCCCTGACAATTCCAGATTTTCCCTGACTTTTCTAGTTGGGCACCACCCTGTAATACCTACAGTCAGGGTTGAAAAAATCAAAAATTGATCGAATTCATTTGATTTCAATCAAACAACCCTGCAGGATTACTCATGAAAACGTAAACGTAAAGGAATTGTTATAAAAACAACTCTCAAATAACAGAAAGTAGGAACTTACTTATTTTAGTTCGTGAATTGGTCCTAATAGAAATTCAAGCTAAAATAATTCGAAAAAATTCTACTGAAATATTCAAAATGGTATATTAAATTATCACTGGAATTTACACATCTGTATCACATAATATACATAGGTGGCGTCATTTTATGAACAAACTATTAAATAGATAGTTTCAGCTAAATTGCGTAACGCCGTACTTATATCAATTCTTAATAATTGTTCAGTTCATCATCATACTGTTCATCTTAAAACCTTACTTTGGTTGTGGTTTCCGATATTTTTTCTGTCGTCCGATATGACCTCAGCAGGAAACTGCGGATTTAAATATTTGGCGCGAGTCTCAAGGATGAAGTCTAATTGTTCCATGAAAGTTTCAACCAAACAGAGCTCCTTCAAAGAGGTACATTTACGAATGACGGATTGGGCCATCGCACTCACTTTTGTTTTCATATCCGTCACGGAAAGTGTTGGCGAACTTTCTATGTGAATAGTTGCGGTTTGATGGGTTCCTACTTCATCAGGCCCAATTTCTACTACAGCGGCAACATTGGAAAGGTCGTGTAAAGATTCATTCGCTAATTCACTTTCACATGTATTCTCCACAGAGGGATTCCATTCCGTCTGTTGCTGACTGATGGGTGAATGAACGAGATCCAATTCATGTCCAGAATGATTGCGATGTAAATCTGTGACACCTATTTGGACGTTGCGTTCGTGAGAATCGTTCTGCAACTTGCCTCGACTAGCATTCGACAAGGCCTTGGCGATCATATAGGAATTCCGGTTTTTCTGGTGCGGAGTATTAGGTAAATGAATAACATCAAATTCATGTCCAGAATGACTGCGTTGAAAATCCGTGACGACAACGCCACCTTTCATAAAGCGTACGGTAAACCTGGCCGTGCAAGCACCACCGATTTTCCTTGACCCTTGCCATTTCACTTTTCGTATTCTATTCTCTTCAGATACTTCAATTCTTGACTTACCGGATCGATTGCAGATGAAATAGCTCTTCTTACCGTCGGTTATCTTTCTCGTAGATTTTATGATAAAGAACGCATTATCCTCAGCCTCAATTTGGCATTTCCAATCTTTGAATTGCTGTATTCCATCAAACCAGAGACCTTTAATTTTCCGTTTGGCAACTTTAATGAAGTTTTTTTGTTGGTGACTGTTCCTCATATGACGCTGCAAACCACCCAAAGTACGAAACTTTGAGTCACAAGTAGGGCACACCACTGGCTCTTTTTTGGAGTTCTCCAACTGGTCAGAAGTCATGTTCTCCGTTAGATACACTTGGTAAACATATAATACCTAGTTTAAGTACGATATTGAGAGAACTAGGACTAGGATAATCGAAGAGAATCTACTTCAAACAATTACAACTTAAAAAACATTATCTTGAAAACCAACTAAAAATCAGAGAGCTTATCACTGTTATCAGTGAACATCGAACCACGAATGAATTGATTACGATAACACAACATCGTCTTCTTCCATGACACATCATGGACCTATCCACCTGTAAGCTCTCGTGCTTATTGATTCTAGCGCTAATGGTGGCGGCTGGCATAAACTCCGGTCGTACTTGGGTACAAGGACGCCTGTTGCCAAGGGATGGTAATGAATTCTTCCGAATTTATCTGTGTAGGTATCAGTATGTTTTTGTTTTGGTCAGCTCCCACAGATTTTAGGCTAGACAGATTAGGTTATGTCCACAGCATTATTAACAACCACATGATATTAATTTTTGTTTGTTTATTTTTTTAATTATAATTTGAACATTTATGATTCTATGTTCAATAAATCACCTCAATTGGAATACAGTCCAACTATACTGAGCGAGAGATATGAAAATGGGACTGAGAATTCCCATTCCTTTTTACCTGTAGCGAGGACAGGCAGAATGGTCACCTTTTCTGGCTCACTTTTCATGAGTGCCAACTTCAGAAGGGAATTTTCCCAATTAAGCATTTGTTTTCCTAGTCTCCATCTGGTCTCACTTGCCTTGACGTCTTTGCTTACTGTCACTGATGCTACCAACTCCTGTCTACCCTGTTTTTATTTTATTTTTATTTATTATTATTTTTATTTTTTTTTTTTTTTTTTTTTTTTGAATTTTTTTTTTAAGCGAATTTCCGTAGAAAATGAAGCTATCGCAATGGCTCCAAAAATTTTAAAACCAAAATTTTCAAAAAATGTCTTCATTGAAATCTGTTTTGAGACATTCTGAAACGAATCTTTGATGTATGAAATGGAATTATAAAGGGTCCCCAAGCCTTCAAACCCACTTTTAAAATTTTGAAGCCATCTAAATAGCTCATTTTTTCTTCAAAAATTCACTAAAGAGAGTCGTTTCACTGAAAACTTTTAAAAATAATCTAGGTACTATGTCGAAAATAGAAAATTATGGTGTTCTACTCCATTTTCGAACTAGTTCTCGAACCTATATCTCAACATTTATTGAAAACCTATCTGAATCCACCCATTGTAGGCGGCAAGTGATATTTAATTGAACGTTTAGATAATATGAACATTATTTGGCAGGGACCTTCGAAAAATAAAGTGAAGAAAAAATAATATTATACCTAATATAATATATAATTTGGAAATGCACAACAATCATAGCGCATGCATGGATCCAATTACCATTTGCTGTATTAATGAGTCCTGAATACTGGACACTAGGTATAACATCTGGTGCGAGGCTTCACACTACTTTCCCTACTTGTATTCATTACAGAGGGATGCTATTATGATGGGTCGTATCTGTTGGAAAAAAAGCCAAGAAAATGATTAAAAAAACCAGCGTTTTTAATCTATTTTACAAGGATTTTTGCTAATTACCGCCCTCAGAGTATTTTCCCGGGTGTGAGGGGTATGGGATATCATTTCCACCGAGAAGAGGCGTAACTCCTGTAAATTTAATCAAAATCCCTCTAGCCATTTTTGAAACAAGGCATAAATTCTGCTAAAAACCACGTTTTTTCAACTATTCTGATTTTTTCAACTCCCTTTAAGTGACCATTTCAAGCTGATTTTTTTACAGTAGGTAGCTGGGTCTTGGGTATAGAAACCCAACCCCGAAATCAGAATTTTTTTTGTTTTATTGTAAGGTCACAATCGTATACACGTGCTACATACATACATACATACATACTAAGGTGCCAGCTATTTTGAGAAAGGTGGAATTTTGATAACAACCACCCGAAATCTGGTTCAAAATGTCAAAAAAATGACCCCTGAATTTTTTCATAACAAAAACCTAAGCCGGTAGCTAGATTTTGGATTTTGAAATAGGTAGGTACGCTTTTTTAGCTAATATCAGACTTTTGAACATAACTTTTACAAACTTCTTTGAAAAATTGTGAAACTTCGTTTATATACGTTTTTGGGGGCGCTGAACTCGAATATGCAGTCAAAACAAGTCGACAGCAACAACTTTTGAAGGTTTGGAAATTGTAAAGAAATTGAAAGTTGTAAATGATATAGCTGTAAGAGGTATCAAAATCATTACAGATTATAACAATAGATTAAGTACAATCGAGCAACAGAAGCATTATGTTCTTCAGGTCGCGGAAAAGTATAACAAGTTGTACTCAAAGGCGACAAAAGAAAAGTTACCTAGCTAAACCTATGATTCTTGAGTAAGGTGATCATTTGTATGAAGAATAAAAATTACCTATGTTTGTTATGTATTTGACGTATTATTTTACAAGTTTATGCCCATTACTTTTCAAAAAAATTTATTTTTTGACAGCGAATTCGAGTTCAGTGACTCATGAAACATGAAAATACGAATTTTCGTAATTTTACAATGAATTTGAAAAGATTGTCATTTTTTGACATGATTTTGACGATTTTGAGATTCCAAACTGTCGAATGTTGTTGCTGTCGACTTGTTTTGACTGCATATTCGAGTTCAGCGACCCCAAAAACGTAAGTAAACCAAGTTATATTCAAAAGTCTGATATTGGCAAAAAAAAAAAGAAAAAAAAAGTGTAATTCAAAAACCAAAATCGAGCTACCGGCGTAGGTTTTTGTAATGCAAAAAATCTGAAGAGTTCAGGGGTCTTTTTTTGACATTTTAAACCAAATTTCGGGTGGAGGTCATCAAAATTCCACCTTTCTCAAAATAGCGGGCTCTCTAATATGTAACAAACCCCCAGATCGCCCCCAGAATTGGAATGGGGCCTAAATCCACACTCATAGAGAGAGGGGGGTGTGACAGTACCATAAGAGATACAACTCGTACTAATAGTATATGTGCTATGGGAGAAGATGATTTTCCGGTTCTCGGATCCTCCTCTATCGCCAAACACAGCATTCCAAGAACTCGAGGGTGACGACCGGAGGGAGAGCAACGGACGCGCATTCTCTTGGATCTCACAGGAATTGTCACACTCCTCCCCTTAAAAACATACTTGTTTGAGGAACAAGTATGTAAACCAGGTGGAATAGTTTACTGGTTGAGAACTGATGCTCACTAATAAATAGCTGCATTGGCGATTGAGGATAAAAAAGAGAAATTATAACAGGATGGATTGTCAATGCATCTTCATATGAAGTATTCATTAGGTATTTAACCCCCAATCAAACATTGAAACAACCGGGAATAAGATAACTTGCTCAACCAGGAGAGTTACAGTGGCCCACTTTGGGGACTTATGAAAAATGGGAACTATGCCCTGGGGATAATAACTTGTCAACTTTGGAGACTTACTGTGAAAGGTGCCCACTTTGGGGACTTGTGAAATAGGGAACGATGCCCTGGGTTTGGGAACAATGCCCTTGGAAGAAATCAAGTAAGAAAAATAGAAATGAGGGGGAAAAATTTAGAAATTAATAGTCAAGAACCAATAAAAGTATTTATGTATCCAAGGGAGTATAATGGGTATTCTTTCTGGAAACCCTGGCCATGTTTCTTCTGAAACATTAATGCCCACTAAAATAGTAAATCGGATTACTAGGCGTGAGCCATACACACCACCACACTCCGCTAACCACGCTCTGCTACCATGTAACGAACTTAGGTTGCCCCCAGAGGTGCAATGGGGCCTAAATCCGCACTCATAGAGAGAAGAGGGTGTGACAGTACCAAGAGAGATACTACTGGTACTAATAGCGTTTGTGCTATGTTCGGAGAAGATGATTACCCGGTTCTCGGATCCTCATTCACTACCAAACGCAGCATTTCAAGAACTCAAGAATGACGCCCGGCGTGAGAGCGACGGACGCGCATTCTCTTGGATCTCACGGGAACTGTCACAAATACTCACACACATACATACATTTTCATGAAATGCATAGATGTGGGTTCAGGTTGAACAAAATACCCATCCTAGCATGAGGTTCAGAAATTGATTTTCAGGGAGATTGCAAGGCTTTCCCTTGATCTTTGGGTTAAGTACGGAAAGTGATAAACAATTTTTTAGTCTGCTTATCATAGTGTCCTGTTTTTTGCCCCATACCACCTGCCAACCCCGTGTACAGGGTGAAGGAAAGATTTAAAGTGCACATTATTAAGGATTGGCAGACATTATATCATACAGAGGGGTTGAAAAGAAGAAGAAGAAGAAACGACAGTGACTACACAGCTACATAGACCACGGTCTGACTGATCAATAGGAAGTAGAATAAATGTCTCTCGTTTCTTGTCCTTTTGTTGTTTTGTTGTAGTTTGTAAGTTGCTCGGTGGTTTGTTCATGTCAGTTTTTCTTGATTTTATTTCTATCAAGTAGGTGAAGTACAGTAAAATAAATATTTTAATAGCAGGACAGGAGATTTTCTGGCTTGAAGTTTTGATTGGGATTTAGGTAAGGTATAGTGATTCGAACGCGATCCATTTTTCATTCTAGAATCTAATACGTTAACTACTCTTCAATATTGGTACCTACCAATTTAAATAATTATTTGACGCTCTGTAAATTCTATCCCCCAAAAAAGATGCTCCGCGTACAAAAGATGCCAAGCTACAAAATGCATGAAATTAGAACCATTGAAAATCCATTTCCAATTAGAACTGAACATTTTAAACACTAATCGTACCTATAGAGACAAAAGTTTTAATAATAGTGATTTTTCTTATTATTATTTCTTAATTGTAAATATCGTGTCAATTGAAAAAGTATAAAAGTACATATATCTGATTTACTAATGAGCAAATCGCTTTGTACTTTTAATAATATCCGGAAGATTTATCCAGGTCATTTGCACATTCTTTTGGTTTTGAATAATGACAATAATTATTGCCTTAATCTGTAACAAATATTGCGGACTTACTACAAAAGATATATAATCAAATTTTCGTATAACAACTCTTACGAAAATGGTCATTTTACAGAAGTGTTACGTGTATTCAGTAGGTACTTATAGGCAATATATTTATGTAGGTACATATCAACTGTAGGTTGCAAGTTTCGTTTTTAATACCTAATACTACACATTTTCTTTTTTTTTTGTATTTCCCTTTTTTGAGTTGGGAAAACTTTTGGTTCAGTTGGGAGTTGTATGATACTTCCCCCCTCACTATTTTTATATGCCACTGGCTACCTAAAACCTATAGTTGTGTATATTTTCGTTCTTCAATTTCGTGAGACGTGCAACTTGGAAATATTCCATGGGGTATAATTATGAATAAGTTTGTTATTGAATTATATCGAAGTGTAACTTTTTATTGTTTGGTTTTTAGATTGCTCACTCCGCAAGATGTCAATCCCGCTGTTTCCCAATTTAACGCCCAGGATTGTTGATCCCCTGTGGTTCAACATAGACAAACCGGCCTGCGAAGAGACAGAACTTGTCCAACTGGAGATCGAGCATATATCCTGGGTAAGGTTAATTATTGTTATTTTTTCTTCAAGATCTATTATAATAATAGGATACATACAAAGTGATAACGCTTGAACGCCTGCACCGATTCTCTTCAAATTTTTTTTAAACTGACCGGCATGAAGAAAACTGGTGCAGATAATTCTACCAAGTTATAAATCAGATTCCTTCATATTAAAATTAAAAAAATTATAATAATAGGATACATACAAAGTGATAACGCTTGAACGCCTGCACCGATTCTCTTTGACACACAATATGCGTGCAGACGAATCTGAACAACTCTTCGCAAGTTGGTTGCTTAGTATCGGAAATGGCGAACCTTTGGATAAAGAAACTTATATTGAGGGCTGCATTAAAGTACCCCAGGAATGTTTAGTGGATAATAAGATTGAAGACCACGTATTTGGAGAATCACTAGATCCATCATTATCAGAATCATATAGAGATAATGTTATCTTATGTCCCAGGAATGATGACTGTCTAGAACTGAACAACAGAATCGTTAGAAAGCTGCCCGGACAACCTAAAAGATATCTAAGTGTCGACAGTGTAAAATGCGACGATCCAGAGGAAGAAAGAAATTACCCTATTGAATTTATAAATTCTATTACCCCGTCTGGAATGCCACCACACCAATTAGACTTATCCGTTGGAGCAATTGTAATACTTTTACGAAATTTAAATACTAAAAAGGGTCTTTGCAATGGCACGCGTATGATTGTGGAGCAATTACACAACCTATTTTTAGACGTGACTGTACTCTCGGGGCCAGCAGCAGGAGAAAGGGTGTAAGTATATACCGAGAATAGACCAAGTGACACTGGACTTCCTTTCCAATTAAAACGCAGACAGTTTCCCGTTAATCTAGCGTTCGCAATGACAATCAATAAATCTCAGGGGCAAACATTCGATAGCATTGGACTTTATCTATCTGCTCCAGTTTTCAGCCATGGACAATTATACGTCGCATTTTCAAGAGTTCGTCGCTTTAGTGCAATTAAAGTTCAAATTAAGAATACTGAAAATCAACGACAGCATCAGAATGGTTTAGTATACACCCGCAATGTTATATTTCCTGAAGCATTAGAATAAATTTTGTAACTGAATGAATGTAACTTTTTTTAATACAACTTGAATAAATAAAAATTAAGTTGAAACAGAAAGATTTTGCTTTTTTATTTGCATAATTAAAGTTTGTACTTGCATCCCGTGGTGACACGGGCTTTTCCACTTGTTTATTAAGATTTTGTTGGAATGAATAATTACGTTGCAGAGTAAGACCAATATCAAAACCTGGCATGGGGAAATTCTTTATTTTTACAAAGTTTTGTGGAAAATGAAGCTATTGATTGGAATGGCTCCAACAATTTTAAAACCAAACTTTTCGTAAACTTTCTTGAAAACCTTATTAAGGAGTTCTGAAACGAATCCTAGAAATTGAAGCTTTTTCATGCTTACGATAACTCTTCCTAGGATTGAAATGTGAATTCCGTTCTTGCGCCAACAAACCAAACTTTCCGAATGAAAGGATGAGATCTTTGGCCATCAATCTGAGCCCATTGAATTGGTCTAATTTCAAGAAATGTTTTCAAAAAATCCCGAAGAATGGCTAAAAAAAGTGTGGTCGTATGCCTTTTTTGGTTTCGCTTACAAGAACTTTCGTTTCTTGTTGGTGTTCGTGTTGGCCTAGTGTTTTCATAAACTGAAGAGTTCTACTCTGTTGACTCATTTCGAACTGCGATTTGAAAGGACGTGGACAGCAGTTAGATATCCTGGAATGAACCTACTTTTGAGTACTAGGCGGCTTTGTGAATTGCCTGTGTGTGTTTCTGAATCAATTGGAAGTATTTCAGCCAATGAAAATAGATAAATCTGTAATCCTCTACAACTGTGAGTTAAAGAGAATGGTCCAATGCTATTTTTGTCAGTCACATACTGAAATGGGTTCATGAGGGCTCCTAGAGGGCGGTTTGGGCTCCTGGGGATGGGTCAGGCTCCTAGATCAATGGGTCATGTTGTTACGGCGCGAAAATATTTGATACTTCGACAGGTGGCCGAACTCGCGTGTTTACTACTAAGGGAGAGTTTCCCTTTAGTCGGAACACTTGAACGGGTTGAGCTGTGATGCCAATGTAATCAAACTTCTTCGACTGTCGGTTATTTTCCTTGACCATAACATTTCCCCGGAGCCAAATACCAGCCGTCTCTGCTGGTTTGGGGTCGGACGAACGACGAAGTGAAACTGCAGGCTGGCTCAGCAGATGCTCGCTAAAACCATTCAGCAGTTTAACGAGGTCATTGTCACAGTGTGTTTTGACTCAAGTGAGTGAAGGAAGAAGTGCTACGACAAGGAATGTGATGTTTACAGTCTTTTGGCTCAAGAGGGATTTAATTAATTATTATTGTTTCGTATAATTTCTGGTTTTTGTGATTACGCCACTGTGGTGGCCCAAAAATATTTGAACTCGCGTCTTTACAACTACGGTAAATTTCCCCTTAGTTGCAACACTACAAGGACCTGAACTATGAGGCTGGTGTAATCAAACCTCTTTGACTGTGAGAGTTATTTTCCTGGAGCGTAACATTTCCCTGGAGTTCAATACCAGCCGTCTCGGCAGGTTTGGGGTCGGACGAATGACAAAGTGAAACTGCAGGCCGTTGGCTCTGCAGATGCTCGTTGGAAGAAATTCAGCAGTCGAGCAAGGCCATTTTCACAGTGTGGGTTTTGACTCAAGTAAGTGAGGAAGTGAAAGATGCTACGTCAGAGAATGTGGTGTTTACAGTCTTTTGGCTCGAGAGGGATTTAGTTAACAATTATTGTTTCGTATTATTTTGGGTCCTAGTGACTGCACCACTGTAACGGCCCAAAAATATTTGATACCTTGACTAGAGTTCGAACTCGCGTCCTTACAACTACGGGAGATTTCCCCTTAGTTGCAACACCACAAGGATCTGAGCTGTGAGGCTGGTGTAATCAAACCTCTTTGATTGTGAGAGTCATTTCCCTGGAGCGTAACACGTTGAAGACTAAATTCCTACACAAATATTACCTAAGGACAGGCTTTGCCTTTGTCATGTTACATCTTGAATTGACTTGATTTATTTGACTTTAACCAATAGGAAAGTTCTTATCCTCATCTAATTCAGAAAACATTTCCGTATTAGTTTTTTCATCATGCTACCCATTTCTGTACTATTATAGCTATTGTTTGACTCACTGAATACATTCTACATTCAACATTTAGTGTTATCATTGCCAAAAGTGATGTTAGGGTTGACGTACTCATCTGAAACTCTTGGCATTAATAATTCACCGGCACATTATCGGACAGACGGTTGAATGTTAATACGTAAAAATGTTTTCACTTGTCTTGATCTTTATAATTTTTGTTCGAATTTTCAGCTAACGAAAATATCCCAAAAAGACAGTGACATCAACCCTATTGGCAAAACTGCCACTGAGGTAAGATTTTTTTTCTTCATCTGTAGGTACTCAAAAAGAATACACTGAAGTCTGTCTCTCAACTTCCTATATTTTGATGTTTTTTATGTTCGCTGGCTTCCCATGTTTGACCTACCAACATTCCTAATTTGTACTTGATGTTCAAGAGCACCACCATACCCACCCCCCCATCTGCTTCGGTATAAACAATTAGCATCCGTGTAATAAAGCGGCCTCCTTATAAAACATAACCAGCCTACTTATAATAATCAGGCTCCGTATAATAAACGGGCCTAAGTGATAAATCAGAATGATGTTTACATGGGATGTCGCAAGCTCGCATCCCAAAACTGTAAAATATCCCAAAACAAACCTTTGAGTAATATACGCATTTGATGTAGAAAAAGATCAGAATTTCGCTTAAAATTATGTTTGGAGGTTGAATATGAAGAAGGATTGGGTCCGGATGGTACTGGAGATGGGGGGGGGGGGGGATTTTGACGTTTGGTTGGACGTCAAGTCTACTTCTTATCTATATGAATATATTATTGTAATATTAATTATATATTCAACATTTAAAATTTTAACTAATATTTGTCTAGAGGGAAGATGATGATGAGGAAGAGAGATGATTATATATTCAACATTTAAAATTTTAACTAATATTTGTCTAGAGGGAAGATGATGATGAGGAAGAGAGATGATTATAATATAATTATATTATATTATATTATATTATATTATATTATATTATATTATAGTATATTATATTATATTATATTATATTATATTATATTATATTATAGTATATTATATTATAATATATGAATATATTATATTCAACATTTAAAATTTTAACTAATATTTGTCTAGAGGGAAGATGATGATGAGGAAGAAGAGGATGAAGATGATTCAAATGATGATGAAGAAAGTGAATCTCAAGATGAAGAAGACGAGGATATGGAAGTGGATGTTTCCTACGATCGAGGAGATCCTGCTCCCAGGTAAACTTGGTGGATTCACATTATATAACACATAAATATTTCCTTCTTCATTTCGTACCTGACGTTCCTTAGAAAGTGAATGGTTAGTGGAGCCACCACATACCAACAAAAAATAAAAACTGCAGAAGATGTTTGTATGGTTGGAAGCAGAGCCGCCTTTTAGGCGGGTTAATGACCAGCCTACACTCCTTTATTTCATTTTATTATTATTGTTTTAATTAATCTATTTTTTCCTCCCCCTTTATTGGCTACATGAATGTTAATTTGAATCTTTATACAACAATATTACATTGACAACTGTCCTACATAATAGCATGTTTTGACAAAATATATGATTCTGATTCTGAAGTTGGTAAGAGGGGATAACTCGAAGGACCACCTGTGCTAATGCACACAGGAGAATTAGGTAGTGACATAGCTGATAGTTCAGTGAGAGCGGTATATATAAGTCTTTGTTAGTTGCAGAGATAAAGGTACATATAATGATAAATTGTTGATTATTCCCAGATCAAATCCCTCTTTGATATATCAGATAATCTGAAAATAATAATTAAACCTATCTAAAAGTGGCCATTGTAAATGATTTATAGACAAATGTTCACAGGAAAGTTAATTTGATAATTTAGTTGGTAACAGTTGAGAGAGTCTCTAGGATGACGGATAGATTGATGGGTGAAATATGTGATGATATATGATGATGAGTGATGATTTGGGTTAGCCCTTATGGAGTGCAAGTCCAGACAGGCTCTTGATGAGCCATGGAAGAAGTGTTGGTCGGTAGGAAAATGAGTGGCCACATAAAAGAAAACCACTTTGATTTATACTCACAAAAAATATATAGAAAAACCAACGGCGTTCATGTGCCAAAGTAAAGACATAAAACTTATTTCTGTTCTAGAACCAAAAATTTCAACCATGTATCATGTTTTCTCCTCGATATTGATTCGAAATTCTATGAAAACATCAGAAATTAACAAGCGGTTGCAATCATGTTCACAATATCAATTATTGAGAATGATCACCTGTGTGTAAACAATTATTTATATAACCATGCTCATAACTCAGTTTGTTGGACACGCACTTCGCCGTAGTTAACATAATATTGTTGGATAAATCGAGAGCTTTCGAACGAATGGTCAACGAATTTGTGGGATGAAAAACGACGAAGTACCATTTCCCTAGCAACGACTCGGTTGTAGGCGGAAATCACTGTAATTAATTTCGTGCGCGGAAAAAAATTGACTCGCAAAATTCGCTAGGACCCCAGGGCTAAAACATGATACATGTTATTAAGTATTGTATTTGATACCTGTTAGTGGATATGATTAAATTCCAGCTGATTAGATGGTAGAAATTGGTTAGAGCTCACCAAATATGAATCCTGAAAGCAGGAAAGCCTGGGTCCAAGTGGGAGTCCTGGTCTGATCAGCCGAAGAACTGATTGGCACCTCTTTCCTATGATTTCTGGACGTCTCCAAGAATCAAGGATGTAAAATAAATAAAAAACTGGTCATTTTGTTGATTAGTTTATTTCATCATTAGTTTACAATCAGGCTTAGCTTACCTCAATCATAAACTTTCAAGGTATGGATAAAATTCATAAATAAAGGCATAAGGGTGGACATTCCTTAATAATTGCAAATAATCGAACAGGTGATCTAAGTAAGAGGTAACATCTTTGAACAACTTTTTACGTTCAGCACTGTAGGGCACAGCATCTCTAGTGTTCCTTCTTCCTGTTCACATGCTTGACATACTGGTGTATTCAGTATACCCATTGTGTGTTTAAAATATGAACACAGCCCATGATTAGAACGGAGTCTCTTCATCAATACTATCAATTCTCTTCTCCAAGGTCCAAACTATCAAATTCCTTAAACCAACGTACCCTGGGTGGTATAGAATTAATATTTCTATAGAATAGGCCCTTACGGGACGCTGTATACAAATCAATCCACTGCTTCCGGTGGTGCCTATATGGAGGGGTACAAATCCTCTTTGGGTATTCTTAAATCAATACACCTGCCGTTCATTCCCCCTTCTTTGGCTAACTTATCCACCTTTTCATTGTATCCTATCCCACAGTGCGCCTTAATCCCTACTAAGTTTTGAAAAAGTCAATATCATGAAGAAGTTGAAGAAAGAGCAAGTATCACGTATTGCGAGGATTCCATTTGATCACCCCAGGATAGCACTTACAATTTAATCACATGCAATGAAATTCATATGGGAACATGAGAAAATTTCCAAATCAAATTACTATCGAGGTAGATATGCATGAGGCAACAATTAAATCTTCTCGCATACACAAAGGCTACCATTGATCCTCATATTAAAATCTGATGAATAAAATTTGTTTAGGGCAGATTTATTCAGGACATTACTTACTAACCCGCTCTACCCTCGAAAATTTCATCAAAATTGGATGAACATTTAGGGATTCGTAGTCCTTTTTTGACAGAAATTAGGGTTACGCTGCAATCTAGTGGGTAATACAGAAAACTTTGGATGGTAGTGGGTTAAATTGCAAAGCACAGCATTGCACAGCTGCTTCAACCTTGATCAGATGGGCACTTCAGTCCTTGGGGAATAAGCAGGCTGTGTCTTTGAGTGTCAAGACACTCTAACTTTCTTCTCTTCATACCTCGAAGGCAGCTAGGTTCAATGGTGAAATTTTCTCCGAAATCGGCATTCCTTGTTTGTGCTGGGCCATGCCTTTTGGTGCTGTCCGTCGATGATTTGGCATATCAGTTTGACGACGGTAAGGTATACCTGTTTGCTGATGACATTTCCACTGTAATATCTGGATCTTCTCTCGATACTCTTCATAGTGATATCACTGGCGCCGATGAAGTTGTTAAGCAGTGGTGCTTAGCTAACTCTATGATACTAAATGAAGTCAAGACCAAGACAAGACAAGAGAAGTAGAAGAGGTGAATGAAAGGCGTTATTGTGGGTCGTTCGGATTGCGACTGTTGAAAGTGAATATACGGATCCCACAGTTTTACCCTTGAAATCTTGTAGTTGGTCTGTGTGAACCCTGTTCCTAATTCCCAAGTTTTTGTCTATGCTGTTGACTTTCCAGCATAACACACCGCACAACCATGTGTCTTCTACCTTAGACGCAATTCTAGGAAAACCCTAACTCGGGAAAGGTGCCAATCAACAACCCATTGATGTGGAGTCATATTCCAAGGATGAAGTTGGTCTCAGACCAGGTTTTTCCCAGAAGAGCATAAATTTATAGTCAATGACTTGAGCCAAATAGGTAATTTAATTTGATACTTGAAAATATCGTGTTTCTCCAAAACATGTTTTAATGTTTCAGATTGCCTCCCCCTCACCATCTTTCTCGCGAATTCCATCAATATTGCTGAAGTTTTTTGAGATGGAAGTAATAAACTGCTTCAAATCATTATCTATCCTCTTTAATACTCATGTACTGGGGGAATTCACAGAAATTGTTTATGAAGCCGTTAAAAAAAATTATTATTTGAAATGGGGAATTTTCTTCCCATGCTTATTTGCCTAATAGAAGGACCTGATTGAGAGCTTTCCAAAAAGGTGCTATATGATGGGTGTCTGACCAGTGATACGACTGTTAAAATTCATTCACACGATGACGTCATGGCCCCCGCCCGTCTGAGGGGAACCCTCACCCTTGCACCACTATGTCACACGTGATCTTCCTACCGGTATATTGGCCAAACTAAACGGTGTCTTGAGCTGAAAATTGGTATTATGGGGTTTTTAAGTGCTCTGAATCCGAATCTGAAGTCAAAATGTTGAAATTCAAACGCATGAAAGTCATGAATAGGATGAATAGTCATGAATAATATGTCCGCATGGGTCAGATAAGTGATTTATTATTATTTATTTACTCATTATTATCATTATTGTAATTACTACGTCACTGCTCTCCTCGCCAGGGTGGGAACAACCTCCCCCCAGCCCACCGTTACATGGTATAATTATTATTTGAAACGTCAAAAAATTATAGAAGAAGAACTGCTCATTGTAGAAGAGTGTGGTATGTGGCAAAGTTCTCAGTATAATATCTACTTTGAATTAAAAAATGCTATATGGCTACTTGCTATTAAAAGTGCATACTTCTTTAAATTTATAATGACCAACTGCCCAAATTCACTACGAATGGTGGTTGATTTTCTTTAGAACTTTCTTGAATGCACAATCAGCGTATGCAAGTGTTACATTTACACTGATGGTGTAGTTTCTACTTTTCTTTTTAACAGTTTATATATATTGATTCGTTTGCTATTTCAGTGTGGATTCTTGAACAACACTTTACGTCTTCCCATCATCCACGCAATGCCTCCATGTCATGTTTCTCCTGCAAACGAGGTTTTTCTTGTGGTAATAAAACCTAAATTATTGTATATGTATATATATATTTTATAGTAATTTTTGTATGTAATAAATTCTTTTTTCTCTCGCACTACTTCTGTCAATGAAATGAGTTGTATTTCCCTTCTATTACTTGACCTATGAGGGTATATACTTTATATCGGTACACAGTTACAGTAACAAGCAATCTTAGGTGGGAATGAGTGATGAAATGACGCCATCACACTCTAGTGGATGTTTGATGAAGGTAGATCAGCTGTTCTGTGTGTGCCAGTTTTTCACATTTTTGGTGAAGGTTCCTGCTCGAATTCGTAAGATTGTTTCCTGGAGGTATACTGCGTACCCTCCATAAATCCTTCTAGTATTATTTAAGAAACGAAAAAGAAAGTGAAAGTATGAGAACCTCTTTTGAAAACGTTGGCCAACACTTCCCTCTGGAGGAAGGGGGCCCTCCAAAGATCATAAGGGGTCCAGAAAATCGCGCTTATGCTATCCAACATTTTCACGGTTCGGACATCTGAAAATGTGGAGGTTGTTCGTCAATCGATCGCAGCCCAACCACAACGATCTCTACACAAACATGGTGTACCTTTTGAAATTTCTTATTCTTCTTCGTGTCCGAACTTTCGTTGTGAACCACCCATTTTTTCCCCTTGGCTGGACCTTTTCTTCAGAATAGATATACCCACTGCGGGATTGAATTTTGACTCGGGGTTACTGCGATTGCAATCAACATTGAAACTTGTTCTGAATATATGTACCCACTACACTATCACCGGCTTTGAAAAAATGTTCGATAGCGTAAGCGCGATGTTCTGGGCCCCATTGAGCCATGATGGTAACTAAATACTAGAACCTTCTGAACAAAACGATAGGTCGCTGATCTTCCTAGACCCCGCCCCTCAAAAAATGTAGAGCTTCTAAAAACATCATACCTACCTGTTAGAGAGGCCCTTTAAATAAATTCTACAAGAATAGATGAGAATTGGAGTTGAATGGATGTAAAAACTGCAAAGACCAAAGAAGAGGCTCCATTGATATCACAAGGTCCCCTCTGAAAATTAAGGGAATAGCGTTGACTAATCAAGTGTTTTCAACATTGCTTCCCTGTCGCCCACGCTTATGTGTTGCTGGCGTCGCAATTCTTTGTTGGAACTTATTCATCTGGCCGCTAGCTCACCACTTGTATCGAATAAAAATTAAAAAGTCGTAACAACTATTGTAATCAAGTAGTATAGGTGGGTACTTTGAGCTTCGTTCAAGCAACTTGAGAAAAACATATTCATAATAAGGGACAAGGTCCTGGGCTGCTCAGGGTTAGTTCTGTTCTCTGAACAGCTTTAAACGCGACTCTTTTTAGAATTGTGTCTTACTAACTGGAACTGTTCCTCAGACCAGCTTAGAACGATTACTGTCCATGATATCAGTTACTACAGAACGGTCAAGCTCTCGGCTTTGGGGACTAGGATCAGTAGTTGGAACTGGAATTGACATTAGGAAAGATTGAAATACAATTAAAGGACATTTTCCGTGGCTGTTATAAATAGATCTTACAAATTGATGAAACGTCTCAACAGTTGAACCGTATGGAATGTTCCATTAAGATTGATTTCCATTGTAATAGGAATCATTTTCCAGCCTACCACCTACTAGATTGTTCGTTCTTTTGGAATGCAGTGCTTTTTCATCTTATTTTCGTACCAGTAGAGGACAAATTTGAATAAATGAAGTGTGTTTCATGCGAACTTTGCTTTTTGGCATAGGTACTACTTTCAGTACTAAACCATTACAATTGACCCTAGAAAACATTTTTTCAATCAATACCATTTTTTAAATAATGTTAAATTAATTTATTTTTGATAGGTATTTATTTTATCTCAAAAATTTTCAGTTGGTGTACGTACTGTTTGCTTAAATCAGAGGGACTGGTAAAGTGTCGGATGTTTTGCTTCAATTTTCTGTCTCTAGGTGCTCAAATCTATCCGACCACCACGAAATTGCATTACCCAAATAGGTTGCGAAGGTGCGTTACTCTAAGGGTCCCGGGATGCTTATTTCTTTCTTAATCGACCTACAGTGCTGAAATTCGAAATGGAGCTCCTTTAGAACCCTTTGAAAACAATTCTACTAGATACAGAGGAATACTTGATATCTGAGAGCTCTATGAGACTGATTTCTACTCTAATCGACTTACTGAAATACATTAATTTTAGTTAAAAATTGCATATTAATAAATAAAAAATGTAAAAAAATAGTTTCAGACCAGTATGCAGTCTATGCAACCATTTACGTAGCGGGTTGGTGACTTTGTCATAAATCGTTTTGTTTTTCAACATTTACTAAAATACGTAATATTGCGAGGTCATGGAGCTGTAAAGGTGTGAACCCCTTTGGGAGGAGCTAAGTTTCGATGATATTTTATATATGAACTATCTAATTCAGAATAATTAGTCCTTCGTATAACGATTGCAGCATTTTATGATTCTAGAGAATAGAATCATGAAACTGGAAATTTTCGGAGGTTTTGTCTTCTCTCACTGAGACTAAAGTCCACCGTGTGCCCCAAAACAACCTGAGGGGAGGGGGGGGGGGATTTAGTACCTCTATTAAATGTGATTAACACAAGCTGTAGTAGATAAGTGCCACCATCTTTGCCATGGTTTATTTGTCAATGCGTTCTGTAAGGCTTTAATCTTGTTGAACTAATTCCACTCTAGTTAAAAGTTTGACGACGTTCTTAAGGACAGGTACCTACAACGGGTGTCAGGGGTTACCCCTGTGTTATTGAGAATAAGGTGTAAATAGAAAAGAGGTTAGCCCACAGACGTGGGTTACCCCTGACCCAGATGTGAACAAAGGGTCAGCCTAGCCCGCTGATTGCTGGGGTAAGCTTTGTGATTGGCTGGAGCCGTTGGAAGAAAGGAAGATGTCACTGTATGCAAACTCTGCTCGGTTATTCTATTAGCGATATAATTGCAATGGTATTTTCATTTCACGAAATTGAGTTAGTGTGTTATAATGGACTTGTGAAGCGTAGGCAGTGCAGTGCATAGCAAGATACGAGCTCGTATACGACCGTTAAAATGTAGTTTTGAGTTCTTTGACGTATGAAACAGAACTATAAAGGGTCCCCGAGCCTTCAAACCCACTTTACAAATTTCGAAGCCATCTAAATAGCTCATTTTTCTCATTGAAAATTCACTAAAAGACAGTGGTTTCACTGAAAAACTTTTATAAGTAATCTAGGTACTATCTCGAAAATAGAAAATTGTGGTGTTCTACTCCATTTTCGAACTAGTATATCTCAACATTTATTGAAAACCTATCTGAATCCACCCATTGTAGGCGGCAAGTGATATTTAATTGAACGTTGACAATATAAACATTATTTGGCAGGGACCTTTGAAAAATAAAGAGAAGAAAAAACAATATTATACCTAATATATATATAATTTGGAAATGCACAACAATCATAGCGCATGCATGGATAAAACTCATCAACTCTCTGAGAGTGTTTTTATCTCTCTGAGAGTGGCTTTACCTTGTTTGTTTTGTGTGTGATGTGTACCTGAAGAAGAAGTGAATTACTTCGAAAAGCTTTGTGTCAATAAAACACTGTGATAATTTAAAGGCAAAAAAGTGTATCAACTTATTAACCCCATAGCATGCATGGATCTAATTACCATTTGCTGTATTAATGAGTCCTGAATACTGGACACTGGGTATAACATCTGGTGCGAGGCTTCACACCACTTTCCCTTCTTGTATTTATTGCAGAGGTATGCTATTATGATGGGTCGTATCTATTGGAAAAATAGCTCAGAAAGTGCTAAAAAACAGCATTTTCAACCTAGTTTTGAAGGATTTTTGCTAATTACCGCCCTCAGAGTATTTTCCCGGGTGTGAGGTATGGGAAATCATTTCTACCCTGAAGAGGCGTAACTCCTGTGAATTTAATCAAAATCCCTCGAGCCATGTTTGAGAAAAGGCAAACATCGTGATAAAAACGACCATTTTAAGCTGATTTTTCTATGTACAGTAGCTAGGTCTTGTGTAGAGAAACCCAACCCCAAAATTGGAATGTTTTTATGTGTTACCATAAGGTCACAATCTTACCTATACACGAGCTACATACATACACACACACATACATACATTTTCATGACACGTATAGATATGGGTTCAGGTTGAACAAAATACCCAACCTAGCATGAGTTTCAGAAACTGCTTTTCAGGGTGATTGCAAGACTTTCCCTTGACACTTTGGGTTAAGTAGGGAAAGTAATGAAAAAATTTTTAGTCTGCTTATCATAGTGTCCTGTTTTTCGCCCCATACCACCTGCCAACCCTGTGTACAGGGTAAAGGAAAGATTTGAAGCGCAAATTAATAAGGATTGACAGACATTGTATCTTATAGAGGGGTTGACATAATAGCATGTTTTGACAAACATATATGATTCTGATTCTGAAAAGAAGAAGAAGAAACTACAGTGACCACACGGCTCAAAGACCACGGTCAGACTGATTAATAAGAAGAAGAATAAATGTCTCTCGTTTCCTGTCCTTCTGTTGTAGTTTGTAAGTTGCTCGGTGGTTTGTTCATGTTAGTCGTTCTTGATTTTGTTTCTATCAAGTAGGTAAAGTGCAGTAAAATATTTGAATAGCAGGACAGGGGATTTTCTGGCTTCTTGAAGATTTGATTGGAATATAGGTAAGGTGCAGTGATTCGAATTCGATCCATTTTTTATTCTAGAATCTAATTCGTTAACTTCTCTTCAATATTGGTACCTACCAAGTTAATAATTAATTGATGCTCTGTAAATTCTATCCCCCCTGTTGTAACTTCTCAGAATAATGAATAAAACTTACAGGATAGATTGAATCAAACTAGATTTATTTTAAGGTTTCTTCTTCTTCTCTCTTCTAGAAAAATGGCAACAGGTAAACAAAACATTGCTAAGAGTTAATAAACATTTGTTCGACTCTACTAGGTTGGATACAACAGATCTCCCCCACTAATATAAAAGTTATTGAAAATTATGAGGTGAACGTATAAATGAGAACTATTTTGTATCAATGGATTAGTTAATGAGTGGTCACTCAGATCCAGTACTATTTGGTTTCACTGAACATAGTCCTGGAAGTACCGAGGTTGATTCCTTCGTCGGCTTGAACGACGTAGCTGTCCTTGATTAAGGTATGTCATCCGTTTATCTTGTGGTGAAGGTTCTGGCTGCAGTGCAGGTGCCTCTGATGCGTAGGTATTCTTCGTGAGACTGGTTGCTCGGAATATCAAATACAATTATTGATCTGTTGCAGTAGTTGTTCCGTTTTGGAGGACTAGTCAGTAGATTGCTTGGGTTCTGGGGAAATGGAACCTTGTATGAGCAGAGCTGATTGATGTGGCGTTTCAGTGTGCGTCCAGAATCCAACTTGACATAGTAATGCCTTGACCCAAGGGACTCGGTCACTATTCCAAACTGCCATACTTCAGAACTGTTGTGGTACAATCTCACCTGGACCCTCTCACCCACCATTAAAGATCTCACCGGTGTGGAGGTGGTGGTTGGCTTTGGAGAATTATGTGGGAAAATGGCATTAAGTTCAGTACGTAATTTCCTGCCAAGGTACGAATCAGCAGGAGATACGCCTGACGCAGTAATTGTGGCCTGAGAACGAAACTCTTCTTTTCTAACTTTCTCACTCAGTGGTTTCATTGGCCATGGCTTTCAATTTTTGTTTGAAGGTTTGGACAGCCGTTCGGCTAAGTCGTTGGTAGCAGGGTGTCCTGGTGCTATAAGCTTCTGTGAAATACCATGTATGTCACAGTAAGTCTGGAACTCAGCACTTACAAAAACTGTGGCACTGTCTGAAACGACGACGTTCTGGTATCCATGGAAAGAAAATACATCCTCAAGTATCTTGATTGTTGAGTTGGAAGTAGGAGCATCCTTAAGAATTCTTGCTTCAAGCCATTTAGACCGTGCCTCTATACAAATTAGAAAATGAAATCTTTCATAGGGTCCAGCATAGTCCAAATGTACTCTCTCCCAATTGGATGATGGAATGGGTGTACCACTACTTCGGGAGGATTCTTGCACTGTAGTGCACGATCAACACAACTTTTGACCATCTGTCCAATGTCATGATCGATACCTTCCCAGTACAAATATCGCCTGGCAAGCTGTTTCATTTTCGTGATGTCCATATGAGTTGCATGTAGTTCCTTCAGAATGTCTGGCCTCAAAGGTTGTGGAACTACAACACGGTCATTCCTGAACAGCATTCCATTGCCAATTGTGAAGGAAGAATTGTCAGAATGTGATTGGAGTTTATCCATAGTTTTTATTTTAAATCAGGATCATCTCGAGTTCCCTTTTCAATAGTAGCAGCAGTAATGTTGACATTAGAAATTTGCATAATCACTTCAGCATATAGCTGTTTCACTTCATCATTGATGATTACATCCATTGATTTACCCGTATGTGGAATAGGAGCCCATGAGTGGCAGTCGACGTTGCCATTTTCTTTTCCAGGTTTGAAAGATATGGAATAATTGAACCCTGAAAGGAACGAAGTGTTCCGTAGAAGTCGGGCAGAAGTCATTTTAGGTAAATCGTGGTTATGGCTGAGTATCCTTGAGAGAGGCTCATTATCAGTTACAAGTTGGCATTTCCGACCATATAGATAGTTTAAAAATGGGTGACACCAAAGACCATCGCCAGTGCCTCACGGTCCAATAGGCTATAATTGCACTCAGCAGCAGTGAGAGACCTGGAAGCATAGGCAACAGGCCTTTCCTGGCCGTTGATTATATTGCTGAGGACAGCTACTGCACCAACAGGGCTGGCATCTGTTGTCAACAAAAGAGGCAAATCTGGGTTGTATGGCACTAAAACTCTATTGCTGCAAATTTCTTGTTTGAGCTTTTGGAATGCACTCAAACTGAGAAGTCCTTGAAAATTTTTGTCCTTTCTGAGTTAATTTCCGAAGTTCATAGGACATTGTAGAATAGTCTGGAATAAAACGAGAGTAGTATGTCATCATTCCCAGGAAAGTACGAACTTGTACAACGGAATCTGGACGAGGCATTTCAGCAACCACTTTGATTTTGTCCAGGGGTTTTAGAATCTTGTTGAACTCAACAACATGTCCCAAGAATGAAACTCGAGTCTGGAAGACTGCCTCAATTCAAGTGCAAATCAAATTCTGATAGGCACTTTAGACACATACGCAGATTCTGCTTACATTCTTTCAGTGTGGTGCCATGGAAAATTATGTCATCAAAGTATGCATGGCATTTAGGTAACCCCTGTAAAATCTGGAAAAGTACTTTATTGAATTTGGCAGGGGCAGTTTTGATGCCAAAGCTCAAACGATTAATTCTGAACATACCCTTGTGGGTAGTAACCGTTTAGATGACACTACTTCTTTCATCAACTTTTAGATGCAAATACGCCTTGTATAGGTTTAGCTTACAAAAGTATCTCAAACCCCTGAGACTGCTGAGAAAGTCCTCAATTTTCAAAATTGGAAAACTTGCTGATACTAACTTATCATCAACCCCCACTTTATAATCACAACAGAGACTAACACCCCCATCAGGCTTGGGAATAACGACCAATGGAGATCCCCAGTCACTCACTGGTGACAACTGGAGTGATGACACCAGCTTTCTGCAGTGAGCTTTCTCTTGTTCAATACGCTCCCTTTGCAAAAGGAACATCGTGCTCCCTGACAAATGTTGGCCGGGCATCTTTCCTGAGAATCAATGATATTTCAATACCAGGAACACACCCTTTCTTCTCAAAAACAGTGTGAAATTCTGAAAGAATGTCGTAAGTCTTTTGAAAGTCTTTTAAATTATTGGCATTGCTGGAAGATGTCTTGACAATGTGACACTGGGGAATGTTGCATATTATCAGCGTCAATTTGCTTCAATTCCTAGTCCAGCTTTCATATCTAGTCACGCCCTAACAGTGAGTCATGTCCTTTAGGAACTTCATAAAGATCTGCTGTTATGGTATTGCCTTTGTGTGTCACATTAACCAGAGCTTTCCCTGAACATGGAACTATATCGTTCGAAAATGCACGAAAGCTAATATTTGAAGGCTTCAGTGTAACTCCCAAATCGAGTTTTTCAATAACATTTTTAGGCAGAATCGAAATTCGGGCGCCACTTCCATGTCATGAATTTTACCATTACTGGTGATGGTAATTATGAATTTTTCCGGGTGGGGATTCACGTCAAACAGATCAATTACATCAAATTTATTACAACCATACGAATGGTCATAGTGGTAATCGTCATCTGAATCGGGAAGATCTGAGACATTTTTGGTACCACTTTCCTCTTGCTGAGGCTAGTTATACAAACTTTAGGTACATGACCATTCTTTGAACCAAGTTTGCAATGTAGAATTTTTCAATCAACACCACAGTCACTAGATCAAAGATGTCAAGGCACAGTTAAAACAGAGGCTATGAATACCCAAGGCACTATAGTCGTTAGGTCGTTGGCGAGATTGGGACCGTTGGTGGTTGTGAAAAACTGGGGATGTGTGGTATGGTGTACGTACTGATTGTGAATCACGAGAACTTCTAGAGTGTGAGAGTTTATTGATGTCAGATTCAAGGTGACTGACTGGGTGATTACTGAGTTCTCGACTATATAAACGGGAACTTCGAGTGCAATTGCATTTTCTTGAATTTTGTCAAAGGTATCATTTTCATCCGATTGAAGCAACTGCTCTCGAATCCATTCATCACGCAAGCCTCGAATGTTTTGATGAACGTGGCAAATTGAGTTTTATCCATTGTGACAGGTAAAGAAGAATAATATATTTACGAGAAAGTTCGGGTGATGACTCATCACTTGAGTTCTATATTTATGAGAAAGGTTCAGTTGAGAATTTCATTATAGTTCCCCCCCTCACTATTTTTATATGACCCTGGCTACCGAAAACCTATAGTTGTGTATATTTTCGTTCTTCAATTTTGTGAGACGTACAACTTGGAAATATCCCATGGGGTATAATTATGAATAAGTTTGTTATTGAATTATATCGAAGTGTAACTTTTTATAGTTTGGTTTTTAGATTGCTCACTCCTCAAGATGTCAATCCCGCTGTTTCCCAATTTGACGCCCAGGATTGTTGACCCCCTTTGGTTCAACATAGACAAACCAGCCTGTGACGAGACAGAACTTATCCAACTGGAGCACGAGCATAAATCTTGGGTAAGGTTAATTATTTTTTTTTTTCTTCAAGATTTATTGAGATTTTGTTGTTGTTGGAATGTATAATTGCGTTGCAGAGTAAGACCAGTATCAAAACTGGCATGGGAAATTCTTTATTTTTGCAAATTTTTGTGGAAAATGAAGCAATTGATTTTTTTGGAAGAAGTTCAGCAGTCGAGTAAGGTCATTGTCACCGTGTTTTGACTCAAGTGAGTGAGGAAAGATGCAACGTCAGGGAATGTGTTTAAAGTTTTTGGCTCGAGAGAGGTCTAATTAATTATTATTTCGTATTATTTCGGGTCCTACTGACTGTGCCACTGTTACGACCCAAAAATATTTTTGATATCTGGACAGGAGTTTGAACTCATGTCCTTACTACCTACTAAGCGGAAATTTCTCTTTAGTTGCAACACTTGAACGGGTTGAGCTATGAGGCCAATGTAACCAAACCTCTTTGACTGTCGGTTATTTTCCTTGAACATCACAATGTGAATAAAACCGAGCAAATGCTGATTTTTTTTTTTTTTTTTTTTTTTTTAAAGTAAATGCTAGCAATTAAGTGAATAAAAATAGCAGAAGCTTATGCTAATCTAACCTGTACACGAAAATGCTCAAGAGAAAACTAGCACAAGACCTTTTGCTAGAATCAACCTGGGTAATGCTAGAAATTAGGCGACTAAAACCTTTTGTTTACTTTGCTTACTTTTTCAAGCATTTGTTGGTCTTTTTTCGTTTACTCAGAGGCAGCTTGTTAGTAGAAGTTGTGTTTTTAGAAGAGTTTTATTTTGAACCTTTTGCTTGACACCTTGTGCTTTTGCTACCTACTAACTGATCTAAGCAAATGCTTAGGTTTTAGTAACATCACCCATTAGTTAGAAAATCCTAGTTTTTTTTGTGTGGCGATTTTGTTCTATTTTCACCACAAAAGACATTAGCACTGTTGATGACACTTGAGTGAATAGCTCTAGTGGTTATAGATAATATATCCAATATAACTTATTCCGTTTATAATGCTGTAAAGGGCTTTTAGAGCACTGGAATATTGGATAAAACTGCGGTTTTCATGGTTTTAAACAGAAAAGCTCAGAAAACAGTTATCCCCCATTTCGGTGGAATTCCAACTCTTGATAATTTACTACTGCATCTAACCACACAAACATGATCACTCGAAACACTCAACGATCTGAGCTATGAGGCCGGTGTAATCAAACGTCTTTGACTGTGAGAGTCATTTTCCTGGAGCATAACATGTTGAAGACTAAATTCCTACACCAATATTGTTTAAGGACAGGCTTTGCCTTTGTCATGTTACATCTTGAATTGACTTGATATGTATTTATTTGACTTTAACCAATAGGAAAGTTCTTATCCCCATCTAATTTAGAAAACATTTCCATATTAGTTTTTTCATCATGCTACCTACTTCCGTATTGTTATAGCAAGTGTTTGACTCACTGAATACATTCTACATTCAACATCTAATGTTATCACTGCCAAAAGTGATGTTAGGGTTGACTTACTCAACTGAAACTCTTGGCATTAGTAATTCACTAGCACGTTATAGGATTGACGGTAGGTTGAATGCTAAAGCTTAAAATTGTTTTCACTTGTCTTGATCTTTATAATTTTTTTCGAATTTTCAGCTAACGAAGATCTCCCAAAAAGACAGTGACATCAACCCTATTGGCAAAACTGCCACTGAGGTAAGATTTTCTTTTCTTCATCCGCAGGTACTCGAAAAGAATACACTGAAGTCTGTCTCTCAACTTCCTATATTTTGATGATTTTTATGTTCGCTGGTTTCTCCATGTTCGACCTACCAACATGTTATGTACTACCAACATGACTAATTTGTACTTGATGTTCAAGAGCACCACCATACCCCCTCCATCAGCTTCCGTATAAACAATCAGCCTCCGTTTGATGAACCAGCCTCCTTATAAAACATAACCGGCCTAAGTGATAAATCAGAATGATGTTTATATGGGGTGTCGCTAGCTCGCATCCCAAAACTATAAAATATCCCAAATCAAACCTTTTAGTAAAATACGCATTTGATGGAGAAAATATCAGAATTTCGCTTAAAATTATGTTTTGGAGGTTGAATATGAAGAAGAATTGGGTCCGGATGGTATTGGTGATGGGGGGGGGGGGGGGGGGATTTTTGACGTGTTGTTGGACTTCAAGTCTACTTGTTATCAGATTGAATAATGTGACTATGATCATAATCATTATCTGAGTTTACAACTTAATCACAGAGTTTACTTATTATAGTAATGTTGATTATATATTCAACATTTAAAATTTTAACAAATATTTGTCTAGAGGGAAGATGATGATGAGGAAGAAGAGGATGAAGATGATTCAAATGATGATGAAGAAAGTGAATCCCAAGATGAAGAAGACGAGGATATGGAAGTGGACGTTTCCTACGATCGAGGAGATCCTGCTCCCAGGTAAACTTGGTGGATTCATATTATACAGGGTGTGGCAGAGAGGACGGACGGTTTTAAAAAAATCATGAAATAGTTCATTTTTACTCAAAAACAAATTTATTGATGCAATCAGGTTCGCAAGGAAATAGCATTTGAGACAGTCAGGTGTGAAAAATCACATCAGGCATGTGGTGGCCGAAATCGTTGATGCAGTGCTGGAGGTGTTCTTGGAAGTTCGCGTAGACTCTCCAACATAGCGCTACTTTGAAATGATCACCAACTTCTTTTTCCCTGAATTACGACGGTGACGTGTTCCACCTCGACGTGTATGGTTCCAGTAGGATGGGGTGACCGTCCACACAGCCAGAGCATCAATGGACGTTATTCACCCTCTCTTCCCTGGTCGCCATATTTCCAGGTTTGGCGATGTTCATTGGCCTCCTCGGTCCCCAGATTTATCCATATTCGATTTTTTCTTATGGGAACACCTCAAGGCTAGAGTATACGAGAACAAGCCCCAAACTCTGGACGAATTGAAGGACGCAATTCGCGTGGAAGTCGCCCAAGTTGAGAGAGCTATGTTGGAGAGAACGCCCAAGAACGCCTCCAGCACTGCATCAACAATTTCGGCCACCACATGCCTGATGTGATTTTTCACACTTGACTGTCTCATATGCTATTTCCTTGCGAACCTGATTGCATCAATAAATTTGTTTTTGAGTAAAAATTCACCATTTTATGATTTTTTTAAAACCGTCCGTCCTCTTTGCCGCACCCTGTATAACACGTAATTATTTCCTTCTTCATTTCGTACCTGACGTTCAATAGAAAGTGAATTGTTGTGGAGCCACCACATACCAACAAAAAATAAAAACTGCAGAAGATGTTTGTATGGTTGGAAGTTGGTAAGAGCGGATAACTCGAAGGACCACCTGTGCTGATGCACACAGAAGAATTAGGTAGTGACATAGCTGGTAGTTCAGCGAGAGCGGTATATATAAGTCTTTGTTAGTTGCAGAGATAAAGGTACATATCTGTACCTCAGAGGTCGATTATCGTAAGTGACATTTTGGCGATTTTACAGGAGAGCCAAAAGAAGTTGTGGGCACACCTATTTTGATCCCTATGGCCCATTCTGATGACTTTATCATGCTCAAATTAATTAATTAAAAATTAATTATTTAACAAATTAATTAAAAAGACCAAGACAAGACAAGAGAAGTAGAAGAGGTGAATGAAAGGCGTTAAGGGTCTTTCGGATTGCGACTGTTGAAAGTGAATTTACGGATCCCATAGTTTTACCCTTGAAATCTTGTAGTTGGTCTGTGTGAACCCTGTTCCTAATTCCCAAGTTTTTGTCTATGCTGTTGTTACGCCCCAGGAAAATAATTCTCACAGTCGAAGAGGTTTGGTCACCCTGGCCTCTTAGCTCTGGTCGTTAGAGCGTTGCAACACTGGGAAATCAATAATAATTTCTCGTAGTTGTGACGACGAGAGTTCGAACTCCTGTCGAGGTATCAAATATTTTTAGCCCGTTACAGTGGCGCAGTCGGAATAGGACCCGAAATCATACGAAACAATAATTAATTAAATCCCTCTCGAGCCAAAAGACTGTAAACATCACATTTCCTGTTGTTATGCCTTTCATTTCCTCACTCACTTGAGTCAAAACACACCGTGACAATGACCTTGCTCGACTGCTGACAATTCCATTCGACAGTGGGAGCCCTAGCAAGTCGGGAGGACCAGTGACTTTAGTCTTTGCCTGAAAAGGCCCATGTCCAATCCTTAGGCTTCTTTATCATAACTTACGTTGTAGGTGTAAATTTTGTTGTCTTATCTGAAAATCCTAGTTTTTTTTCTCCCGACGTTAGGGGTATTTACTTATGAATATATTTTGTAGGTTATGGATACTTTTATTCCTTTTAGACGTTAGGGGTATTTACTTATGAATATATTTTGTAGGTTATGGATACTTTTATTCCTTTTAGAACTGCTCTTTGAACCTTCCTGTATACCTCATAAATGTAAGAATAGTGTTCCAATCACTGTTTTTAATGTCATTTATACTAATTATAGTATATTCAAAACTAAGAAGTCTCGATCTAAAGTATATAGGACATTGGCATAGATAGTGTGCCATAGTTTCAATGATTTCACATGCACATCTATTTGATACTCTCGGGATTATTTTGATCTGAATGTCCTGTCAGAGCCCCTATTGCCCTTCTTATATTCATTGTATTCAGTCCTAATACCCAATCTGTACAGGTTGAAATATATTTGGTAATTCCTGTGTTTTTCGAGTGTTTGTATAGACTTTCCTTCTCCATGATTTTGGAGGTAACCTTATTCCACATGAAATTGTTCATTTTCGTTTTACACATTTGAAGGGTAATTCCCATAAATGGTTCTGGTCCTAGGAATGTATAATTTGTGCTTCTTTTCACTAGGAACCCTCACCCTTGCACTACTATGTCACACGTGATCTTCCTACCCGTATATTGGCCAAACTAAACGGTCTCTTGAGATGAAAATCAGTACTATGGGGTTTTCAAGCGGGCTGAATCCGAATCTGAAGTCAAAAGTTTGAAATTCCAACACATGAAAGTTCCCCATCATGAATAGGATGTCCGTATGGGTCAGAAAAGTGATCTATTATTATTTATTTACTTATTATTATCATTATTGTAATTACTACTTCACTGCTCTCCTCTTGCCAGGGTGGGAACACCCTCCCCTGCCCAAAGTTACGTGGTATAATTATTATTTGAAACTTCAAAAAATCATAAAAGGGCAACTGCTCATTGTAGAAGAGTGCGGTTTGTGCCAAAGTTCTCAGTATAAAATCTACTTCGAATTAAAAAATGCTATACGGATACTAGCAATTAAAAGTGCATACTTCTTTAAATTTATAATGACCAACTCCCCAAATTCACAACGAATGGTGGTAGATTTTCTTTAGAACTTTCTCTATTGCAATCAGCGTGTACAAAGTGTTACAGTTACATTGATAGTGTAATTTCTACTTTTCTAACAGTCTATGTATATTGATTCGTTTGTCATTTCAGTGTGGATTCATGAACAACACTTTACGTCTTCCCATCATCTACGCAATGCCTCCGTGTCATGTTTCTCCTTCAAACGAGATTTTTCTTGTGGTAATGAAACCAAAATGTGAATATATGCGTTTTATTTTATAATAATTTTTGTATGTAATAAATTAATTAATTATTTATTATCATTAAATGAAATATTATTAAATGAATTAAAATAATAAAATAATTCTTTTTCTCTCGCGCTACTTCTGTCAATGAAATGAGTTGTATTTCCCTTCTATTACTTGACCTAGGTAGATGTTTGGATTGTCATGAGGGTATATACTTTATATCGGTACATAGTTACAGCAACAAGAAATCATATGTGCTTACCAAACCGTTTTGATTATTTGGTGGGCAGTTTTTCACATTTTTGGTGAAGATTCCTGCTCAAATTTGTAAAATAGGGCTTAGTTTCTGGAGGTATACTGCGTACCCTCCATAAAGCCTTCCAGTATTATTTAAGAAACGAAAAAGAAAGTAAAAGTATGAGAACCTCTTCTGAAAACGTTCGCCAACACTTCCCTATGGAAGAAGGGAGCCCTCCAGTGATCATAAGGGGTCCAGAACGTTGCGCTTATGCTATCCAATATTTTCACGGTTCGGACACCTGTCAATGTGGAGGTTGTTCGTCAAGCGATTGAAGCCCACCCACAACTATTTCTACACAAACATGCTGTACCTTTTGAGATTTCTTATTCTTCTTCGTGTCCGAACCTTTCGTTGTGATCCACCCATTTTTTACCCTTGGCTGGACCTTTTCTACAGAATAGATCTACCCACTGCAGGATGGAATTTTGACTCGGTTCACTACGATTGCAATCAACATTGACACTTGTTCTGAAGATGTGTACCCACTACACTATCACCGGCTTTGAAAAAATGTTCGATAGAGGTGTTCTGGGCCCCATTGAGCCACGATGGTAACTAAATACTGAACAAAACGACAGGTCGCTGATCTTCCTAGACCCCGCCCCTCAAAAGTTGTGGAGCTTCTAAAAACATCATACCTACTTGGTAGAAAGACCCTTTAAATAAATTCTACAAGAATAGATGAGAGTAGGAGTTGAATGGATGTAAAAACTGCAAAGACTCCATTGATATTAGAAGATCCCTTCTGAAAATTAAGGGAATAGCGTTAAATAATCAAAGCTTTGTTCTCAGTGCGTGTTCTGACAGTTCTCGAACTCGTCAGAACTGGGATGGAAAATCCTGGGGCATTCCGGCGCTTGTGTAACCGCGTTCTGCACTATCTGAACTTGGAAGTGGAATAACCTGTGATGTTGTTTGTAACCTCACTCAACTGGCCTGACAATGGTAGGCTAACTCCTACGAGAGCCCACAAATAATAAACAAACTCGGCGCCGTCGAAACCTTTGCACAAAAAAATTCGAGTTTCGTGGATGTAGACGAGATCTAACTACGACTTCAATCTCGTCCTCAAACCATGAAACTTCGCCACCATCATCGAAACTATCGCTTTCTGAACTTGACGAGCTACTAGTTGATATTTCAATGAAGAAATTCAAGAGAAGAACAGCGAGCAACAGAACAAAGCAAAATTTTACAGGGAACACGCGGCAACCAAAGCCGAAGAGAGCGTATTGTTTACTCCACAGCTCCGAAAAATTGTGAAATGCGCATGCGTTAACTACGTCCTTGCGTTCCAGTTCTGACAGTTCCGAAAAAAATCGGGGACTGTCAGAAACGTTCGGAACTGGGTTCGCAAAACACTGAAAATGACAAACTCAGTGTTCTCGGCGTTCCGGAACTGGGAGTTCTGGCACTGCTAATGACAAAACTCGACTGCGCTTGCCCAGAACCGTTTCGAACTGGCAGAACGCACTCTGAAACGAAACTCAAGTGTTTTCAACATTGCTTCCCTGTCGCTCACGCGTATGTGTTGCAGGCGTTGCAATTCTTTGTTTTAAATTATTCATCTGGCCCCCAGCTCACTTGTTTTGAATAAAAATTAACAAGTCATAACAACTATTGTAACCAAGCAGGTGGGTACTTAGAGCTTCGTTCAAGCAAGTTGAGAAAAACATGTTCATAATAAAGGACAAGGGCCTGGGCTGCTTAGGGTCATTTCTTTTCTCTGAACAGCTTTAAAACATTGCAACACTTTCTAGAAGTGTGACTTACTAACTGGAACTGTTCCTTGGACCAGCTTAGAACGATTACTGTCCATGATATCAGTTACTACAGAACGGTCAAGCTCTCGGCCTTGGGGACTAGGATCAGTAGTTGGAACTGGAATTGACATTAGGAAAGATTGAAGTACAAGTAAAGGACATTTTCCGTGGCGGTTATGAATAGATCTTATCACTCAGCCGAGCACTATCTATTCTAATGAGTGAACAAAATTTATCAAAAGAAAAATCCGTTATCAAAAGCATAGCAGCTAGTAATGGCTACGGAGGAGATCTCGTTGATACCATATGGGATAAAATTCTTAGGAAAAAGAGTAGAGATAAAGTTTTCAATCTTGTTAGGGAAGATGTAACTTTAGCAGAAAAACAATGGATAAGTATACCTTGTTATGGGAAAATTTCTGATAAAATCGTCAAAATTCTATCATTGAGGGGTTACAAAGTAGGTTTTAAAACTAGAAATAGTCTTAGAGCATTACTAGGTTCCGTTAAAGACAAAATCAATGTTCAGGAGAAAAGTGGGGTTTATAAACTAAACTGTTGCGAGCGGTTTTCGCTTCTGTGATGCACCATTTTTATTGTATACTATTTATTGTATACCATTGGTAAATGAACATGTCGTATCGTATACAGAAAACGGCCATAATAGAGAGTAAACTGAGCTTTTAGTGTACCTCGTTCCATATCACCCAGTAAGTATTTAATTGACTATATTTTTTATCATTCGAGTATTAAATTTGTATCAATTTGGCTGCCATAAAAGTTGGCCCCTGGATGCCTGAAACCAAGTACCTACTCTTTTGAAAAACCTTGTTATCGGGTGTCGTTTTATCATTTTAACAACCAGTTAGTATGGTAACGTTTGTCTTCATCTTGGGAGTTACAGAACACCACCCAGTCCACCGCTCCAGTTGTGGAACATCCCATCCCACAACACTCATTTGGGAACAAACGATCTAGAATATCATTATTATTATTCTTTATTTATTCCCATAGATCACAACTAGTGTGAGTAGAAAGCTTCGCACAAAGTAAAATATTATTTTAAACAAAGAACAATATTACAAAAAAGTTTATATACCTATAGATATTCCGAAACATCAAAGCACAATATTAACAAAAATGGAGAACAAATCAATGGTTAAAAAATTCACTAAGAGAGTAAAACTCTTTGTCCACCAAAAACAACTTCACATTCTTCTTAAATGTAGAAAGCGAACTACCCCCAATTTGAAAATCCAGGAATTTATTGTGAACTTTTACAATCTGGTAAAGAGCTTTTTTGAAATAGTGAGAGACTATGCTGAGGAAGCCGAAGAAGACCAACACTGCGGGTTGAGTTGGTGTGGTAAAATTTAAATTCTTCGTAGGCGGAGTCTTTCCTGTAGAAAATCAAGCATTCCATCATGAATACTGACGGTATTGTTAGTAAACCTGCATTTCTGAATTGTCCTCTTCAAGAAGAAAATGGTTTTAGACCTAGGACAATGCGAGCCCTTTTTTGCACTCTGAACACAACAACAAGATTTTTTTCATTGCCCCAATAAACTATGCCATAAAGAGCCTTATTCATAAAGAGAGAATGGTAAGCATTCATGGGAGAAACTCGTTCTCCCAATTCTAGAATATGCCTCCCCAATTTGGTGTCCGACGTACTATGTACACAAATACATATACACTAGAGAGGGTTCAGAAGAAATTCCTTCGTTACGTTGCCTATAAACTCGGTATACATTTGCACGAGGTGAATGTGTTTCATCTATTATGAATGTTCATAATCTATTATGAAGATGTGCAACCTGATTCCCCTGGAGAGACGGCGATGTGTAGCGGATGTCACCCTTTTCCGCAGGTTGATGAACAACCAGATCTCGTGTCCGGCCCTGCTCTCGAGAGTTGGCATCCTGGTGCCTTGAATTTCGGCTCGGTCGACGAATATTTTCTGTCTCGTTCTCCTCGACTAATTGTTCGATGAACCGTCCCCTGCATATGCTTCCTCGTATGGTGAACCTTCTCATCGAGATGAATCCTGAACTGTACTTTTTCAATTGCACCACCACCACCCTCAGAAATCTGGTCGCATCGACAGTCTTTTAGCCAGTCTCATCATTTAGCCAATCACTTTATCACACTCTTTAATTCTTCACAGACTTTTTTCTTTAAATTTTTCCTTTTTTTTTATGTATCAATTTGTAACCATTTTTTCCTCTGTTGTACATTCTAAATTATTAATAGTCTTCAATATAATTGGGCGCAGCCCGTATTGTAAAATAAATAAAAGCATTCAGTACGATACCCTTTGAAGCAATCGTTTTAAGTTTCCGCAAACAATAGCACCAACTGCCAAGCTGTTGACAAACCGCTGATACATGATCATCAAATTTCATATTGCAGTCGATCTGCATACCAAAACACCTTGTGACGAAAACCACCGCAATGCTCATGTCATCCAGCTGCAATGAAGCTGGGGGTTTCAAATGAGAGCGTAGAGAACGGAAGAATCATTAGGTAAGTGACAAACCATTCATACTTAACCATTCTCAAATTCTACGATTATGAATTATGATATTGTGAAAAAGATTAATAAAAAATAATGAACTAGGTTTGTAAAGTTTATAGAACTCTGAGGAAGGTTAGACCAGATTATAAAAATTCAAACAAAATTTACATGTGAGTAAACTGCACCTCTGCTTGACGAGCAGCAACCTGTTTAAGTTCTTTGACAATTTTTTTTTCTCTTTAATTTATTTATTTGGCATTGGTGCTTAATTAGATCAGAACAGGAATGTGAGGTTGTTATGGTTTATTTTTCCCAAGCTTCCTCGATGAAATCAAATTTTTCAAAAATTGGATTTGCCTCATTGTCGATTTTTCAATAACAGTTCGGGAAACTGTGCGTGCCTCATCTTTCTTACTTTTCATGGAAAGTGAAGGCGTAATTCCTTCGTCCTGAACTTCAGCGCTTGAGTTCTTTTGCTTCCAGTTTAAATTGTTTTCACTTTCGGAAGAAAAAAAATTTTTGGTGTCCAAAATCAAAATTTTCACTCGCATTTTACGTTTAGACCATTCTGAACAACTGGTTCCGTGTCTGTGTGTCCCGAAAACAAGCTTATTTTCCATAGTTTTCATCCGATTTTAATGCAATTTTCAGGGGATGTGCGGGCTAGGCGGTAGACGGTCCCCTATCAGTTTCATCGTTCTTGACTCAATACCTCACTCTGCGCATGCGCAAACGTAAATTCTACCAAGTATCATTTTCTCACGCCCTAGTCGTCCGAGCTTGCTCAAATTCGGATGATAGTTGGGAGACGATAATTTGATCATCTCATATCAATTTCAGCATGATTGTATCTTTAATAGCTACTGCGCATGCGTCAATATGAAATCCTTGTAACAAGCTCATTTTCCCAGTTTTCATCCGATCTGGATGAAATTTTCAGGGAATGTGCGGGCTAGGGGGTAGACGGTCCCCTGTCTGTTTCAGTGTTGTCAAATCAATACTTCACTCTGCTAATGCGCAAACGTAAATTCCATTATAGGTACTCCATTTTTTCACGCCCTAGTCGTCCGATCTCGCTCAAATTTGGATGATAGTTGGGGGATGACGATTTGATCATCCCGTATCAATTTTAACATGATTGTATTATTAATAGCTAATGCGCATGCGCCTATGGGAAATCCTTGTAACGACCTTAATTTTCACTCTTTTCATCTTATTTCGATAAAATTGTCGGAGAATGCGCGGGTTAGGTTGTAGATGGTCCCCCATCAGTTTCATTGTTGCCAAATCAATACTTCATTCTGCGCATGCGCAAACGTCAATTTCATGATGCTCCATTTTTTCACACTCTAGTCGTTTGATTTCGCTTAAATTTGGATGATAGTTGGAAGAAGATGACTTAATAAGGTACCCTCATATCAATTTCAACACGATTGTATCTTGAATAGATACTGCGCATGCGCCAATGTGAAATACTTGTAATGACCTTTATTTCCACTGTTTTCATCCGATTTAGATGAAATTGTCAGCGAATGTGTCCGCGACCTAAAGGTAGCAGAAGCATTGTTTTCACTTTCGGGAGAAACAAATTTTTGGTCTCCGAAATAAAAATTTCCTCTCGCATTTTACGTTTTAGACCATTCTGAACATCTTTGGTTCCGTTTCTGTCTGGGTCCCCTATCAGTTTCATTGTTCTTGACTCAATACCTCCCTCTACGCATGCGCAAACGTAAATTCTACCAAGCATCATTTTCTCACGCCCTTGTCGTCCGATCTCGGTCAAATTGGGATGATAGTTGGGGGATGACGATTTGATCATCCCGTATCAACTTCAACATGATTGTATCATTAATAGCTACTGCGCATGCGTCTATGTGAAATCCTTGTAACGACCTTAATTTCCAGTGTTTTCATCAGATTTTGATGAAATTGTCAGAGAATGCGCGGGTTTGGTTGTAGATGGTCCCCTAAAAGTTTCATTGTTGCTAATCAATACTTCATTCTGCGTATGCGCAAACGCAAATTCTATTATGCTCCATTTTTTCACACTCTAGTCGTTCGATTTCGCTTAAATTTGGATGATATTTAGGAGAGGATGACTTGATTACCTCATATCAATTTCAACACGATTGTAACATTAATAGCTACTGCGCATGCGCCAATATGAAATACTCGTAATGACCTTAATTTTCCCAGTTTCCAATTTTGATGAAATTGTTAGCGAATGCGTGGATTAGGTTGCAGATGGTCCCGTACCTATTTCATTGTTTTCAACTCATCATTTCATTCTGCGCTTGCACAAACGTAAATTACATTGAGTATTATTTTTCGTTTCTTAATTGACCAATTATGACATTTCACGCTACTACTTGATTTACTATTTTCCGCTATGGAATTTTCTAAGATTATTTAGAAATTTTCAATGATCTATACATTTATGATAGGTAGAATAGGAAGCAATGTGCCATACCCAACTTGGTAGACATTTTGAAAGTCATTCCACCCTGAAATTATGTAGGTTGGTAGAGGTTTGGAGAAACGCTTAGCATGTCGGGTTTTAAGGGATGTAATTTCAATTTTAAATTGAAAACCATGGTGATTCATTATCAAATTAATAATAGACCAAAAACAGATTCATGCATTTGTTTGGTTGGTTTTGGTGGACATAAAACCATTTAAGGATGTTGTTCGGGTGGATTTATCAACCAGTGACCTACTTGCCCCATTATCTTGCTTTCCCCATAAATAAAAAAGAATCGGTTCCTTTAACGAGTCGAATGGAATGATGATCTGTTTGGTTTTTGAATGGGGGGAAAAAACGAAGGTAAAAGTGGATGTAAAATCCTGTCTCGATGGGACCTTGTTATTAAAACAGGCTCCTGGGAAGCAGGTTTCGTTCGTCCGCGGTGAAAGTGGGTTCGACAATACGCTAAAATCTCGAAGCTCCAGGTGTCCCACCTACCTCCGCTCTGTGGGTTTTATAGAAAACTTGCCTCTACGTATGTGATTCAAATTGATAAGTACATCATCAATTTAGTACTGTAAAATGGGGTAAACAGGGTCAAACCCAGAGTTGCCAGATGGTATGAGAGGAAAGAACCGGACGCTATCTAATCCCCCAAAATCTAATGTTAACAGTAGTAACCAGACAGACATATAGACATACGCGAAAACCAATGTTATAAAAAATGGTCTAAAACTTAAAATGCGAGTTTTTGATTTTGGCCAGAATAAATTCTTTGTCCTCTCCGGAAAGTGAAAACAATGTTTCCGCTGCCTCGGTAGAGTTGAAAGGAAAATAATGATAAATGTCTCGAGCGAACAAAAGGGATGGGTGCGGGGGGGGGGGGGGGGGGGGGGGGGGGGGGGGGGGGGGGGGTCAAAGATGCAGTGAATTGGTTTTCAGACACCTTAATAGGTGTTTCTGCTGAGCTCAGTACAGTCAAGGAAGTGAGTAGATAGCTAAATACTATGGAGTTAGTACTTACTTAAGTAGTTTCTTAGCTAAATACTAAGAGGTTTAGTGCCGTGGAACCAAAAGTGGAAAGTTATGAGGACTCAATCGCTCGCGAAATTGACGGGATCGAGAGGGAAAGCGACTTGACTAGTCAATGAAGTGTACAGGGGACTGTCTACAGCCTAATCGGACATTCCCTGAAATACCCATCAAAATCTAACGGTAACTGTAGTATCCCGGTAACTGTAGTATCCACGATAGACAGATAGTCACGAAACTGTTGTACAGAATGGCCTAAAACGTAAAATTGTGAGTGGAAATTTTGTTTGTCGTCTGAAAAAGTTTTTTTTTCGTCTTTCTGAAAGCGAAAACAATGTTTCCGCTGCCTTGGTAGAGTTTAAAGCAAAATAATAATAAATTTCTTGATCAAATAACAAGGCATGAGAAGTGGTACACACACACACATAAGCAGGGAGGTAGTTTTATAGCCTCCTGTACTAGGTGTTCTGCTGAGCCCAGCACCGTCTAGAAAGTGGGTAAATAACTAAATACTATGGAGCGAGAAGATGTTTAGTTCCGTGGAACCTGAAGTGGAAAGTTGTGAGGAGCCCATCGCTCCCGAAATTGACGGGATTGGGCGGTGAACCCACCTAAAAGATCAACCAACCTGGTACGAGACCGTCTATTGCCTAACCCGACATTCCCTGAAAATCCCCTCAAAATCTAATGTTAACATGAAACCAATGTTAAACAGGATAAACTAAAACGTAAAAAGTTCCAGTCATGCAGCATGATCGTATGAGCGAATTTTCGTAAACGATTGTATTAGGCCTACCTATATTACATTGTGTTTTTTGGAAATTTGAGTACTTCAAGTGCAATGAAATTGTTAATTACGTACTAATATATCGTTCTAAATAATATTCTGCAATTCAAATCAAACTTTGGATTTTTACCTTTTTGCGTTTTTTATCGGTTTTTCAGCAGAAATTAATGAAATAGTAATTTTTTTCAGTATAATTTTGTGCATATAATTTTTAATGACGCAGTTCATCGTTGATTAGAATTTTTTGACTAAAATTCTGCTTAACAATATATATTTAACGATTTTTAGCCGTTTTTAGTAATTTTTTGAGCACTTTTTTTGATATTTGACCAATTTAATGTGCTCAAAAAGTGCTGGCCAACGAACTCATTTTTTTCATTTGGAAAGCTTGATTTTTATTTTTTGGTGCAAGAACGGATTTTTTTTTATCTGAATCCTAAGGAGTGTTATCGTCTGGAATGATATATATATATATATATATATATATATATATATGAAAAAGTGTTAAAATCTAGGAATCGTTTCAGAATGTCACAGAACGGATTTCAACTAAGAAAATTGAAAATCTTTGTATTTTCTACGAATATTCGCTAATGCAAGTGGACATTTTGGTTTTGGCCTAAATAATTTTTTTTCCTCTCCTGAAAGTGAAAATTATGTTAACGCTGCCTAGGTGCCATTGAAAGCAAAATAATAATGGTACGCAGGGCAACAGGAAGGGGTACGCTGAAAAACGTCTCCTTCAACTAGGAGTTTCTGCTGAGCTCAGTACAGTCTAGAAAGTGAGTAGAGATGGTCAGTGCAGTGATATCGGAAGTGGAAAGTTGTGAGAAGCTGCTTAGGTGGAGTTGGAAGCAAAATAATAATATAATGTCTCGATCGAACAACAGGGCCCGAGAAGTGGTAAGCTGAAAAACGTCTTCTTTAACTAGCTGTTTTGCTGAGCTCAGTACAGTCTAGAAAGTGAGTAGAGATGTTCAGTGCAGTGATATCGGAAGTGGAAAGTTGTGAGTAGCTGCTTAGGTGGAGTTGGAAGCAAAATAATAATATAATGTCTCGATCGAACAACAGGGCCTGAGAAGTGGTACGCTGAAAAACGTCTTCTTTAACTAGCTGTTCTGCTGAGCTCAGTACAGTCCAGAAAGTGAGTAGAGATGTTCAGTGCAGTGATATCGGAAGTGGAAAGCTGTGAGAAGCTGCTTAGGTGGAGTTGAAAGCAAAATAATAATATAATGTCTCGATCGAACAACAGGGCCTGAGAAGTGGTACGCTGAAAAACGTCTTCTTTAACTAGCTGTTCTGCTGAGCTCAGTACAGTCTAGAAAGTGAGTAGAGATGTTCAGTGCCGTGAACCCGGAAGTGGAGAGTTGTGACGAGCCCATCGCTCGCGAAATTGACGGGATCGGGTGGTGAACCGACCTAAAAGGTGGGGGAATTGGGACAGAGGCCGCATTGAGGAAACGGACGTAGATGGAACGATGGGGATGAGGCGACTCCGGTAGGTCCCCAACCCCTTGGGACGAGTTTCGAAGGTTCAAGACCCTCTGGGAAGGTGGGTATCGAGCGCTGGGCTCAGACCAAGGTCAATGACACGGGGTTTCCTGCCCCCTGAAAAACTGCCTTCCGCGAATTCTTCAGGCACAATAGA